>LPNX010699109.1:308987-326055 GCA_001517045.1 Pseudotsuga menziesii | reverse complement strand
CATGCTCTCAGCCTCTTTCACTTCATCGTGAATGCTGGACCAATCCCTCTTGGTCATGACACTTAGTGTCTCTGGTCTATTCCAGACCTCTAAACCATGGATTCTCTCCACATGGTTTGTCTCGGCTGCTAGGACCTCCACGGTATTACTAGCACCTTTTTCATTACCGCTCATTCTGAGCTCTCCAGGACAGTCACATGTCCACATGCACCCCTAGGATGCTCTCATAGTCCTCGCTCCTAGCGATACCTATATCCAAACATTGAATAGATTCACATGTTTAGTTTATTCTCATCGTTTTTTTTCTCTAGAACAAGAGATTAAAACATCATAACCAAATCATATACACATGTATATTCATAAGAAAAATAATCCAATACTTATCTATATTGTGTGTTTCCTCGTTGGTCCACAGGATCCTGCTTCGCTTTGCAAGGCTTGGGATCCCCTATGGACTTGGATGTTAGGTCAGCACGTCGGCTGCTCCACAACATCAAATAATTAATGTCCAGCTAGTACATCCGCATGTCGACTGGGCTTGGAACTTTATCACGACCATTTCCAGGTCTAGGATCTACTATGGATCCTCAGGCATATAACAGCCCAACATACACTTATATCAACAATAACCCTTACTCCACAACCCCTCACAACAACCATTTACCTTTTACCTTTAGGGTGCAACACCCAACTGCCTCTATTTAGGCTGTCAACACAAGCAATATAAGTAAACTCATCAGCGTTATTGCTCTAAAACTGTAACCATATTTCATATCATTCACTATCAAGTATTGAGACACCAGGAGTGCGTCCACTCCCTAGGGTGTAATCAATATTGAAAACCCTTTCATGATCCGACATCGGGAAAGTGTGCACCCCTTTCCGATGTTAGCCATGTAGGCCCTATTCATACTCAAGCAATCGGTCATCATGGAAATAAAATCAAAACATGTTCTGCATATGGAATTTTAACAATTTGACATGCATATTCTTAGCAAGGGTCATAGAACACTTATCCATTTGTCGATGCAGTATTCCTTCGTTAAGGAGGAATGGGGCTCCCTTCTCCGAGTTGACAGTCCCTCAGTTAGCCATCCCAACTCCTTTTTACATTTCATATCCACACATGTCTTACCGACATAATCCATACCATCTCACTCATGTTGCTTACCAAACATGCAGTGCAGATGAGACATTTCCAGAATGTCCAATGGAGTTTCACCCGAAACCCATTTCCAAAATAAGGGAAAACCTTCCCATGTAGTTTGGCTCATGCAGGCCATCACACCTGATCCTCTTGCAGTGTCTACCCCTGGCACATTCATCAAATAGCCAAACAGTCAATCATTATCTGATAATACAATCCAAATTGATTGTTCCATAACCAAGCAATTACATTAGTAATTAAATTCAATAAGAATTTGCAATTCTGTCTACTATAGAAATTAGTTTGCTTAGCAATGAGGTGATCCTCCTTTGTGGGTCTCTTGTAAGTAGCACTACTATGCCCATTATAATTGTTATGCTTACTAGCATAACATGAATACCCACTTACAATGCGTCCTCCTGACACAATCTTATGCAAGCCAACAGTGATTAGTAGTCGTCAGCAATTTCTTAAATCCGAAATTCACAATTCATATTTAACAACCCATTATGCATACCAACTATTTTCACAACCATGAGACTCTTCTCATAAGGTTTGGCTCTTTCACATGGTAGATTTCGGCATTGGTCATGGTCTTACTCTCATTGCCATGCTCTAAATAATCTACCTGAAACCTGAGCTTCAATCAACCAAGCAATTGGTAAGTCTGGATGCAAATAACCTTTTCATTACTACAACCATTACTGAAGCATTTTCAGAATTTATAAAATTCAAATACTTCCAGCTGTTAGTCACATCAATGTTACCAAAAATCATTTACTTCATGCAATCATTATCATACTAACATTTGCAAGGCATAGTCACATCATTCATGCAATTAAATGAAATGTTTAGATACTCCTTACTTCATAAGCGTATCATTTGTACCACCTTACTCTTCCATAGAGCATTTCTATTAGCCAACTGTTCATGACTATCCTCTTTATGCACTTACTATCCTGCATTCATAACAGCTTTTGAAATGGTTCCTGAATTTTCATCAATTCATCATTTCAGCCATTAGTTATTCATAATATCACATGCATTCATCTCAAGGCATTCATGCAATACATCACAACATTTGCACCTATACTTATGCAATCAGTCACTCACACCCTTCATATGCATCCATTCAATGCATGACTACAAGATTCATAAAATGTTTTTAATGCATATCCATTCAATGCTACCTTGCATTGATTCAGGAATACTATGCATTCAACATACCATGCATGGCCTAACCATGAATACTTCATATAGGATGCATTACTATAATCAAGATCATCAGTACTTACTTTCCTTGGGCTACTAAGCTCAATCAATATATACAGGCATGACACCTTTCTCTATGGATGCATTATAAAATTCAAATATCCACATGGTATGAGGTCTCTTACCTTTACCATTCCATGGAATTTGTCATAATCAAGCTCTTACCTTCATGGGTCCTACTTACACCCTTAACATTACTAGTTTGGTTGGTATCTTGCAGAGAATTGCAGACTTTGCTCACCAACTTGTGATTATGGACTGGTTGCCTTATCCCTTTCTTCATAGGGTTGCTGGTCACATTCATCGGCATCAGCAACATACTCAACCATGTCCAGGTTGTCGTTGGTTTTTCCACTAATGCCAACACCAATGCAATAGTTATCATTAATGGCTCATTATAAATATATAATCCTCAATATCCTATGTACGCAAAACATATCCTCATGCATTTCAAGTATAAAACTTAGGAAATGTACTTATAATCAGCAAGATAGGGTTTAAGGAAACTTCCCTTTTCAAGTCCCACATCCTCACATGGAACTCCTCTTCCACACAACAACTGGTTAGCCTTCATAGTCCTTGCTACCTCTAGGCATGCAACTTTCCAGATTTGTCCATTTGATAGCAGCGGCCTTCATTAGTACTTTTCTGCTCCATGCTCAGATTCTGGTGACTTTCCCTTATTCCCTACTGGATAAGTTTTCCAACGCCTATCCACATGCTTCATTCCGACCTCGGGTGTGAAAACCACACCACTTCTAAAAATGAATATTTTCACCAAGTCTTGGAATTTTACACAACTACATTTTGGACTGGGTGCCAACTTCAGCCACCTGTAAACCCCACTGAAAAACTGCTAAAAAATCTTGTTGAAAAACAGTCGAAATCTGCTGGAAAATCCCACTTGAAAATCTCAAACTTTCCTCTGCAGAATCGGCTCTCATTTCGACTATCAACCCGATGTTTTGGTAGTCGAAACAACTAACTTCTCCACTGTATCGATGATCTGAACCATAATCCTTTCTGCTGCATTGGCAACCAGAACCACTATCCATCGGATGGATAGTTCCTTAGGCATCTGCAATGTCAGGTAGTAAACCGTCTATGGATTCCGTGGCTAAACAGCTCATCGGCGGTTGAAACAACTAATTTATCTTGACCTATCAGCGGACCAAAAAACTAGCTTCTCCTGGCCTATCAGTGGACCAAATAACTAGCTTCTCCCGGCCTATCGGCGGACCAAACAACTAGCTTCTCCCGGCCTATTGGCAATCCATTCATCTATGCTTCCGGACTTTGTGGGCGATCGAATCCTCTAGCTATCGGACGGATAGTTCTCTAAGCTTCCGACACTTCGGCAGTCTGATCTTCATTTTTCATTCAACGCTCATCGGCGGTCCAATCAACTAAATTTTTTTCCGACGTTTCGGGCCGATCCTCCTCTGGCTTTCGACGTATCGACGGACTGATCCTCTAATTTTCTCCTACATGTTGGCGGTCCAATCCTCTAAATTTTTTTGACGTTTCCTGTACTTAGAAAATTTTCAGAAATTTTTCTTCTTCTTTCTACCGCTACATCGGCTTCTCAATCAACTATCCTTCACCGACGTTTTGGCTATCTTCGGAAGATCTCCGCCGAAACCGCGGCTCCGCCTTCAACTAATTTCTGCCGAAACCTTCTCTTCTCTTCCACCGATGTATCGGCAACCTCATCTTCTATTTTTCTTCGATACTTGCTACCACATCAGCTGCTCAAACAGCTAACTTTTCAAAATTTTCCCCTTTCAACTTTTCAAAATTTTCCCCTTTCTACTTTCTTCTGCCGACGGCATTAGAAGTCCTTTCGGCTAACTCAGCCGACGTATCGGCTGCTCAAACAGCTAACGCCTTCCAATGATCTCATCACTTAGAAAATTTTTGAATTTTCACCCACGTCGGCTGAATCATGTACTTTCTGCCGCCGCTTGATCTCCTTTTCGGCGGTGAAATAGTTCCATCAGCAGCCGCAACGGCGGAACACGATCTTCGATCTTCTTCCGATCGGTGAAATGATTTTGACCGGCATTGGCAGTCTTTTCTCGTCGGAAGTCTAGTGCTCCAGACTTCTGCAACGGCGGGCGTACGAACCATTATCTTCTTTCGATAGCCGACGATTTCTATACTTAGGAAAAAAATTTGAACTTTCTTCATGGCGTCCGCAGTCGGAGGCCTTACCCGTCGGACGCGTAGTTGTTTAGCCATCCGCAACGGTGGATGCTTGAACAAATTTCTGCTTCTGATGATTTTAACACTTGAGCCAAATTTCAAAACTTTCCTACTGTCAACAATAGGATCCACTAACATTGTTGCATCAGTGTTTTAGTCCCTTTGACAGCCGCAACAACGGATAGACAACCGCTAAATTCTTCTGTGGTGTCGACGACCCCAACATCTATTTTCTATTGATAGACATCAACACTTAGAAAAAAAATTGTAATTTTCCCTCCAATTGTTCTCCGTCAGGCATGCTTCCTTCTAGCTCTTCCGCTACATCGGAAGTCCATTCCACTAAGTGTTCTGATGAACTGACTGTTCAAACACTTAGGCAAATTCATGGAAGTTTTCTGTCATCCATTTCTGATCTCTGCTGGGCAGAGAGAAATCCTGCCTCTGTCATTGCATCTTGGTGGTCCATTCAGGCCCATGCTGCAACATGAGCTCTGATACCACTCTGTGGCATCCCTGACCCTCCGACCGGTGAAGAGGACGCTACCCACACCACACAAATGGACAAACAACCCCATGAACACGAACAGGGATAAATGCTGATAATAAAAAGCTTCACATAACACATGCTAAGATGCATAAAACATACAAGGATACACAGTTACTCAACATTCAGCGGAAGCAACACACACATTCCAGCATTTAACGTGTTCATCATAATTCATGGAACAATAGATATAATTGCAGAGGTGAAACAATCAGGATTACTTATCTTTCAATGAAGAACTCACCCCGCAACTAGCTACATCGCTGCAACGTTCCACCCAACCATAGGCCAGCGTGCTCATCAATCTCTCAGCAACACTGCCACCCCCGAGCTGGGCATGATTCCTCAAGGACTAAGGGTCAATGCAGGCTTACACATAGCCAAGGTTTTCCAATCAGCCAAACCCACACAACAGGGTTTTACCAAGTCATCAAGGAGCTAGGACAGGATAAATTCCAAGCTGGTGGCCTCAACACCAGTCTTCTCATGCATACACAGCCTCTAATCCCACTCTCAACAGTCCGAAGACCAACCACTGCATACCGCAGAAAAACAATCCCTTCACAGCTCTATGAAGGAGGCAAAGACAACCAGGTGCCAATCCCAACCAACAGGTGAAACAACTCAAGTCCTCGAGACAACTCAAAGTGTTTCTTGGCCCTAGCGTGGCCAAAACAACTCAGCACAACACGCAAAAGATGTCCACAGCCTTAGCATTCGAGAAGAAACCCAAAACCAGGGCAAATCGACAGCCACAACACACAATGAAAACGATGGCAACTTTACACAATCCCAAAACAGAGGAGAGGGAAAAATCCCAGCATAGACATGGGAAAACACAAATGCAGACCACAGTAGACAGCATACATGGCCACAAGGGACAAGGAGACATACACATACCACCGACACCGGTATGGAACACACAGGCGCACAGCCTCGAGCATGAATGGCTCCTACACCTAGAAATCCTAAGTGACAGCCACGATTTCACTCGCTCCCTGCGTGAGGAAAACCAACGCAGAACTCCTGTGCATGAGAAGGGGAGAGAATGACTCTATGTGTGTGGATGGACAACCGATGGAGAATCCCCCAAAACGGTGCGCGTGAGGAAGCAATCCTCCCTGCGTGAAGGGAGAAACTTATACAGACCATAATCATCCAAAAGAATGGAGAGCCGACCCCTGCCCACGTGAGGGTAATCAACGAAGATCTCCCGCCCGCTCGTGAAGAGAACCCTCCGCATGAGGATGGACCAGACCAAAACCATGGAGGAATGGAGAGATTGGAAAGAGTGGGGAGAATGGAATGTCGCTCCTCTTCCCCAGCGATGTGAAGAGGAGATTCTGCTGGTGGAGTGGGAACGTGGGCAAGGACTGACAGTCCTGCCACAGCCACCACTACTCAGCAATAACTACCTCAACTACTCCACAAAACATTAAATAGGTTGGATGAGACAAGGGAAGATGGCAAATCAAAAAAGGTGGTAACACATGGATTTCCCCCCCATAGACCAAGGTTTGACATCCCCCACACCCTTATCCTTTGGAATCATGCCCTTTTCATTTTAACGTTGCACTGCCATAGCTAGTTGTGGTTTATTTTATTTGATGTGCGTATTTACATGATGCCAAACTATAATGTGTCAGATAACATGATATACCATCGGCAACTATCCCCATTGCCGAAACATACACAACCAAATCGATGGTGGGGCTTTTGCCTTTAGCTCCTCACCACGATTAGTTACATTATATACATCATGCAAACGGGGTGAAAACTAGGGTGTTACACTTTTTAAGCTGAAGATCATATTGCTGAGAGCAGATTGTCTTTACTGAGGTATTTGAACCAGTCAGGTGACAGAGGTTTCTACAGTTGCATTCTCCACCCAGTTCTCAGCCAAGAAGACCAGGAACAGGTTCGGGGGTCCTGAGGAAGCGTTGTTTGAGCGCTCTCCAGGAGATTGGTAAGGAGGAATGGCCTCCTTAAGCTCTTTTCATCTTGTCCTCAACAAGTTCTATTTTATTTTTACTGTCTTAGTTAAATAAATCTTAGTTTATCTGCTACATGTATGTTAAAAGTTCAGGGTTTTGTGAAATGTTAGATTCAGTAATTTTTTTGAGTTTATTTATAGAAATTAAAATGGTTAGGTAAATAGTGAAACAAATAGAAATTGAATTTCTAAGACGTGTTTTTCCACACCTGAAAACTAGGTCGTACTCTAGCACAGTTAGATTGTTCTAAAATAAATGAAATAATTCTTTATGAGAATGAAAAATAGTAGATATGATTCTCGTATCTGTAGGTAAACATAATAGATTTTATTTCAATGTTTAAAGAATGCAATGAAAAATCAGTGTTATGGTTTGCTTATACTTATTGTTTACTTAAACTAATTAAACGAAAATACAGGTATAAGAAATAGTAAAATACATTAGTACTACAATATTAGTATACTGATAGGAAATAAAAGTCTTATAGGAGATAATAATTGATATTTGAGAAAGTATATAAAAAAGTTAATAACCAAACAATTTTTAAATATTAACTTAATCTTAATTATTAACTTAATAAAACCAGATTAAAGATTCATATATAATCCCTTCATTTTTGCAAAATAAACAAAGTTCCAGAGCTAATATTGGTTTCTTTACAAAACTCAAAATAAATATAACTTACAGAGTAGTAAATTAAATAAATGTATATGTAAATAATAAACAAAATAAACTAAGAATTATATATATATGCATTATAAAAAATTTAAATCTAGACAAGCTTATAGACTGTGAGAACCCAAGGGTCGAAACCCTTTTTATTATTCGATTCAAACACATAATAATCCTGTAATGAAATACAACCATTTACATTGTTAACTGTGAAATAAAAATAAAAATAAAACTACGAACTATGCAATTAGACTGACTACAGTCTTATTCCTTAAAAATAAAACATATTTATAAATCTTTTAACAGTAAATTAACTACATTATTGACAGGTTAACGAAACAACAGTCCGCATGTAAAGGTAGAATTGGAGCAAACAAGACAGAGCTCATATAAAACTCAAAGCTTAACAAAATTCTTATTTTTATTAAACCAACTGTATTACATTATCAAGCCGTAGGGATAAAATGTTTAACCAAAAACCAAATACATATCACGGCTCAAGAGCCTGTGCTACCCAGTGAGCACCGCAAGGGTTTTTACGTAAAACTGGAGTAATAACCAACTAAACATTTTAACCATTGAAGAAACCGAAGCCATGCTTCCATTCACTGTAAAATCCTTCCAACGACCCTTGTTGTAAGTAGGGAAAACCCACATCGAAACCAGGGCTTACCGGTTGTAGGCCACGAATTTCTCTGAAGCTTGAGGTTGTGTTATTCCCACTTAAAGCTTGGAGTCGTCGCAGGCTCCTGCAAAGAACATAGTTCCTAGAATTAAAACAAGACTCGGCTCATAAGTATAAACCCTAGCTTAAATAATACTTTTGACAAAAGAATTTTCATTTTTAAAATTAAATGTTACCTGTGAGCAAGAAGAGAGCCGAGCTGAGAAGGAACAATCACCAGCATAAGTGAAATACACAGAGAAGCAAGCAAACCCTTATGTCGACCCTGTGATGGAGGCAGTAAGAAACAAATTCAAAACTCCACAAAGTTGTGGCAAGGAACAAGTTTTGACATAGCTAAAAACCATGAACATGCTTCGAGCCAAGCGAGTAAGTAAAGACCACTCGCACAATATTGTTTACACATAAGAGAAATCGAGACTACAAGTCTTGGTATTGAGACCACTCAGCATCAAATACAAACTATGGGGCTAGAAATTAGAGAAGGAACAGCCTCTCATGGCCACAAGGAAACTACACATTGCAGCCTGCAGGATGACGAAACCCTCAGAGCCAAATGCCAAAGGAATAGGGTTTTCACTCCTTTTAAGTCGCCAATGCATGGAGGAGATTAGACCACATGCCCTCCCAAATTATTTAACAATGCGAGGGTCATGTCTATAGTCAACCCTACACTATCAAATATAAACTTATCATTGCCCATAATTAAAAACTATGCAATCGACTTTTGTATAAAGACATATATCATTTGCAAATCGATTGTATTAAGGCTTTCTATCATTGCTAATAATGAATATATGTCATTGACTATAGATTAAAGGTGCATAAACCTTGTCAATAAATACAATCACGAAGTTCGACCATAGTATAGCGTTTACTAGTGTGTATTCTCATATCTACTTGCCAACGACCCTTTTGATGGTTCTTATTATTGCTTACAAAGACAATTATATTACTGTTTGTACTTTGTTTAATTTTAGCATCATATAGGAACAACATTTATAATGTTTCTACTTTTATGTCGACCTTATAATAGAAGTTTTTAAGTAGTTAAATTACCATAGTAGTTATTATAAACTACAACTCAATATAGTATGGTAACATTACAAATAGCAATCCTACTATTGTGTAAATCATGCTTTAGATTTAGTAAACCATAAGAATAAAACTGATAATGTGTTTTACCTTTCGTTTCAACTTTATGGAAGCGGTTGTTAGGTAGTATTCCACCTTGAGATAATTTATCTAGTTACACAAGGTCAACTATACTTTGGAGCTAGTAATCTTGTTTTTATAAAGAACCAAATTTATAATATATCTGAAAATTACCAGGTAGTAAAACTACCTAAGGATACAAATAAAATTTATTTTTGGTAACATTATAAAAACGATGTGGTATTGTATTTTTACAATAATACTTGTAGCATGGCGATAACTTATGAATCAAAGTTTATAACTTGATATCTAGCAGTGCAAAAAGATAAGCATAATTGCATACAATCAACATGTCGATAATCTTCATGACTAGTAAAGAAGAGTTGAAATGAAGATATGTAATCTATTGGTAAACTTTACTTTTGAAAATCATAGGATAATATTCATGCATAAAAGCAGTACATTTGAGCGTTAAACATGACAATGGTAGTAAGATCATGTTACAATAAAAGTAAATGTATGTCAAGATCTTGAGCTCTAAGCTCACTGGAAGAATCTATTTTTTTTAACTAAGTATGTTAAGGATAACAATATTTATGGCTAAACTAGAAATATTGTCTTAGAACCAAAACAATGAAAGAAATTACTTTACCTCATCAGAGCCTTGCTTTTAAATAATCAATTTAAATACTAACATCTTAATATGCTACAGAAATACTTCTTGCTGTCATACAAAATAAAATCCTACTTGACCATTCGTTACCTGCTGAACCTGTAAGAAACAACAGTCCATCTGGGTTAGCAGAATGCTAAGTAAGTCCCGAATTTTCAAAGATGGTTTCTCACCTACTTGCCAAATGTAAATTATTAGTACATCTAGAAGCAATCTAAATGCAAGTCATTCTTATATAACTTATAAAAATTAAAGTTGTATTAGTTATTTGTATTTTGAAACTAATTAATGCAAATTGTTAAACTGTTTCATTTTCCACTAACCGCTAGTAGTTACTAAGCTGCATATTCAGACATTTTATGTTACTTTAAAAATTTTAAATTTTTATGAAATTTTGGGGTTTTGACATTTCTGTTTATTGATTTTAACATAGTTTGCACCCTCAGAAAACCCTAAGGCACCCAAAACTCCAAAACTTAACAATTGTAACCAGGATTTTGAAAATTCCTACAGGATTTTTTGTAAAATTATGCTGGAAAAATATGGCTATTCAAACCTAAATCGTAGAATTTTTTTTATACTATGCGTATTTAAAGAAGAAAATATCAGTCGATTGACTATTGATTTTAACAATAATTTCTAATATATTTGATCATTCCAACAATTTGGTGATATTTCCAACATTCAAAGTAGACTAATCCCTTATCCCTATCTAAGGCCAATATTTACTCGGATGAAACTAGAGAAAATAATATAAGAAGAAATTATTACATGCATAAGTTGCTCCAATTATATAACAAGCATATGCAACAATAATGAAGAGAGCATTATAAGAGCGCCCAGATAAAGTGACAGTGAAATAATCTAAACACAACTCAAAATGAACACAAAAAAAATGATCCTATTCCATTTAATTAAGAAGAATATCCAAAATTTCATGAACTCAAAACTTTCTCAAATGATGTTACACAGGTTTACAATGGAATATTGTCAACTAAACCAACTGGTAATGATCTCAGCTTTTTCCAGTACTCTGGATTCCTAAAAACATGTCAATAGGGAATCATTTAGGTGATTGGAAAAGAAGATTGAGATAATAGAATAAACAAAGACTACGGTTTCTAGACTCGGTTAGCTTTGTCTAGGGTTTTAGAAAAAATGGGAAAATGTCTTTGTTCTGTTAAGCTTCTCCTATTTATAGACTGTGTGCTAGTCCATCATTCGATTCTCCAGCATGATACACTCCTACATTTTATTTGACTTAATGGTGATGTCTAATTGATTTTCCAAAATAGTATCCACTTCTTATGCAGTTATTTTGGTCATGTAAATACCTATGTTGTTTGTGAGAGTGGGGAATTCAATTTTCTGTAGGCTAATTAACTGCTCCATATTTTTCGATTTTTAGAAAGTGACATTTATTTGGAACTAGTCCTTCCCATGACTGAAACTAAATCTGGTAGCAATTGATCTCCCTATATCATTTCATGTTGGCGCATTCATGTTTAAACTCCTCATTCCTCTATCTTTCAACATTAAAACTGGATTTACCTTTCTAAAGCAGGACATCATACTAGATATAAATTTAAAGTGAGCCACACATACTGCAAAAAAAGATATCTTTGACAAAAACCAATCTGGAGATGAACTGTAATTCTCAATTCGAGAAGCATAACTAAAAAATTGAGGGGAAATCATGGGATTTCCTATAATCCCTGATTACAAAAGGAATTGTTGCCTAAAAAATCTGTTTAGGTAGCGTTTCGGGTAGGAAAAACTTCACAATGCACATTGTAAACAAACTACCCATTCATATTGAAAGAAACATAAACCCATAGATGCAAGCAAAATGAGATACAAGCCCATAGATTAAAGCAGCATAAGCCCATATACAAGGTTTATATGGCTAGCCGTATACAGGGTAAATGTGTTGCCTAAAGAAGCAGCACACACAAAATTTTCCTCCCCGAGAGTTTACCTGAGAAAATCAATTCCTATAGGCCATGAGCAAATCAATCAGGTTTTAAACTTTATCCTAGAGAAAATCACAGCTTTTCACAAAATAATCCCTTTCTTGGCCGGAACATGACTGAAATCTTCCCATATAACTACAAAATCAACCCTAAAAACGTGAAACAATTGACACTAGAAACAACAATATTGGAAAGACCTGAATTAAATCTAAAACGAGTGAAGTGCACCATACCTTCGGAGTGACTACCCCATGCTAAAGGCTGCCCCAGGGTTTGATTGAATAGAAACTAGGAAACTGGGTAACGCAACATCAATAACAACATAGATCCCATCGACAATTAAAGGATAAAACACAGACCCAGTCAAGGTGCCTGAGGAATTCAAGAAACAACACACTAGATTCATGAATATTTTTCAAATCTATAGAAGTTGCGGAGTAAGGAGTCCACACATGAAAAACAATATCTGTATGGGAAAGAGCACATTGAATGAGCTCAGGTAAGTAGGTGTGCATTGAAGGAGAGCAAGATGTGTAAACGTCATGATATAAAGAAGGATCTACAACGTAAGAACTCCAGATGGTCATCCAAGGATCATCCAATGGTCCATAATTCTTTAATGGTGTAAAAAAACATAAAACTCTTCAAATAGAAAATGCCTTACGACCTAAATATCACATATAAACATTACTTTAATGTTTCAAAACCCAATTTTGTATCTCCGCTGCAATTCATATTGTAACTCATCTTTTTTTAAAGATCAATGCAATGTCATAAGACCATTGTGATTGGTGACATTATTAAACCATTTACTTCTTATCCAAAGTAAGTAAAGTAAGAGACACATTAGAATAATCCCATTTAAGAATATGAGAATGAACGATTTACATAATATCAATAATAATAATGGAGACTTGGTTAACACACAAATTTTGTGTTTCCATAATATCAATTATAGAGAGTTGGTTAAAAGAGAAAAATTTCCTCAAACAGTGCTATTTGGACCGTGTTTCATTGGGCCACTCTACCTTCTGTATTTATTGATAATTTTTACAATTGTTTTAATTTCATAGAAAAGTTGAAGTGGAAATTGCAAGAAAATTAAACGCATATTTCTTGAATAATATTTAGTCGTTCTCCATTCAAGCTTTTATGGATGAATTCACATATTCAAAGATATTATAGAAGTGTTTTTTTTTTAACAAGGATAGGCAATGATAATTTCAAATATCCATTTTTTCATCATTAATGAAAATATTATAACTACAAATGAAACACTTTTTGGGGCGGATTACATTATGTAGTGAGAATGCAAGTT
This sequence comes from Pseudotsuga menziesii, assembly GCA_001517045.1. NCBI lineage: Eukaryota > Viridiplantae > Streptophyta > Pinopsida > Pinales > Pinaceae > Pseudotsuga > Pseudotsuga menziesii. The sequence continues at coordinate 312,414 of LPNX010699109.1, read as the reverse complement.
ATATACACATCATCAAGGTTAAAGTTTCATTGTGCATGTTTGCACCAAAAAAAATAAAAAAAAAATAATTATCTTAGTTATTTAAGACGATACTTGTTTCATAGTACCATGTCGAAAAAAATTATAAAAAAGAATTATCATGTTTATTTAAGATGACACTTGTTTCAAAGTTATTTTTATTTGGCCTGCATAGGTGTGGCTCATTGGTGATTTGCTTGATATGAAGTCACATGTTGTAAAATATGGTCACAAGTTCAAAACACACCTGACCTTATCTATGTCACATGCTTGCGGGCAGTTTTGGAGCACCTAGGGGTATAGTGGTAGCGAGAATGGATCCGTGGACCCTGTGTCACGCGAGTACGAGCCCAGTCCCTAGTTGTCGATTCCCCTAGTAAAAAAAAGTTATTTTATTTGGTAGAGAAGGAGAGACATTTAAAGTAGATTAAGAAGCAGATGATTCAGGTGGATGAATAAGCAGGTGATAGTCCAAGAGCATACATTTTTCTCAGGCATTTGATTGAAAACTATGTGAGCATCCACCATATTCCCGCACTTAACATACACACCAACAAGGGAATTGCCTAAAACTGTGTCTGCCATGAATCTCATCTGATTGATATGAGAGTGGACTAATTTTCCTTTGGTAAGGATTTTCTCTTAATGCAACCCTATAAGAGAGAAACATAGGTGTGAGAATTGTGGACATGGTCCCTCATTAAAGAGTGTTGTGAGATTGTAGGCATGAGCATATGTGTTTGAACAATGATACCAGTAACAAACAATCAGAGTTGAAGATGGAAAAAGATCATCCAAGTGAACAAAACCATATTCATTTTCTTTCCAAATCCTGAAGGTAGTTGGAATTGGATTCACTTCCCTGATGTTGTTCTCTCCATGATGATGTCCCCACTAGTGACCACTCAAAATTTTCAATAGGAAATGGGTTTCGGGTGTAACTATATCAGCTTCTGTGAATGCATGGTTTTTCTAATCAAGGCTAGTATTGTTATCTTTTTATTTTTATTTTTTTTAATAGGGTGTTCGACTTTCACAATAACTTGTATTCATAAACGTTGCTATTTTTATTTGTTATGTTTGGAATCTCAAAATGTCAAAGGAGGGTGGCTTAGGGTGGCTTTGCAAATCTATTTATAATCTTAAATTTAGAGAAAATAATAAGGTGGATATGGATAAATATAGTTAGTATCAATTGACGGTACTAGGTAGAATGGTAAACATTTTTATATTAGTATTATAATTTCATCATAACTATATGGTTGGAATTAACGTGTCACATTGATGATCATTATACTCGCATGTATGCAAAATTATACAACTTTGAGTTATAATGTTATCATAATTATATGGTTAATTACATGGTTGGTATTAATGTGTCACATTAATGAGTATAGCATAGAATGTACAAAAAATGGTACACCCTTGAGTTATATGATGTATAGACAACCCCATTTTCCTTATTTGAGCATGTCTATTCATTATTGCTTCATACCCAAATAATTTACATATATATATTGTTGCATTATCATAATATATATTCATAACAAATGATTCAATTATTTAAATTAGCTAATTCTTTAATTTTTGTATGAGAAAATAAATGTTTTAAATTGTTATATAATGTAATTAAATGTATTTTAACTAAGAGTTTTGGGGCATGAGGATTTGGTGGTATGAAGAGGAAAAGGTAGTAGGGCTACAAAATAATGGAAGAGACAAAGAGTTATTGGACTACTTGACAAATCTATTGGAAGGCTTGGGGTCAAACTCTATGAATATGTAATAATAAAAAGCAATGAACATGTGTACCATGCATATTGATCAGAAACAATACATTCATTTAAAGAGTATCCAAGAGTAACAGTCCAAGAGTATCCCAAAGAACTGAACACGGCCTATATTTTCAGCAGAAAAATGGTCTTGGATCAACCTAAAACAGTCACGGGTCAGCTTCATAGAGTCTCAGCCCAGCATGGCAACAGGAGAGACACCACACATTCCATGGGTCAGATGCATAAGGTCACATCTCAGCAAGAGAGACGCCACACAGTCCACAATTCATATGCATAAGGTCACTCCATGGTTCATGGTTCATAAGGTTACTAAATGGTTCAAGGTCCATCAAGTCATTTCATGGTTCATGGTTCATGGTCTTTTCCAATATTGCACATCCACTCAAAAATGAGCCACTTGTGGGCCTGACGAATTTGGGCCAATTTTAATCCTCTTGGAGCTAGACAGAAGCAATTTCCACCTTAAAAAACACATACATGTATCCATCACTTGGGTTTAAACACCAAAAAACACAAACTTGCATCCATCACTTGGGTTTAAACACTAATATCTGATAGGGTTTGATTTCTCGTGCAGGGTTTCAAAGAATCCCCGTGCAACAACCAGGTTTTGCAATTATAGGATTAAGAAGAAAATATCGGCACATATTGGGTAATCGAAAAATATGCCGATAGCCATTGCAATTGGCACACTAGAAATGAAACCCTATGAAAATCTATAAAAATTCACACAAACCCTTGGACAACAATCGGGTATTAAAAAGAGCAACAACATGTAATTTGATGTGGAAAATGCAAATAAAAGAAACAACATACATCGCATACATCAAATAATGGAAAACAAATGGGGATGAGAAATAGACCGACGTACCTTAGCGAGCCATGCCGAAAATCCCTTGACCTTGGCGAGCACAAGATCTTCGAGCCTCCATTGTCTATGGGCAGTTGTTTTACCTCCTCGTCTTTTAGCCGCTGCCATCTCATAAAACCCTGATGGCAACAACAAATACTGTATGGCATACCCTCCCAGTCCTCAATAAGAATTATACCCTTAACAATAATTATACCCTCCCATTCCTCCTCTTCCACAATTTCCATAACACCATTAATTTCCCCCTGCCCCTGATGCCACAATAGTGTAAATGCCTCATAACAATTGGGTGACCTATTAATATCTTACAGAGGCAATATTTTCGTGGCTCGTTGGCAAATGGAGGAATGGGATCACGATGGAATCCGCTGGCAGCAGGTTTCGAGGAATGGGCTCACGATGGAGGAATGGAGGAATGGACGAATGGCCAATATTTTCATTTGTTGTTTAATGCAGAGGTTGATATTAATCATGGTATTGTATAGTATCCACTTAACAAAAAGGACATAGCATCCACTTTATATAGTATTGTATAAACATCCATTTGACCAAAAACTTACTACATATATAATTCCTTATCCTTAACACATTAATAAAAAATTTCATTGAAAAGCTAACATTGAAGAATAAAAAGGGCAAGAATTTGTAACAAATGTTTTTGTAGCACATCCTTACCACTTAGATTATCCCTATTTATTAAGTCACTCTTGTTGACTTGACATCTTTGACGATGTAGTATATC
>LPNX010699109.1:173987-306487 GCA_001517045.1 Pseudotsuga menziesii | reverse complement strand
AATTTGATGATGATGGTGATGATGATGAGGGTGATGGTGATGGTGATGATGACGATGGTGATGAAGATGTTGATGAGGAAGAGGGTCATGCTGACGCTGATGATGATGATGATGACGACGATGACGACGATGATGACGATGATGATGATGATGATGATGATGATGATTATGATGATGATGATGGTAATGACGACGATGATGACAATGGTGAAGATGATGATGATGACGATGATGAAGATGGTGATGGTGATGATGATGATGATGAAGATGGTGATGACGATGATGATCATGATGAAGATGATGATGATGATGATGATGATGATGATGATGATGATGATGATGACGATGATGATAATGTTGATGATGATGATATCGAGGGTTTCTATTAGACATCAATTAAGAACCAAGTGCCTTTTTTGTTATATTATTAGTTTCAAGTGCTTTTTTTATTATATTATTATGTTATGAAGTGTGAGGCTATGATTGTTATTATTAATTGTTGATTGTTATTGTTTATCCATTCATGATTACACTTGTACGGGTCTCAATGACTTGAGACACTTACTTTCTTATTACCTTCTTAAATGGGGTGAATGATAAAAGCTTATTAGTTCATATTTGAATATTGTAGACAAAAAGTAGGCCCCAGGGGGTGAGTGATAAAATCTTATTAGTTCATCTTTGAATATTGTAGACAAAAAGTAGGGCCTACACATTAAAAATGGTAGACCTAAATAGAATATGGAGGTGACCCTAGGTTTTTAATATAGTTATACAAGTCATTGTGTCTTGGTGTTATAAGTTCAACTCGTATCTCTAAATTCATTTGTGATTAACTTAAAGTGCCAAGTAAAATTCACTCTCAAAGAGTACATAGAGACAAGCTTAGATATTCAATGCATGTGTCCATGTTAATGCCCATCTTCTAGTATTATAAGTTGGGATTTTACCTCTATGTTTTCAATCACTCTTTTACTATGTAAAATAAATCCCATGGGAATCAAATTTTGGTCAATAGTGTAGCATAATGCTGGAAGATTTGATAAGGTCCATAAAACTTGAGCAAATAATTGCTTTTTTCCTTGATAGATGTCTTATTATAAGGCCAAAGATGTAAAAACAATTGATCCACTTCTTCAAAGTAACACTATGGGCATTATTGAAATGCTTGTTGCTTCATTCCATTTTAAACCAAGACCAAAACATCCTTAAGAGTACAAAGAAAGTTAGCTTTTGTGTTAAGATTGATATCCACTTCTTGTGCCTTGGATGTTCTTGGTAAAAATGAGGGTATGGATGGGGGGTTGTCCAAAACAACCTTGTAGGGTGACATTTTGGTAGCACTGTGATAGGTGGTATTGTGCTACCTTTCTAAAATGGGGGTGTGCAGGGTGGAGGAGTGGGGTGTGGGGGAACTACTAAACCCAATGGTTGTATCAGTCAATGTAAAACCCAATGGCTAACAATATTTTTATGGTCAACACCTCACAACCTCTATTACTTGTTATTAACTCCAATATCTCAAGTCCTGCAGTATAAAGAAGTATTATGACAAGCATCATCATAATGGACATCGACGTTATCATCATCGTCATCATCAATTCCATATGGTACATCAACATCATCTTGATCATCATCCTCATTATCATCATCATTGTCAACATTAAGTACATCATCAAAAAAATCATAGTCATCATTGTCTTTATGGTCACTCATATGCCATTAGTGTTCTTAATCAGTCATTTCCATTAGGATTCATGTCATGTAATTGTTAAGGTCATTTATATGTCGTTACAGTCATTTCGATGATCATATGGTCATTTAGATGTCGCTACAAACATTTAAGTGCCATTAGAATTAATTAGGATCCAAAATTGCTAACACATGCATAATCATCGTTGACATCCACATCGTCATCATCATCATACAATAAATCAACATCATTGTCATCGTTATAGTCATCATCAATGTCATTGATAATATAGTTGCGATAATAATGAGCAAGGAGCCCTTCAACCTCACAAGAATGGATGATATAGTATTATACTTATCAAATCATATCCATATGCTTCATCATAATTATCATAATGCATCATCATCATGTTGTTAGGGCCAATCAGGTGCAATTAAGGTCTATCAAATGTTGTTGGGGACACTCAAATGACATTAGAGAAATTTAGGTGACATTAAGGTAATTTACCATTCATTAGGATTAATCAAGATCCAAAAGTGCTATGATTATGATCATTTAGGTGCCACTATGATAAGCCAAGATCCAAAAGTACTATCACATGAATCATGATCATTGACATTGGCATTGATATATCTGACATTATGTCAGACGTTTTTTGAACACAATTCCTAGCTCTAAACCTAGTGCAATTCCTATTTGGGTTCTTTCAAAATTTATGGCAGTATTCCAAGCGCTATATCTAGCTCCATACCTAACGCTATGTTGGATGTTTTCTAGGCTCAATTCTTAGCTCTATACTTGACACTATGTTGGATGTTTTTCATGTCGAAATTCATGGCGCAATTCCTGTCGCTAAACCTGGATTAATATATGGTGCTATGTTATTCAAGACGTTTTTTTGGAGGCTATTATGGGGGTTATATGGGATGCTTTCTTGGACGTTAATTGGGATGCTAATTGGGATGATAATTATGATTCTAATTGGGACACTAGTTGGGACGTTAATTGGGGTGCTAATTATCATCCAAAATAGCACCAACTTTTAAAAAGGGATGCTAATTGGGATGCTAATTGGGACGTTATTTGGGACGCTAATTGGGACTCTAATTGGGATGTTAATTGGGACACTAATTGGGACGATAATTGGGACGCTAATTGGGATGCTAATTGGGACGCTAATTGGGATGCTAATTAGCATCCAAAATAGAGCCAGCTTTTAAAAAGGGATGCAAATAACACCATTAAAAGCGCCATCCCGTGGAAAAGCATCCACTTTGTCCAAAAAATGATGAAAAATACACTAAAAGTGATGGTGGACGCTAAAAAGGAAGCTAAAAGAGACGCTAATAATAGGGTTTTGTTGTAGTGGAAATAGTGAAAAAAGAGATTGACAACATGTTAGCAGCAGGGATCATATATCCCATCGACCAATCGGAATGGGAAATCCCTATGGTCATCCAACTGAAAAATTATGATCTGACAAAATTACGAATATGTGTCAATTTCCGAGAGCTAAATAAAGTCACCCTAACATATCCATTTCCAACTCCATTCGCAGATGAAATTTTAAATGAAGTCATAGGACATGAGTGTTACTCTTTTACAGATGGATTCTCAGGATATAATTAAGTCCCAATTGCTAAAGAAGACTAGAAGAAGATGACATTTGTCTATGAATTCAGTTCATTTGCTTACAATGTCATGCCATTTGGGATAAAGAATGCACCAGCTGTATTCTCAAGGATAGTGGTCAAATCATTTCAAGAATACATATACAAAACAATGCCTGTATAATTTGATGACTAGACAATTTACTCCATGTTGAAGGATCATTGCAAATGGATAAGACTAATGTTGGAAAGATGTCGACAAATCCATCTTTCACTCAATATAAGGAAATGCATCTTTTTGACCCCCATCGGAATATTATTAGGGCATATCGTATGCAAGGAGGGTATCAAAGTTGACTTTGCAAAAATAAATATCATCCTAGACCTAAAACTCCCAGTAAACCCAAAATAAGTCAGAGTATTATTGGGACATATGGGATATTATAGGAAATTCATTTGTCACTATTCAGATATGGCGTACATGTTAGAAGAGCTATTGAAAGAAGACCAAGAATTCGACTGGACTAAGGAATGTGATGCTTCCTTCAACATGTTGAAGAAAAAATTAGTCGAAGCACCCATTCTCAGATTCCCAAACTGGTCAGTCAAATTTCACGTCCACATTGATGCATCAGGCATAGCAATAGGTGCAATATTGACACAACCTGGAGATGACAGGATGGAATATCCAATTGTGTATAACAGTCAAAAACTAAATAAGACAGAACATAACTATTCAATGACATAAAGAGAGGCATTGGGAATGGTATTTGCATTGCAGAAATATCGACATTACTTATTGGTTAATCCTTTAATATTCTACACATATCACCAAGCTTTAAAATACTTGGTAAACAAAACCTTACATCATGGAAGAATATGTTGTTGGTTGTTACTGTTCCAAGAATTTGAGTTCGAAGTAGTAATTTGACCAAGGAATCTAAATGTCGGACCCGACAACTTGTCGAGAATCGACACGGGGGAAAAACCGACAAGAGTCGAAGACGATATTTCGAACACACATCTATTTCGAATAGAATGTGTACTAGCAGAGCTAGAAGAAATAGCTCAATTCTTAGAGAATGGTCAAGCACCTAAAGGTATGAGAACTAACAAGAACCAAATTCTAGCAATGAAGGCCATAACATACACTTTAATTAATGGATTCCTATATAAAATAGGCTTGGATGAAGCACTCCATCAATGTGTCTTAGATAATGAAAGAGAAAATATAATGCATGAAGCGCACTATGGACCAGCTGGACGACATTTTCAACCGGACACGACTGCCAAAAATATCTAACAGTCAGGACTATGGTGGCCAACATTACACAAATATTGTCGAAATTTTATTAGTAAATGTGATTGCTGTCAACGTTTAGGTCGAACTTTAACTAGTACTGAGATTCCTTTAATTTCGGTAAACCCAAGTCTAACATTTGAGATCTGGGCTATTGACTTAATTGGACCATTTCCAATTCCAGCAAGAAGGATAGGTGCACGATATATCATAATAGCAGTGGAATATGTTACTAAACGGGCAGAAGCGGAACCTGTCGAAACCTGCTCTAATGAAGTTGCTGCCAAGTTCATATATGAAAATATAATACTATATTTGGTTTTCCATTGACCTTAATCATCAACTGAGGATCAAATTTTATTAACAAAACTATTGCAGCATTGACAGAACAATTCAAGATCAACCACAGACAAAGTACATCTTATCACCCTCAGTCTAATGGGGAAATAGAAGCATTTAATAAAACCCTAACAAGAGGCCTAACAAAAATCTGTAACATTGATAAAGATGACTAGGATGAAAAATTACTGCTTTCCTATGGGCTTATCAAACATCATATAAACGATCCACAAACCAAACACCATTTTGACTAGTCTATGGCCAAGAAGCAGTCATCCCCCTACACTTTCGACAACAGACACCAGTAATAGACGAAATATTACATATTAATGTCGAAGAAGCAAAGAAGGACTGACTAATGAAACTAAATAAGATAGAGGAAGATCGACTTATGTCTATACAACATTAAGAAATTCAAAAATAGCAACAAAAATCATGGCACGATCGAAACATTAAAAAAAAAATTGTCAGTTGGAAATATTGCACTGTTGTATAACAGTCTGGTGAAAGGAAAACCAAAGAAACTCCACACAAAGTGGATGGGACCCAATATCGTGGAAGAAATCAATGACAATGGATCAGTCTGACTGAGAACGTTACAAGGCAGAGTATTTCAGAACTGGTAAATGGTGCCTAACTAAAGCGGTATCAAAACTGGAGAAAAACAAGTAAAAAAAAAAAAAGAGAAACGATTTCATAACTGTTAACAAAAACCTATAAAAACCAGAAAAAAAACTAAAAGTAACAAAAAAGAATCAAAGAAGACCAAAATGACAGGAAATCTAGAAAGACGTAGAAGAATGCAATTCCACAATGATCGACATTTCCATTATCGACATACCGCATACCGACCATACAATTGACATCGACAAGAGGATCAAAAGGTCCAATCAACCCATCATGACTACGGTCAGAAGGAGCACCAAAACTAGAGCACATTAAAAGAGCCTTCAATAGAGCATCATTTACCATCAAATCCGCCATTAATAACTCCATAGACAAGATCGCCATTCACTCCACCTATAAAAACTACTTCGGATGAAGATTTCATACCATTTTACAAAGAATTAGAGAAACAGGTTTACTAGAACTCCGAGAACAAATTACCCACGAAGAAAGTCAAGCTAGTTCAGACATCCACAGTTCCTAGAACCGACCAGGTTTCATATGTGGTGTTTCAAGTCATTTTTAATGGCTAGAACTCCACAGGAACTAGAAGAATGCAAAGTGTTCTTAGAAAATTGGTTTCAAAATCTAAAATTCCAAACAGTGAAATGGAGGGTGCCTCAAAACATCCAAAGATGTCTTCCCCCAACAGCACACATCCAACTGGAACTTGACCACACTGAAGTTTTTCATTCACAAGGTTCCACAACAAAAGCAAAACCTCTCAACTACTATCCAACAGTCGACCATATTTTCACAGAATTATCTCGTCAATATAAAACCAAAATAGCCATACCGACGGGTGCAAAAGAGATTAACCAACCTATTGTCGAACCATTGATTGACCAAGAGAAGGAAGAAGACTATGAAGTTTACCTTCATATTAGTACCTTCACTTCTGAAGACAGCCTGACAAAAGAGAAAAACCCTCTTTAGATTGAAAATGTACCGACAGAACAACAAGCCATGGTACCGACAGAACATAACACTACTGTCTCGACTCAATAGTAGGAGGAGGAGGGAGGAGAATAGACAGATGAAGAAACTCAATCCAATAGACCTGAGTATGCTATGACAAAAGAGAATCTAAAATGAATAGCTCAGGAGATATCAACATCAAGAAGAAATAAAGGGAGTCAGGCACAAGGAAAGGAGAAGCACAAACTCAACCTTCCATAGGAGTTAGAAGATGAAGAAGAATTACTTTCTACTGCTACCAAAATTTTGGAGGACACTGCACTGAATAAAGTATCTGTTGAAACATAGTTCAAACAGTTCATCGAGTCAAGAAGAAAGCAAGGCAGACCTAAAAAGGTAAGAGTTGCTACAGCTCCCGAAATAAGTCCTATTGATTTGACACCAGAGTCCCCACAACCTTCTCCAACCAGAATAACACCAGGCTCAACTATTTCCATATCACTAATCTACAAAGATATAATCCTTGGAACCCTTAAATAAAAAATTGATAAATAGATTGAACTTCATCAATTTATCAACAAACTGCCAAACCTGTTCTGCAATGCCCAACAAATCGAAACCACACATAAACTCATAGAGTCAGGCTCTTCTCAATGAAGTATCACCTCACAAACTGACCAAGTCTCACCACAGCCAAAAGTTGTGGGACTTATCAGATCCTCATTCATCCAAAACCCTGACAAAACATCCGCAGTTGTAGCAACCCAAATCTCATCATTCTCACCAACTATCCCAAAACCTCCAATTAATGAGGCAGATGAGGAACACTTGATATTGAAGGCAATGATCAAGTAGCACTAGACAAAGAAATCACCAACCCCATGGACTCTAAAGAAATCGACAACCCTATCGACTTGCAACCATAAGTCAAAAATCCCATGCCGACAAATAACCTTCCGATCACTCCATTAACTCCAGACCATTCGCCATCACCGGCACCACCACCAATGCCAGGGTCCCCTCACAATCTAGAATCGTCATCTTCACCACCACGGGATCCACAAACAGCTACAAGCCCCACCCATGAAATTCAACCAGTTAACCCGGCCATAATAGAAGTTCAGTTTACCAAAAATCCGTCGACTGAAGAGCAACAAACAGAGTAGAAGAAGCCAACATCAGTACCAATAGGACTAGTGGTGGTCCATCACTCTAAACACAAAATAAAAATAAAATAAAAGAAGAAAAGAGAACAACAACAGACACAACATGCACAAACAGTTATCCACCTTCATCAACTAGGGTCGACTACTGCAGTTGACACACCAACACTTAGAGATGGAGAACTGGACCAACTATTGGGAGCACTCACTAAAGAGGCTGCAACAAAAAATCAAAGCTAAAGAGAAAAGATATAAAAACTTCAAACTTAACAAGTCAAATTCCTGACTAAATGCAGGAATCTGACACAAACAGTTCTACCAAGAATAACAGAGAGCGACACTGACAAACCATTGGAGAGAGCATACTAGTTGTTCGAAAGTGTGGTGTCAAACCTTCAGACACAATTATAGGCCAATAAATATGAGCAAAAAGGAGAGACTTCTACGCTACTAAGACATTGGTACATAACATTTTCAAAATCCCATAAGGTACTATAGGAGTATTTGGATGAGTCTACCACCACATAAGAAGTAATGCAAAATTAGTATACTTATTATGGCCAGGTATTCAGCAAGATTGAGAGACTCATAAAAACATCAAATCATTAGGAAATCAACAAGGTCTGGAGGAAGCAATGAGGAGCACAGTACAAGATCAAATTGTACTGGAGACAACAAAACTCAAAAAATTGGAAAAACAAGCACATCAATGGATGAATCAGGAACTACCCAGCCTCGACACACTCAAAAAAATTTGTCCACGAATGAAAATATTACTCGACATAGCAGAAGAAAAAACTCAACTGTTGGGGATCAACATGGTCAATATCACATACCTACCAATACAAGAAAAGATGTTGATTCTGTCAAGCATTACAACCTTGACCATTGACATTCAGAATGCCCTCCACAACTGGACATAATTTCAACACCAACTATCCATTATAGAAGAAGCCATTGTGGAGATATGCGTATAGAAAATACCATCCATTCGACTGCACAACCCATGAAGACAGAGCAATTGGGAAAACTACTTCAAACGATTTATTTTTGTTTACCTCCTTTATTTCTTTGAGATGAAGAAAGATTTTGTTCTTGAGGGAGATGTTGTAGGAGCTAGTTGGTGAGCCGAATAGACTAGTTAGTTGACTAATTAGAGATTGGTTCGGCCTCCAAAGGTCATGTCAGTTGACTGAACCGACAAGTAGTTATTTATAATCATTTTGTAATCATATATAATAGGTTGTTGAGCCAGATACGAACTTGGTTCGGTTTGATGTTTGTATGAACCCATATGTGCTTTGTGTAATATAAAGTTATTATTCAACCTACTATCCTTGTCTCTTGTCTCTATTATGATTATATGATTATTTATGTGTATTATTGGTAACTTAGTGATCTGAGTGATTACAACACTAACTATGCGGGCTAAGAGCGGAGATAGCTAACCTCAATTCAGTTTTCTAGGAATAAATCACTTGCCTAAAACAGAGTGCTCATGCAACAAGTATTTCTCTCAACTCTTGCCTAACACAGAGTTCTCACATAGCAAGAGTTCATTCCTTCCCAACATACTCAGCAGCGTCCTACTTCCTCACATATGCCCTCTTATAGTTTGGTTACCTAGGTCTTACTTTGTAGCTACAGTCCATTCCCCAAGGGATCCCCGTCAACCACTGCGCCCTCATTTCTCCAGGGTATGTCCGGCACCATTAAGGCATTCCAACGCCTGATGTACTTTCCTGAGGTTTGCTGCTCTATGTCTCCCACTCTTCCACGCATAGTCTCCTCTTTTAACGTGGCTTGTCCCTTTCATTCTGAATTACATTAAAGGAAAAAAGTAGCGGTTACAACTGTCACACAGGGACCGTTTGGACAAATTCTGCAATCAACCAAGGTCATCAAAAAATACAGTTGAGATTTAATATTACAAATAATGTTTATAAATCGGGGGATATTGCAATTTTAGAACTATTACACTATGTAATTTGATTTACAAGTTGGTGACAAAAATCATCACAAATAAAATAAAACTGAAGTTTTTGTTGGGCTCCGGAATTGTCTTTTATAATGATGTTATTTACATTAATTTATCATCCTATCTACCATAACTTAGTATATCTATGTTCAATAAGGATATATTTACTTTACTTTATTAATGAAAACTCTTAAACGCAAAGAGAACCTAATATACTTCTTTTTGATGTATTATGGTCCATACAACCTTCATTCTGGTACTCTATTCGATGTCTCTTTCAGTCCTAAGTTCTGCACTGGGTTTGATTGCATGTTTCTTATTGGTTTGGCATACTTTTTTGATGAACCGATCTACCATTTTCCTTTGGCTCTCGTTGATTCCATATACTTGCATATATAAATCAAATTCATGATTAATGTTGAAGTTTTGGATATAAAATAGTTAAAAAGGTGAAACATTAAAACAAATATTATTTTACCCTTTTTATTAAAAATATTTTTTTATTAAAAATCTTATTAATCATGAAAAGGGTGAAAATTTAAATATTTAAAATTACAATTCAGTCATGGCAAATGATTCAAATCAATTGTTTAAAGTCTAAATTCAACCACTATATATATTTGTGACATATGATAACATTAGAGAATATTATAAAACTTTTCTATGTAAATCAGAATCTTTGTTATGCAATATGGTAACATAAGATAGAGGAAATGTGATGTGGCTTTTTCATTGGATAAGTTTGTTTGTTGTTTAATGTAGGGTGTAATACATAACATATCACGTTGGATATATATATTATGAAAATGTTATTTCATATTTTGTTTTTAACTAATGCATTTTTTAGATATTGTGTAGGCCTTGAGCATTAACGCACGAACCGTGTGGATGGAAAGGTAGCAAATCACGTAATGCAACCAATAGAACCCAATCAACAACTCAGCCATAGTTTGAAGTCAGCAAATCCAACCAGAAATCAACTCAAGCAACAACCCAACATCAATTCCGCTCAAAATCCGGATTTATGAACTAATTTTCGTTACAAATCATTCAGACGCCCATTTGGATGCCCATTCGGACTACCCTTCACATTAAGGATCATCCATTATCATAATTCCACTTCACCAATCCAAATTCCACCACTTGGAGGAGTGATATATATGCTTCTAGATGGTGAGAAATCTATCATATCTCACCTAGAACCGTTCAGATCTGAGCAGCTTGCAATTCATAATTTCTGTCAAAAATGTGTTTTTAACAGACAACAAATTTTGGGTTGGATTTGCGGGCAAACAGAGACGAAATTTAAAATTACGGCACATGGGTTTTGTGCAAAATAGGCCTATTTAGGTCCTCGTCAGGAATTTTGTGGAAATTCAAAGAAATTTGGGAGCATTTTGTGGTTCCTTGAAACCAACTTACCTAGAAAACACGGTTGGCCGTTTTCTAAATTTAGAATTTAGTTTTAATAGCTCAGGAACTTGGGGATTCAGCTCTATCCTTCCCCACTGGAATTTTCATTTATAAATAGAGCCCCATAGGGCTGAGAAAGGATGTAATTTTTCTCCACGTTTTTCATAATAAAGCTCTGCTCAGTTCTGTCCCAAATTCATTTTTTTTCTCATGGGTTGATTTCTTGATTTGGTATAAGTAACCTCTGCTCTTGAGAGGGCCCCTTAGAAGTGGAAATTTTTGTTGTGTGTTTACGTTTTCGTTCCTATCTCTTTCCGCTAAGTGTTGTACTCTATTTCTATTGTATACAAACGTCTCTTTATTTCATGCATGTTTTTAACATAGCACTCTATAAACGTTTTCCAATTTCGTTTCCATACTATGCTCTGTTCCTTTTACATATGCTTATAACGTTGCTCTGTTACGATTATGTCTATGCGTTTCCCTTTCACCTATGCGTATACATTATATGAGCTCATTGTGTTTCGTTTGTAAGAAGAGATATCAACTAATGTACGTAGACTAATTTAATTTCGTCCAATGGTAGTTAGTTGATTTTCATAGCTAGTTGCTTGTTGAATTCCACAAATAGAATTTGTTTTATTTCATAGTCAGTATTTCAAATCATAGAAGTAGTTAGATTCTCTTCATGCAGTAGTGATTAAATTTTCTTTACACAGTATCATAATCATTGATTTCGTGCAATTCTTATTGCTTATAGTGTAGGTTAGGGTTTGAATTTCGTTCTTGTTTATGCACTTGAATTTGCTCTCATATCATTTGCTCCTTGGATCCAATAGATAGTTTCATTTTTGTAGCTTTCATTGACTAGATATAATGGCACTTTTAGTTTTGCTTAGTTACTTTGTCATGGGGATTAGCCATTAATTTAAATGCAATCAGTTAGCTTCCTTTGCATAAAATAGTAAGCTTTAATTTGTTTCCACACACTTAATTTCAAATATAACCAATTAGTTTCTTTTCATAAAATAGTGAGCTTTGTTTTGCTAACTAGTTTGTAATTTGAATTCGTATAGCATAATTTTATTTCAATTTTCAAAATGATAAGTCTTTGATTTACTTAGATCATAGAGTAGATGGATTTCGAGTTGTTCAATAATTTAATAGTTGTAATTGTTCTGATGTTCATAAAATGCAATTTTCTTTTGTTTTCATGTAATATTGCATCTTCAAAATTCATACGGTCGGCTAGTCGTATCTTCGTTTAGACTGTCTTTCAAAACTCAGTTTGCACCTTCACTCAGACTGTTTTTCAGCATTCAGTTCGCACCTTCATTCAGACTATCTTTCAGTACTCCATTCGCACTTAGACAAAATTTTAGTTCATTTCGAGAATTTTTCAGTATTTTGTTTATGCAGAAATAGTTAGCTAAGGTATAGGTTAATTTTCCAGCATTCCACTGTGTTCTGTATCTAGTTGGGATTTGAATCCATCTTCAGCATTTCATATTTATTTTTATATTAATGCATAGATTAATTATTCCAGTTATAATGATGATGAAATCCACTTACACTTAGAATCCATTTTACTGTGCAAATAGGAAATAGTCCTGGTTTAAATAGGATTAGTGTAGTTGTCTTTTTATTATGATTTAAGTAGTTTATGATTCCCTTTTATTTGTTTCCATGCTCAGAACCTAGATAGCATAAATTTGTTTAATATGTTACCATAGATATTGTCAATTTTCAGTAGTTATAAGTAGGTTCAGCATTTCATCTTCATTTCCCATTTGAATTTATAATTAGTTTTTTATCGTCATTTACACAACTTATCGTTGCTTTAGACTTTGTTAGTTCCATTTCTTCAGTTCATTTCATTTTCAGTAGGTGTAATAACGTAGAATCAATTTTCAATTAAAGCTTAGTAAGTCTTCTTAGAATCTCATTTAGATGTGGTAATTCTAGGTTGTTGTTGTGATTTTCAATTAAAAGATCATTCTTCACTAGTATAGGTTAGGATAGCCTAGAATTACCATATCTTCACAAGCTACCTTCCCAGGTTGACAATTTAAGTTGGAATTAATTAGCATATATTTTCACCAACATTTTGGCATCGTTGTCGGGGAGGTGTTGAAGGGATTGGATTCTAGGTAGATAGGGGTAGATAGGTTTCCATTACATCACACAGCAAGGGGGAGGGGACACAATAAGACACAAATACGACTTCACTATGGAATTTTCGTGGTGTAGCAACCTGACACATCCACTTTAGTGGGCCACCCCAAAGCCTTGTTGTTCCTTTTCGTAAGTGTGTTTTACTTTCTTCAAACTTATTTTCGCAAGTGTGTTTCAAAAAGTGTGCTTATTTTCTCTTAGGTGTCCTTAATTTTTGCAAGTTTTACTTTTCGTAAAAGAGTGTTTACTTTTAGTTCCCTTATATGCACTTTTCTTTCCGCAAACATAGATAGTCTAATTTCATGTATGTGTGCCTTTATTATGCAAATTTAGGTAGTTTACTTTCCTACAAATTACTCTTATGCAAGTGTGTTGTCTCTTCAACAAGCTTAGGTGTGTTTACTTTTCGCTAAGTGTGTTTATTTTCTGCAAAGTTTGAGTGTGTTTCTTTAGAATGTTTATTTTCTACAAAATTTCATTGTGTTTTCTTACATCAGGTGTTGCATTCAGATTTGTTATGTTCGATTCATTTTTTTGTAGGTGTGTTTATGTTTGTCATAAGGTCTTTTCTTTTCAAAGTGTGTGATATTTTTTGTAATTAGATTCTAAAGAAAAGAAAAGAAAAGAAAAAAAGAAAAAAAGAAAATTTTGGGTGCAGTATGAACCCCAACCACTAATCCTTGTGTGAAGCAGGACTTACCAACCAAGACATGGATTCGAAGGTGCTTATTAGCATGAGGGACTTCTCTCAAATATTGGTAGTAGCTGGGATCTCAATTTCTTCTTCTCAAGAAGAACATATCTTGCCAAAAGTCAAGAATTTATCTACCTCTCCAGAAATAATAGAAGAACCACAGTCTCATGAGCTACAAACAGACTCTCCTTGCCAATCTACTAAGGAAACCGGAAACTTGGAGACTATATTCAATGGAGAGAGACCTGAAATTGAAGAGTTATCCACATATCTATCGACAGACCCTTAATGTACTCAAGCAATTGAACATTTAGAAGAAGAATACATGCGCGGATTGAGAAAGGAAGGTGACTATCAAGATTACATTGAGCGTTGGTTCGAAAAGGTAACACAGTCACAATACTGTTCCTTCCTTATGTTAGGATTATTAATCCTCCCCTGGTCAAATGTCTATTAGATTAATTATTTCCTAACTTAGGAATCTTAAATTAATTAAATGAGTCCACTAGTGCAATTGGGTCCACTTGGCCCAATGGGGCCATATGTACCAGTCATTGAAGTGTGGGGAACACTACTATAGGTTAACTGCCACTTACTGCATGTGCATGCATCAATTAGGGTGCCTACTAGACCAATCCCTACATTTTAGGAGCCACTGGGAGTCCCGGCACCAACCTACTTCAGTCAGTTTGTGTTAGCACTAGTTAGTCTTAGTTGGCCCTTAGTTACAATCGATTACTTCACAGTCAATTAGGCTAGCACTACTAATGCATCGATAATGCATGGTTTCATGGGGAGGAGCGCTTTTCCTACCTACCTCACTCTCAATTGCACTGAGTTAACTAGTTGTTACTAGTTGTTGGATTTATTGGTCATCGGGGAGTTGTCTATTTGGACTACGATATTGATTGGGAGACCTTGAGTTAGAGATTCAGTTAGATACAATATTATCCACTTGTAGGATTCAAATTCATTACTCATGAATTCAAATTCTACCTATGTATACTACATTGTAACACCAGATATTATTATGATGAATATATTGTAAATTCCTGAGCAATACTTGTCCATTTCCTATGTGGTTTGTCTTGTTGAATTTGTATTTTCATTCTCCATTCAATTGCTTCAACATTATCAGAACTCTCTTCCTAAAGATATAAATGGCATTCAAATTCTAACACCTTCGACACCTTCTGATGCAGAAACAAGTAAGTTGGTTGGTATTCCACATTCAGGTAATCACTACAATAAACTTCGCATATGTGGATAAAGGTATATTTTCTATGTTTCTTTTCACTTGGTTACATTGGAAGAGCTCCTATACTCGAATAAAAATGTTTTCTTTCTTCTTAGGATATGAAAATATGTATATCAATAAAACGTTGCATGTTTAGCTTAAAGATTTATGCAACTTCGTTTTTTTTGTTTTATTTTTCAATAAAATAACTAAGAAGAAGATAATGTTAATAACTAAACCAAAACAATTCTACGTCATTAATTATTTCCATACATGTATATTTTTACCATAACTGTTCCTTAAGACTAACTTTAAATATCATGAGGATTTACCACAGGTTTAAGGTCTATCTAAAAACCTATAGGTCACTCTACATCCTAGCTTCATTATCAAAGACTGTTATTTAAATCATTTTTATCACAAAGTAGAATAATGGTGAATGAAATTCCTGGTTTGTTGGGGAACACTATTATAATTCTATATGAAAGAAGAAAAATTCAGGGACTATATACACCTTTCATTCATTATCTTATGGCTCCATCCACTTCACATTAATAAGCTCATCCATTTATGTCTTCGATTTAGTTAGCCCACTTGCAATATCCAATACATTAAGAGAAATACATTTATTTGTTTCAACAAAGTTTTTAATAAATTATCCTCTAACCCATATACCATCCCATCCCATAGCACGGTTTTCAGAACTGCTCCCCCATCCACTCGCTCATAGGAAATATATTGCCGAAAATCTATAGGGGGTTGAAAACTGGGACACAAGCTTCTGATGCAAAAAGGGTTTAAGAGGATAACCGGCCGAAGTACTGAACAGGCTTGTTGGAAGCAGGTACTGCCCTGTGGTATGACCAGGTAAACCCGACGGGGTACTGAACAGGCCTAACTGAAAGAGGGGAATCTTCTTGGAGAGGATAATTTGTGCAAAGTATATGGTTTTGTTACACCTCGATGTATGGTATTGTTTTTGAAGTTCATCTAGAAAGTAGTATATATGGTTGAGTTATGGTAAATGAACCTCATATATCTACCATTTGAGAATGTTTGTAAGTTGCACTTAATACCTTGTCATCTAATTCATACTATACCTAGGATGTCACTATCCTAGAAGTGGGAACCATAAACTTAGGATCCTAGTGAACTCAGATGCAAACTTTGTTCATATTATTTGAATAACGATAAGACTTTGAGAAGTAGCAGGGATGACTATTTTCCTAGATGCTTTATAGACTATCTACACCCTCATGTTTTTCTATTTCGGGTGACATGAGGAAAATCCCTATCATAGCTTATATGTGGTCTTCGTAAGCATAAACTGATGAATTTGCATGTATTAAATAATTTTCCTTAGTATGATATTACCTACTAAGTGTTGTTGATCCAAAGTGTTAACATAAGAGAACACAACCCCGTCTTAATTCATTCATGGCATGAGGACGTGCCATACCTTTGGTTTGGGGAGAGAGTCTCAATTTATATGGTCTTCATAAGCATGAACTATTACTAGTTGGAAGAATTGTATGTATTAAGAAATCTAAGTTTTTTTGGTATACTCATAACATAACATTAATATATAAAAAATTATGCAGTAAGTTATAGTTTTTTTTATGCAGTAATAAAGTTGGCTTTGTTTTACTGAACGACTGCCTAAAAACTATTGATGATCAAGCAACGGTTTTTGAATAAATGAAATACCACTTCCGATTCATTCATGGCATGAGGACGTTCCATACCTTTGGTATGGGGGAGTGTTGGGCTCCGAAATTGTCTTTTATAATGATGTTATTTACATTAATTTCTCATCCTATCTACCATAATTTACTACATCTATGTTCAATGAGGCTATCTTTACTTTATTTTATTAATGAAAACTCTTAAACGCAAAGAGAACATAATCTACTTCTTTTTTATGTATTATGGTCCATACAACCTTCATCCTAGTACTCTATTCAGTACCTATTTCGGTCCTAAGTTCTACACTGGGTTTGATTGCATGTTTCTTATTGGTTTGGCTTACTTTGTTAATGAACTGATCTACCATTTTCCTTTGGCTCTCGTTGATTCCGTATACTTGCATATATAAATCAAAGTCATGAATTAATGCTGAAGTTTTGGATATAAAATAGTTAAAAAGGTGAAACATTAAAATAAATATTACTTTACCCTTTTTATTAAAAATATTTTTTATTGAAAATCTTATTAGTCATGAAAAGGGTAAAATTTTAATTATTTAAATTAAAATTCAGTCATGGCAAATGATTCAAATCAATTGTTTAAAGTCTAAATTCAACCACTATATATATTTGTGACATATGATAACATAAGAGAATATTATAAAACTTTTCTATGTAAATCATAATCTTTTCAATGTAAATCATAATCTTTGTTATGCCATATGGTAACATAAGATAGAGGAAATGTGACGTGGATTTTCCATTTGATAAGTTTGTTTGTCGTTTAACGCAGGGTGTAATGCATAACATATCACATTGGATATATATATTATGCAAATGTTATTTCATACTTTGTTTCTAACTAATGCATTTTTTATATATTGTGCAGGCCTTGTGCATTAACGCACGAACCATGTGGATGGAAAGGTATTAAATTACGTAATGCAACCAATAGAACCCAATCGAAAACCCAGCCATAGTTTGAAGCCATCAAACCTAACTGATAATCAACTCAAGCAACAACCCAGCATCAATTCCGCTCAGAAGCCGTATTTATGAACTAATTTCCGTTACAAGTCATTCAGACGCCCATTTGGATGCCCATTCGGACTTCCATTCACATTAAATATCATCCATTATCATACTTCCACTTCACCAATCCAAATTCCACCACTTGGAGGAGTCATCTATATGCTTCTTAATGTTGAGGAATCTATCGGATCTCACCCAAAACCGTTCAAATGTGAACAGCTTGCAATTCATAATTTCTGTCAAAAACTTGTTTTTAACAGACAACAAATTTCGTGTTGGATTTGCGGGAAACTAGAGGCGAAATTTAAAATTATGGCACATGGGTTTTGTGCATAATAGGCTTATTTAGGTCCATGTGAGAGGAATTTTGTAGAAATTCGAAGCCATTTGGGAGCAGTTCGTGGTTCCTTGAAACCGACTTGCCCAAAAAATGTGGTTGGCCGTTTTAAAAATTTAGAAATTAGTTTTAACAGCTCAAGAACTTGGGGATTCAGTTCTATCCTTCCCCACTGGCATTTTCATGTATAAATAGAGCCCCATAGGGATGAGAAATAATGTAATTTTGCACCACGATTTTCATAATAAATCTCTGCTTAGTTCTATCCCAAATTCGGTTTTTTTCTCATGGGTTGATTTCTTGATTTGGTAGAAGTAACCTCTCCTCCTGAGAAGGCCCCTCGGAAGTGGAAGGTTTTGTTGTGTGTTTATGTTTTTGTTCCTGTCTCTTTCAGCTAAGTGTTGTACTCTATTTCTATTGTATACAAATGTCTCTTTATTTCGTGCATGTTTTTAACATATGATTGTATAAACTTTTTCCAATTCCATTTCCATACTATGCTCTGTTCCTTCTACATATGATTATAACGTTGCTCTGTTACAATTCTGTCTATGTGTTTCCCTTTCACCTGTGCGTATACATTATATGAGCTCATTGTGTTTCGTTTGTAAGAAGAAATCTCAGCTAGTGTACATAGATTAAATTAATTTCGTGCAACAGTAGTTAGTTGATTTTCATAGCTAGTGGTTTGTTGAATTCCATAAATGGCATT
This sequence comes from Pseudotsuga menziesii, assembly GCA_001517045.1. Taxonomy (NCBI): domain Eukaryota; kingdom Viridiplantae; phylum Streptophyta; class Pinopsida; order Pinales; family Pinaceae; genus Pseudotsuga; species Pseudotsuga menziesii. The sequence goes on along the minus strand of LPNX010699109.1, from coordinate 287,535 downwards.
TGTTTTATTTCATAGTCAGTTTTTCAAATCATAGTAGTTAGATTCTCTTCGTGCAGGAGTGATTGAATTTGCTTTACACAAGAGCACGATCGTTCATTTCGTGTAAGTAGTCTTATTGCTTATAGTGTAGGTTAGGGTCTGAATTTCGTTCTCGTTTATGCACTTGAATTTGCTCTCATATCATTTGCACCTTGGATCCAATAGATAGTTTCATTTTTGTAGCTTCCATTGATTAGATATAATGGCACTTTCAGTTTTGCTTAGTTACTCTGTCATGGGGATTATCCTTTAAGTAAATGCAATCAATTAGCTTCCTTTGCATAAAACAGGAAGCTTTAATTTGTTTCCATAGACTTAATTTCGAATATAACCAGTTAGTTTCTTTTCATACAACAGTGAGCTTTGTTTTTCTAACTAGTTTGTAATTTAAATTCGTATAGCATAATTGTATTTCAATTTTCAAAATGATAAGTCTTTGATTTACTTAGATCATAGAGTAGATAGATTTCGAGTTGTTCAATAATTTAATAGTTGCAATTGCTCTGATGTTCATAAAATGCAATTTTCTTTTGTTTTCATGTAATATTGCATATTCAAAATTCATACGACCAGCCAGTCATACCTTTGTTTAGAATGTCTTTCAGAACTCAGTTCTTACCTTCACTCAGACTTTTTTTCAGCATTCAGTTCGCACCTTCATTCAGACTATCTTTCAGTACTCCATTCACACTTAGACATAATTTAGTTCATATCCATAATTTTCAGTATTTTGTTTATGCAGAAATAGTTAGCTAAGATATAGGTTAATTTTCCAGCATTCTACTGTGTTCTGTAGCTAGTTGGGATTCGAATCCATATTCAACATTTCATATTTAGTTTTATATTAATGCATAAATTAATTATTCCAGTTATAATGATGATGAAATCCACCTACACTTAGAATCCATTTTACTGTGTAAATAGGAAATAGTTCTGGTTTAAATAGGATTAGTGTAGTTGTCTTTTGATTATGATTTAAGTAGTTTATGATTCCCTTTATTTGTTTCCATGCTTAGAACCAAGATAGCATAAATTTGTTAAATATGTTACCATAGATTTTGTCAATTTTTAGTAGTTATAACTAGGTTCAACATTTCATCTTCATTTGCATAGCTTATCATTGTTTTAGACTTTGTTAGTTCCATTTCTTCAGTTCATTTCATTTCCAGTAGGTGTAATAGTGTAGAATCAATTTTCAATTAAAGCTTAGTAAGTCTTCTTAGAATCTCATTTAGATGTGGTAATTATAGGTTATTGTTGTGATTTTCAATTAAAAGATCAGTCTTCACAAGTATAGGTTAGGGTAGCATAGAATAATCTAGACTTTAGTTCTGCACATATAGTGTTTGCATCTCACAAGCTACCTTCCCAGGTTGACAATTTAAGTTGGAATTAATTAGCATATATTTTCACCAACAGTTGTCGGAAGTGGTCTCAAAAGAACAATTTAGTTTCTTATCGAACAGGAAGATATTGGATGTTATAGGGGTTTCACAGGAATGTCTCTATTCGCTAAAAGTTAGAAAACTTAGTGCTTTAATTCTAAAGATGGATATTTCTAAAGCTTATGATAAAGTCAATTGGGTCTTTCTCAGAATTATTTTGTTGCAAAATAGTATTCCTATTGAAGTTACAAATTGGATCTTGGCATGAGTGTCATTGGAAAATTATGCATTTTTGGTTAATGGTGCACCTTCTAAATTTTTTTGCAGCCCCAGAGATCGTAGATAGGGGTGTCCATTGCCCTCCTCCTCTTTTTGTTGGTTTTTGAAGGCTTGAGTAGAATGATTACAAAAGCAAAGTTGAAGGGTAACCTTACAGGCATAAAAATTTCATCGACCCTGAAGATCACACATCTTCTATTTGTTGATGATGTGATTATTTTTTGTTCAGATAAGATTGAGGAATGGTGGACTCTTCATGAGATCTTAACAATTTTTTTCTTGGAATCAGGCATGGAAATCAGTTTGGAAAAGTCCCTTTTTATCAGCATATGGTTTCTAAGGAAGTATGGACTTAGCTCAACTCACTTTTCCAATATAAAGTAGAAAGTTTAGAATCGGTATTTAAATACATTGGATATTTTCTAAAGCCCAACAAATACCGGAACGAATACTGGATGTGGTTGGTAAAAAAAAAGAATCAGAAACTGAGCTTATATATTTTTGTCTTTGGGTGGGAGACTTACCTTAGTTCGTGCAACTCTTATGTGTATTTTGGTCTACTGGTTCTCACTGGTTATGATACCTCAACCCATCATCAACATTATCCGATCTAAAAATTTTCACTTTCTATGAGCCGGTACATGTATAGAGCAAAAATTACACTTGGTATCTAGGGGGGGAATTGCACTGCCAAAATCTATGGGAGGATGGGACATAAAAAACTTGAAATGGTTAATTCAACATTATGTATGAAGAGTATTAGGTGTATTCTATTTGAAAATGGATTATGGATCTTGGTCATAAAGTCAAAATATCTCAGGGGGGAATCTCTAATGAGTTGATTCAAGTCTGCTAAGATAGTGAGTAATGGAGCATCTATCATTTAGAATAGTTTTATAAAAAAAATTCATTAGATAAGAAAATGGAGTTCATGGGATGTAGGGAATGGAAAATTAATTCATATTCAATCCCTACATAGATGACAATGGGAATTTTCTTCCACCTTTGGAAATTCTGGATCATATTGTTGGAATTGGGTTTGTTACTCTTAATCAAATTAAGAGGTTGTGGTGGTCAATATTAGATGGTGAATACTCATTAATTCAAGAGATATTGGATTGCAAGGTAGATGGGTTGATATTTGGGATAACTACATAAATCCCTCAATAATGTTGGCATTAGATTAGGGGATTCAGAGGACAAAATAGTATTGATGTGGAACAAGTTTGTAGGCCACTGCAAAGTATTCCTATGATGCCATTATTACCTCTCAAAATCCAATTGAAAGGAAATGGTGGAATTGTAAGCTATGGAAATGGTTTCTTCCGCAAAAAATCAAGTGTTTTTTTGGCTTGTACTAGAGAACAAATTACTTACATGGAAAAATCTTATGAGAAGGGGATGGAATGGTTCTGGTTTTTGCGCTTTATGAAAAAAGGATACTGATCCAGTTAATCACTTATTTCTTTATTGTGTTTTCGGTAAGAATGTGTGGATTATGAGGTGTGAAGATTTAAATATCCATACTTTATGGGGGAATACAAATTTAGATGAAAGTTTTAGGATTTGGGTTTTAAAAGAAAGTAACCACAAGCTGCTTCCTCTTTTTGTCTACTGGGCGATATGGAACATGCAAAATAAGGTAATTTTTGAAAATAGTTTTCCCAATATCTATCGGTGTAGTATCAAAAGTACCAACCTCTATAAGGAATATTATATTAAAGAAAAGCCAAGGGTGCAAAAAGTATTATCTACTCATGTTTTCTCTTTCTCATATGATGTTGCTTTTTTTGATGATGCATCTGTGGATGGATGTTGTGGAAGTGGCATGGTAATATGATTAATCAAGATCGTATCTTTAAATTATGGATGGGAAGTGGAAAAGGTAGTAACACTAGGGGAAAACTGATTGGGTTGTGGGGAGTTCTTCATTTTGCCGCTCTAAATGGAATTGTTTCACTTAAAAATTTTGGTGACTCAAAGGTTATTATAGAATTGGAAATGGGTAGGTTTAATCCTCAGAACCTTCATCTCAAACAATGGTGTTTAAGGGTGCAAAATTTAATCGGATCATTTGCTCATGTCTCTCTATCTTATATATCGACAACTTTCAACATGGAGGCGGATCAACTATCAAAGAAAGTTGTTCTGCTCAATGAATGATACATGTACTTTTAAGAACATTTGGAAGGTTCGATAATCTATGAAGGAGCGGAAGGAATTTTTTGAAATATATGTATTAGACCATATCTTTATAAGGGTTTTTTGTTCATTTTTCTATTTGTATGCTTTCCTCCTGAAATTGAGGGACTTGCTTGTGGTTATATTGTTGAACTGCGATTAGTTAGAGTATCCTTGTATGTAAGACATTTTCAGAAGTATGTTTGTCTATAGGCAGCTGAGAATGAAGCTAGTATGGACGAATAAGTTGTAATTTTGTCTCATTTTCTTTGATTCTAATGAATAGCAAGAAAATATTTTCTTTTTTTTTGTTATCAATAATCAACCGAGGAATTTGACCCTAAGACCTCTACTTTTGGGAACCACTTGAATTAACCCACATACTATATTTTTTTAAATTATAATTAAATATGATAATTATTAATTTTATATTATTATAATAAAATAAGATTAAATCATAATTATAATTGAAAATTTTAAATTATGTGTTTTTAGATTATATATTAAGAATGACGATAATTATTATTTTAAAATTAAGATATTAAAAATAAAAAAATTTCATTCGAATTTCAATTTTCTATTAACTATGATTAAAAGTAAATTATAAAATTATTATGATTTTTTTAAAAATTATTAAAAAGTGCTAGAACCAACGCCTCTTAAAAAGAGCCATTAAACCTTTTATATGTATGTTTATCTAACAAGTCCATAAACTCGGATCCATCTTCCCTAATACAATGCAATAAAGGTTGTAGTAAGACCATGTTCGGAATTTGACATTAGTCAACCACAAACTTTGAATCAACCCGCACCAAGCCTTTCTCAAGAGTGAATTTTAGGAATATCCAAGGAGCAAAATCTTAGACCTGGAATGGGTACCGTGCCCTGAAATTTTACGAATTCTTTATGGAAATGTGTTTTTGGATAACTTTAAGAGTCTTTATGTGAATCATGAATATTGGTATTTATATTGAGAATATCCATTGTTATTGTATTATATTATTAAGAATATTGATGTAGTTATACTACAGTGAGAGATTCACATTTTTTTTTGAAGCCATGTTTTATGTCAAGAATTTTGATATAGTTTTGAGAGAAAGCTTGGCCATGCACTGATATATCTATATACAATGTGGTTTGTTATAATATAATAAATTGCAAGATTTGTTAGTAGGAAAAAATTATTAAGAATTAAGCATACTAAAAAGTTTGTATACTCAAATCTACAAATTAGGTTTTTGTTTTTTATTTAATTAATTATTTATTTATTTATAAAAGTGGGTTTGATATTGGCAATATTCCTTATATTCTTTATACTAACAATGTTAGAAAATATTATTTTAATGTGTGAAATTAAAATTTATAAAATCAATATTATATTATAGTAATGATTTCAATATCATTAAAAAACTTATTTTTAATTTTTTTAATAATTAAAGAAAAGCTTGGAATCCCCAATCCAACATTATGTAGTTGTAATTATTCATATTAAAAGTAATGATTGAGAAATATATTCTTATTCAAATTAAATAAATGATTTTGCCGTTCCAACCATTGGTTTATTAATCTCGAAAAAGGTTACGAATTATTTATTTTTATTTTTATTTATGTGTTTCAAAGCTTTAACAAAAGTACTTTTAGATCACGGTAGTTATGATGAGCTCAAAGATTTGGAATGCCAATATTGTAGCAATACTTTGAAATTGCGATCTGATGTAGCTGTATACATGACATTTTATGAGAAAGTGATTTTCATCTTCAACCCTCTTAGTACCACAAAGATGACAAATTATTTCATCCCACGATGTTTTAGGAATTGTTTAGCACTCTGTTTCACTATGGAGCTCATGAGAGTTTGTTCTTCTTTTAGCAATGTTGGTTTTCTTCTTTATGCTAGTTAAGACAAATATATACTTTTGATCTTCTAGATTGGGGTTGATCACCTCCTTATAATATCTTAATTTTCTCTTATCCACTAATTATCCACTCACCACAACTTCTCCTTAAATTTATATGTAATAATACTTTTAATATTATCACTATTCTATAGAGGACTCCATGATGATTTAACCAAGACATGACATCTTTATGCCCACTTTGCTTTAGCCAGAAGTTGTTTTGACTAAACTATGAAGCAATCTTAAGAAGCATCTTGTCTCCCATGTCGTTTATCGCATTCTAGTACATGACATACATAGTCATAGCCATGCTCTCAATAGGGCAAAGACCTACTTCTATGAGGAGGATATGATACGGTGTATTTCCTTTAATTTTGAGATTATATCTTATCACGCACTTTTGGATGTGTTCTATCTTTATCCATGATTCTCTGAAGTTGTTGCAACTCCAGAATTCACATCCATATAAGATAACAAGAGTGACGAGAGTCTCAAAGAGGAGTTGTTTCTTATCCCAAATCCAAAGGTATGCTTATTCACAATTGTTTTTGAGTCCATAATAAACTTTCCACTCTCCACTAATAATTTTCTCAATGCTATAGTTTCAATTAAGCTTGTGAGGAAGATCAATTCTGAGATATTTGTATGAAGTCATTTCCTCCAATTTGTTTTTCTCATACATTAAATTATTACAAGTGATCTTTTGAGATTTGATTATTATAACCTTTGTTTTGTCAATGTTAACAATCATACCCGCACTAGAGAAAAAAATGAGTCCTTATGAATTTTTAGTTGCTTATCTAGATCAAAGGGACTCCTCATCATAAGAACAATATCATCAATGTAAAGAAGAAGGATGATGACTGTACCATCCAATGTCGTGCGGGCACAACCTATGTGATCCGAATTTCAGGGGGAATGTGGTCTAAATTCGGATGTATGAGCCATAAAAGCATTTAATGAGAGGCCACACGCTCTCAGTCATCATAAAAACATTAAACAGAGAGGTCACCCTATCTCATCCATGGTAATTAACAACTCATGGTTTTGTTCCATTGTATGGGTTCAAGGCACATTGTACCTCTCTCATCCATGGTATTTCACAACCCATGGTTTTGACCCATGGTATTGGAAAAGGAACATTGTAATAATGTTATAAAAAGGCTCTATGCCTTCCCAATAAAGCATTGAAGGATTTTTGGCATCCTACATTTATCTTACTCTATTGAATTATTGGGTTTTTGGTTCTAAGCTCTTTTCTTGATATGGTTTGAGAGGTGGGGATCAAAGAACCGTCTTTGAGCCTCACCCCTCCAGGTGGCCTACATACTTTATGTTTCATTGTCTAAGATATTCATATCCTAGATCTCGCTGATGTGTCTTGCTCACAACTGTCCATTATGTTATCTCTTCTCCTCCTCTCTCGGTATCCAAGCCTTCTGAGTCTCAGCCCCCAAGATCCGAATCAGTGGTATCAGAGCAGGCACGCTCTCTATGGGAATGAGGGTTTGAGCATAGTTCGGGTTCAAAGATCTACAGATATTTTCAGGCTTCTTTTGGCACACTCGGAGTCAATTGCTCGGCCATACACTGTAAGCATCACAGTTGGTCCTCGGGAAATACAGGATATCTATGTTTCAAGAGGAAGTTCCATGATCTCTACAACATCCGATTTTGCTCTACAAACCCTTGGCAATATACGAATTGAAGATCAACACGTCTTTACAAATTTGAACTGATACTGCAACTTGCACAGGGAGTTTCAAAGGCTCTTTCATAGCTCATTGGAAATATATTTCCGTCATCTAAAATGGGTATTTTTTGGTTTCTCATTTACCTTCCTGGTTTGTGAGATATGCTGTTTTGAAGCAACCTATATTTGTGCACAGTGTGACCTCACGTACCGCAACTTCAAACAAGTACCATGGACTCCAAAAAACATATCAGAGACTATACCATAGATTATTGGAAAGATATTTCCATTAGCTAAAATGGGTATTTCATGGTTTTTCATTTGGATCTCTAGTTTGAGAGATATCATCGATTGAAGCAACATGTGTCTAGAAAACCAGTGCGCGCACGTCCCTTGAGCTTCGGATGTTAGGATTTAATCCTCCCTTGTCCAAATTTGGTCATATGTCTAAATCAGGAGTCATGTCTAAATCGGGAGTCCATCCAGTCTATTTATAGTCATTAGCACCATTGGGTACACTTGGCCTAATTGGGGCACATGGTTCAGTTACTAAAGTGTGGGAAACACTAATTGAGGCTTATTGCCATTGATTGCACTTAATTGCATCAGTTTAGGATCCTCCTAGACCAATCCCTACAATTTAGGAGCCACTGGGAGTGCCGACACCAACCAAGGTCAGTTCAGTTTAGTTAATGACTAGTCAATCTAAGTTAGGAGTCAGTTACATTCAGTTCTAGTCCTCTCAATTCAGTTAGCACTAGGTTTACATGACTGCACTCAGGAGGGGCGCATTTCTCACCTACCACAGTCAGTTATCCTTAGTCAACATTGAATGTAACACTTGAGTTGTGTTTTAGAGCTCCGATGAACTCTAGTTATGGTTTAGACAAGGTCAGTTAACCATTGAGTCCTCCGATAGTGATTTAGACAAGTTCTTAGTTACCTACAGTCAAGTTGAGTCTATCAATTCGAATTTCCTCATGTGGATTCGAATTTCATGTGGCCATTAAATCCATTGTACTTCATTGTAATTATTATCTGATTACTTTTTGATTAATGAAAGCATTCACAGCTGCAAGCCATTTTTGCACTGTTTCTTTCTTCAATTGCTGAGTAAATTGTGTGATCTATTTTGTGAGTTGTGTGTTTGTCCATAGATCTATGTACTCAATTTAATATCGGCAACCATTTTCTCAGTCCTTGGGCCCCCATAGAGAAATTATTTTATATGGATGGAAAGATATCTTCAATATCTCAAATGGGTCTTCAACGGAATTCAATTTCATCACCTGCATCAAAATATATGAATGGATTTGTAGTGAGATATCAACTTCACCAAAGACCGATTTTTTTTTTTTTAACTTTTATGAAATCCTATTGTAATCATGGTTATGGGTTAACCACACAAAACCCATGGTTATGGGTCAACCACATAAAACCCACGATTATGGTTAGGGGACAACCACACAAAACACATAGTTATGGTTATGGTTCAACCACACAAAACCCATGGTTAAGGGTCAACCACACAAAACCCACAGTTATGGTTATGGGTCAACCATACAAAACCCATGGTTATGGATCAACCACACAAAACCCATGGTTAGGGGTCAACCACACAAAACCCATGGTTAAGGTTCAACTACACAAAACCCACAGTTATGGTTATGGGTCAACCACACAAAACCCATGGTTATGGGTTAACCACAGAAAACCCTTCTCTTCATTGGCAATTGACACATTGTAATCATGGGTCTCTTTTTAGTATGAAATGATGGGGACCATCATTTTCTAAGGGGGGAAGAATGATCCAAATTTCAGGGGGAATATGGTCTAAATTCGGATGTATGAGTCATAAAAGCATTTAATGAGAGGCCACACGCTCTCAGTCATCATAAAATAATTAAACGGAGAGGCCACCCTCTCTCATCCATGGTAATTAACAAATCACGGTTTTGTTCCATTGTATGGGTTCAAGGCACATTGGACCTCTCTCATCCATGGTATTTCACAACCCATGGTATTGCCAAAGGAACATTGTAATAATGTTATAAAAGGCTCTATGCCTTCCCAATAAAGCATTGAAGGATTTTTGGCATCCTACATTTATCTTACTCTATTGAATTATTGGGTTTTTGGTTCTGAGCTCTTTTCTTGATATGGTTTGAGAGGTGGGGATCAAAGAACCATCTTTGAGCCTCACCCCTCCAGGTGGCCTACATACTTTATGTTTCATTGTCTAAGATATTCATATCCTAGATCTCGCTGATGTGTCTTGCTCATAACTGTCCATTATGTTATCTCTTCTCCTCCTCTCTCGGCATCCAAGCCTTCCGGGTCTCAACCGCCAATATCCGAATCACTATGTCTTCCAAAAAATCTTCTAGCTTGTTAATGCATATACCAAAAATGGTAGGGGATAGGGGACAACCTTGCTTGACTCCTATATTACAATTAATTTATTTTGATCAGCCTTTAAATTTCCTAAACTTGGCAATAACTTTCTCATATAACTTGAGTGTGCCTAATGGTCAAGAATATATGTTTCCTCCTAGGGGGACTTAGGTTCAAATTCGAAGGGGGATAGGGTATGTACACCTCTATTGATTTTAGTAGTTAATTTTTTGTGGGTAGAGGGGGTCCCTTGTCCCACAAACAAGGGGGGTTTCATGCGCCAAGTTAGTGTTTGGCTTGGATATGACCTTAAAAATAGATTATTATTATTATTATTATTATTATCATTACAACCTTATTGTAGCAACTCTCAACCTGTAAGAGACTTTTAACTCTTCTAATCTATTCCAAAGGTTAGTCCTGGGCAATGCGTCAAATGCTTTTTTGAAGTTCACAAAGCAACATAGAAAACTAGGTTCATCATTATGACACTTCTTAATGATAGTCCTAAGCGAAACAAGGTAGTCCATAGTAAAATGATAGCTCCTAAATCATATGCAACCTTTACTCTCTCTCTCTCTCTATATAATTACTTATATAGTTTTATGTTTGTGCTTATGTTTATATTTATTTGATTTATATTTTTTTTACTAAAAAAAAATTAATTACATATTTCTAAAAAACTTAGTTAAGTTACTTATATATATATCCTGGGAAGTAGGCATGGGGGAATCTTTTTGGATCTTGGAGGAAATGCAATATTACCTTTTGAAGGGGGTTTAGGAATCACCACAAATAATCAAGCGAATATATATATCCCGGGAAGTAGGTGTGGGGGGGAATCTTTTTGGATCTTGGAGGAAATGTAGTATTACATTTTGAAGGGGGTTTAGGAATCACCACAAATAATGACGCGAAGCACTATGCCCTTTATCAAGGTTTTGTGAATACCATTTCTCTTGGAATTCAATTGATTGTTGTCATTGGAGATTCCTTACTAATCCTTTCACAAACTAGGAAAAGAAAGGATCTTAAAGACAAGATAGTGGGAAGGTTGTAGAAGCGCATTAATAGGCTTCTCAACGAAATCCTTGAAGATCATATTTTTCATGTGAAACAAGAAAATAATCAACAAGTATATCAACATGCAAATAATGTGGCCCTTTCGGAAATCGAGAGCATAGTTTTTTTGTAAGCTAGCACCTGTAGGGGGAATTAAACTCCCGACCTTCCATTTACAATTACTCGTTACCAATTTCTCTAACCCCCATAGGCGGGAGCATAGTTAAAAGTGGGGGTCAATAAACCTTATGTTGGTTCCCCTGCGCATTTGAAGGAAGAATGGCCTCCTAAGGTTGCATTAATGAATTTCATGATGGTTGTGAGGTTTAATGGCAAGTTGGGAGAGTTGGTGTGAACCACTGTAAGAATGGTCCCATCCCTCATAAATGGTATCGGATGTCACTCTTCAGAATTAACACAAGTCATCATGCAGTAAGCATCCTTGGACATGGAGGTTCCTTAAGGAAGCCTGACCACAAGGATGGTTTGTGCTTCATTGACAAATGTTACCTCCTTTCTAAGCATTCCACATTTGTAAGCACAAAGTTGAGGGGGAGAGGTTTGGTGTGTGTTGCAATTTGGGGATGGTGTTGCAGAATGTAGAGGAGATAGACGCCTTCCCTTGCGCCACGGGGGAGTGGCTTTTTGTTGCAAACAATGATGGACAAGAGAAGGACATTCTATAGGGAATAATTTGTAGATTTGGTTCATGATCAAACCTGTCTTTAATTCGAAAATACTTGGATTCAAGAACTTCAAAGGAAATAACAACTTCCCCTGCTCCCTAGGGGAGTGGCTTCTTGTTGTAGATTGTGATGGGAAAGAGGAGGATATTCTACAAGAAATAATTTGTAGGTTTGGTTAGAAATTAGCCCTGCCTTTAATTTCAAAAACTTGGGATTCAAGAAGTTTGGGGTCTTGTTTTGTTTGGTAATTCTGAAGCCTGCAATGGATCTTGAGAAAAATTGTAGTACAACTCTCCAATGGATTAAGAGATGCTCAAGCAAACATACAAGATATTCGTTGTCGTTACGTTGAATGAACTTGTAGATGGGTGGGTTGCTTGAAGTTGTTTGTCAAATAACAACCCATACACCTGCCTTGGATTTCCGTTAGGAAGATGTTGAGCATGTTGTTCATCAACTTTCATCTCATATTTCATGTTTAGATGCTCTTCTTGAGGATGTGGAAGAGAATGTTCATGTTTATGTAGCTCAAGTGGATACAATTTCGACCACCCTAGAACAACAAGAGGATCTTTTAACAGTGAAGCAGTCCAAAATTTATGACTACTCTGGAAGCAAGGATAATGAAGGCACCATAGTCATCAGCCCACCGAGCTAGTAATGAATATTTCTAGCTCTGTTGACCGCGTTGATGAAAATGCAGATGACTAAATTATGGATAGTGGACATAACTCTACCTAATTTAAGTTTTGTATGCTTACTTTTTACCAAGTAATGTTAAGACAGTACATAAAAATCTAAAGTAATGTTTGAGTAATTAGTCTTATGGAAATAGTTCTAAAAGTTTGGATGACTATATATGACTTTGAAAGCACCTTCAAAAACTCTATCAATCAAGTTTTTAAGTGTTACAGTATAACTTTTTTATGCTGATTTTTCTTCAGCTATTTATAATACAAATTACTCATTCTAATTTAAAAAATCTCTAATCTATTTTATTCTCAATTATTAGTAAACTAAATTAATATATATCATTGTTATAATTTATAAAATTCAATTAAATTATTTTTATTTCAAAAATAATAAAATAATACTTTATTTATTTTTAAAATTTTCCTCTCTCTGTTTTCTCGGAGTTCTTATCCAACGAACTCCAAAGATCAATTAATTAAATAATAAAAAATTCAATGAAAAACAGTGCCCATAATGGAGGCTTGAATAATATACTTAATGCCATTGGATACACCAAACAATAGAAAATGAATACTTTGAAACAAAATTAATGTTTCTGCATGTGGCATCAACTAGAGAGGGAATGTGTATTCGCAGCATCAATGGCGCTGTCACAGATGATGCCCTAACATGCAAAAGAATGAAATATATATATATATATATATATATGACTTTTCATCGTGGAATCTATCCATTATTACATAGTGTGATAGAAAAACATTATTGCATAGTATTATTATACATATAAAGTGCGCCACACGAACGGTGGTCAACCACAAAGGTTGTTGAAAGTATTAAACAAATGTTGCACGAAAACACTTTTTAGTATTGGGCAGTGCTATGTGGTAGAAGGTCAATCGCATCTGATATCAATTTTTATTTGGATTGTGGTTAAATCATAAATTTCTCTATAATTAAGAAAACCAAACTCTCCACACCAATGGGCCAAAACATTAAATTTTATATTATGTTCTCTTAAACATGCTAAAGAGCATGTGTTTGGAACTAAATTAGATTCACCATATATATAACATATTATTCTCAAATTGGAGATGTTTAAGTTAACTATATTTATACTTCCTTTTATTAAAATATTAAACTATAATTTATATATAATTATAATTAGGTAGGTCTTAGTAGTTGTCCTTAAAGGTACAAATATACAAAATAAAAAAATAATACAAGTTTAGAATAAATATATACAAACACAAAGATAAGATAACAAACATGTACCATAAGTATAAGTATTTGGGCTATGGAGGTGCGATGATGGTGGCTAGGTTTACTGGTTTATAGGGTTTTCACTGTGCATTTTGGTCCTTTTACCAATGAGAAGTGATTTCCCTACCATCCGTTTACCCCTACTTGTAACTATGTTTTGTCTGTCTGTTGTTTGGGTAAAGTTGATTTTCTGGTGTGATGTCATAGACCTTTATTTCCCAACTTTTTCTCTGTTTTTTATGAGCTTTTTTGTTATTATACTCATGTGTACCTATCCACACTAATTATTGTTTCTATGGTTTCTTACATGGAAGACACATTGATGTATTAGTCAAGGACACAATGTCTAAAATATCCTCTTCCCAATGTCGTTTCCATCGAGATTTCTCAGGCAGTCAACCTTCTTTATCCTTTGTCTTACTTGGACCATACCCTTCCGCATTCTGCAACAAAAAACCTAGAAAACCCTAATCCACCTGTCCTAGGGGTTACTAGCAAAAGACGCAAAAGATGTGTTAAACGACGAGAAGCGGTTAACCTAATGCTTAGTGATGATGTCCCTATGCATGTCATCTTTTCTATGACTGAGACCGTTGTTGTTGGTCATTTTCGGGCTGGTAACCTTTCACTAGAATCATTCAAGGCATGAACGTGGTATGTCTAGCATTTTCTCAGTTATGAACCTCATTTTTTCACACTAGCCAACGGTTGGTTCAGTGCTATACTAAACTCCTTTGCAGATGCTCATTGTGTGATTGAGGGAATCTGGTTTTGGGGAAACCTTCCCTTTAAGGTTAAATGATGGTACCCCTCATTTGATGAGGGATGAGAGAAGTCATATACTATACCTATCTGGGTCAAACTCCTTGGTTTGCCATCGGAGCTTTGGTCCATGGATATTTTCACACTCATTGGCTATGCCCTCAGTGAATTCTTACACATCGATGAAAGTTTTGAGGAAACATGGATTATGGCGGTTTCCAAGATTTTGGTGGAGATGGATATCCATGATGGATTACCAAAGTCTATTAATATTTATAAAGGGAACTATACCCAATCACAAGCTTTGATTGTAGTGTTTACCATTCCACTGTAACAATTGTCATGTTTATGGCCACCTCGTTGAGGACTACGACCTACCCTTCTCCAGATGCAGATGGGATGATTCCTCTTTGGGAAGTTCTCCTCCTCAGGTTACCGGGGTTCTGGATGCTATGGGGGAGGCTAGGGGGGATACAGAATCATGGATGAGACTTCTTTCCTACACACCATGATTTTAATGCACAAGACTATCTACACTCCAGATTCATTCCTCATGGGTGTTGCTCTGGGTATTTGGATATCTTTCCTACTCCATCTTTGGTTTCATTGTCAAACTACTCCTGGTTTGACGACTTGCTTTCCACTTCACGAATCTTGGAGATGACGTCTACGGGTAAGCTTGTATTGGAACCCTTTTCTTATGCTCTTCCTATGCAACCCTCAAGTGTATCTTATCATATCCTGGAGTACCCTACCTCCCACTCATTAACCCATTCACTCATGTATCACTCCTCTCTCTTCACTCTAAACCCATGTGATCCTTTTGATGGAGTCGTATGGCCTCCATGCCACACCAACCTTTTTTCTAACCCTTACATCCAACCTCCATCTCTTTACTCACCCACTGTTAAGCCCTAAATGTTGGGCACATTCCCCCCTATAGTGTGGCACTTTATCCCCTATATGGTGGTGCATTACATATTATTGATGTAGGCTTGGGTCTATTAGTTATTATTGTACACTTATGTCTCCTATATATAGGAAGATATTCTCATGTTAGTAAGCATTGCATATTGTCTTGTCTTGGGTACATAGTACATTGTGTAAGGAGGTTCCTCCCTCGAAGAGGATAGTTATTTATCTATGTTCGTCATTATAAGGCATGGATTACTCTCTTGTTTTCTATTTCTTATCTTTTTATGTTATTTCTGGGACTTTGTTGCATAACATTTGTTATCAGAGCTATTTCCTTGGGACTGGCTTATGCAAAATGAGTCATCTTGTATTTTTTGCTACAACGTTTTTTATACAAGGACTCCGATATTGAAGTTAAAAACCCACTTCCAAAACAAGCCTAATTATCTCCAGTCCAAAATTTAGATCTTGATCCATTACAGTGTTGGAGATAATTGTGGAGGAATCAAGGGTTTTTTAACTAGTCCAAAACCTAGTCTAAAACATGTGTTCTAGGGAGAAAGGTCACATCCGAGGAATCTGAGATCCAAACGGAGTGAGACTAGTTGCATAAAAAATAAGATGGACCAGGGTATCTATGGTAATATTTTTGGATACAAAAACAAAATATTGGACACGTGGCATATGGTACAGGTTTGATCTTCTAGATAGGACAAAAAAAAGAAGTTTTGGGAGATTTGCAATAATGTTTTTTGGAACATCCAAATTAGGTCAACATTGTGGCATTGGAAAGTGGAAACACCAAGGTACCACAGGCCAAAGTTTCATACCTAGAGGTGTCCAAAGTCCAATTATATCTCATTTACAAGTTGGCCCTGAAACAGTCTTCCAATTAGGGTTTGAAATAGGTGTTCTTGGGAAAAGGTCATATCTGAGGAATATGAGATCCAAATTGAGTGAGACATTTTGCATAAGAAAGGGGACATACCAAGGTATATATGGTAGAGTTTTTAGATACAAAAACATAATATTGGACATGAGGCATACCCTACAAGTTTTCTCTTTTGGATAGGCCAAAAATAAGTAATGTTGGGATATTTGCAATAATTTTTTTTTTGGATCATCCAAATTAGGTCAAACCTGTGGTGTTGGAAAGAGGGGACACAAGGATACACCAAAACGAATTTTCAGACATAGAGGAGTGAAAATTTGAATTTTACCTCAGTTTCAAGTTGACCATAAACCAATTTTCCAATCAATGTTTGAAGAAGGAAAATCTATAGTTCAAGCAGTGGTAGATCGCACAGAACACCGACAAGCAGTTCTCCAAATATTGAATATGTCCAAAAATAGGATGAAACAACAAGTAGATCAACATCATAGTCAAAGGAGTTTGAAGAAGGAAAAATCATATGGAAACTTGAACAAATTATTGAAACAAGGACCAAACAACTACAAAATCAAGCTATTATTGAGTACCTCATCAAGTGGAAGAACATACCAGCTACAAATTCAACATGGGAAGTTGAGTCCTTCATACAAATGCATCCACAACTACCCAAGCATTGAGGAGAACACTTTTCTGAAGGGGAGGGCCATGTTAAGCCCTAAATGTTGGGCACATTCCCCCCTATAGTGTGGCACTTTACCCCCTATATGGCGATGTATTACATATTATTGATGTAGGCTTGGGTCTATTAGTGGGTCTATTAGTTGTTATTGTACACCTCTGTCTCCTATATATAGGAAGGAGATATTCTCATGTTAGTAAGCATTGTATATTATCTTATCTTGGGTACACAATACATTGTGTAAGGAGGTTCCTCCCTCGAAGAGGATAATTATTTATATATGTTCATAATTATTAAGCCATGGATTAATCTCTTATTTTCTATTTCTACTCTTTTTATGCTATTTCTAGGACTTGGTTGCATAACACCCATCCGACTAAATCTATCATTTCCGCAAACTACACACGTGTTCTTGAATTTATCCCCACCCGAGGATGCACACCATTTGGATAATCCCTCTAAAACCAAACTAGGACAAATATGACCCATCCACCAATATCACCCCCCCATATTCATCTACTATATCTGCTACATCCTCCTTTTCATACCCATCGGACTCACCTAGTCACTATGAGGGCTCCTCACAAACCTCTCCAGTACATGATGTATGTGTTGCACCTCATCCATCTCCCACTATTGATCAACTGTTATCATCTACGCAAGATGGTCTATGCAACGAGCCATATTATTCTCACTACAAAACATGGTCTTCTACCAGGAAGGTAGTGTGTCATCTTGATGTAATAGACGTCTCCACATACTATACTAGTATATTTTCCAGCCTTCATGGTCGTTGGTCTGTGATGGATAAGGATAGGTTTCAATCCGCACTAGAGGTTAAAGTGAGCAAACAAAAATCTTGATCCAACCGCGACCAGGTGCACAATGGGGACAACAGTTCGATTGTATGAATAAAGTACTATTATAGAAGAAGCATATTAATAATAAGCAAAGCAGAAAATACACTACACAAAAACACACACACACACACAGACAATATGTAATAATTTGAATTAATCTTTTCTTTATTTATATCTCTGTTACTTCATTACCATTGTATATTACAATAATGTACATGCTTAAATAGAGTGTCGAGAACGTTTGGGCCGTCTTCCCCTTATGTTGAGTTACAAGAGAAGTTGGAACAGTTTGAGAAGTTCAATTGTTACAGACGACTAGAAGAAAGAAATACAATCTATCGTAGTTTGTCGGTCGTCGATGCATGGCGATCTGCTGAATCTATTGAAGTCAATATTGAACCTGTCGAGTTGTGGGACTTATCGAAGTCGATATTGAACCTGTCGAGGTTTGGAGCTTGTCGAATTTGATATTGAACCCATCAAATTCGATGTTGGAATTCGTCATCTTTGTCAAATAATTCCAATTGTTGGGTGGATAATACCTCGTTCCTTAAGAAACAATGTTCCCCATTGTTTGCTTGTATAGATGAGGAAACTTGTTGGTTAGTTTAGTAGCAGAGTACCATTTTCCTTGTGCTAGGATCTATTCAGCTTTAGCCACCTGAAATAAGGGAATTGTGTTTGTCCTTGTATGACGTACTCGTTGTCCCACAATGGTGTTGCAAGGAAGAGGCTCCTGAACATCTGGATGGATGTCTTTGGGTTATGCTATCTACGAGTCGTTCTGTTCCAACAATGGTGTGTGGTGTGTTCGAAGTAGATCCACATTAAATACTGGATGCATACCCAGGTATGAAGGAATGCCGAGTTAGAAATCATTTTCTCTAATATGCTTAAGAATAATGTACTAATCATATTGCAAAGGCTTCGGCTTCTTGTATGGACCAGTGAAGTGTTCCTTCTTGATATGCAACCATACATGATCCAAAATTTGAAATGAATGAGGGATACGATGCTTATCGTGCTAAGAATGAGCTTGTTGCAACATTTCCCATGCTTATTTTTGGATGCTGCAGATTTGATATCGAAACTTCAATGTTCTTTCAACATCTCATCGGCCAAAGTCGGTGTCATTCAACTGTGTCGATGGGATAATCAAGTCAATGGATGTTGAGGGTTGAAATCCATAACATATCTCAAAAGGACACTTTCCCATAGAGCTGTGCTGATCCCGATTGTAACTGAGCTGTATATATGGGAGGTTTTCATCCCATGTCCGACAATGCTTATTGTTGTACATGCAGAGCAGTTGTACTACCAAGAAATTCACAACCTCATTTTGTCCGTCTATTTGAGGATAGATCGTTATTGATAAGGAGAGTCTTGCATCAAGATTTTTCCAGAGAGTCTTCCAAAATATGTTGACAAATATGGCATCTCTGTCGGAAATGATGGTTGTCGGTAAGCCATAATTTTTCCAAACATGTTTGAAGAAAAGTTGAGCAGTTTATTGCACTGTCATAGTATTCTTACTTGGAATGAGAATGGCCATCTTGGAAAATTTGTCGACTGCTACTAATATCGCATCATGCTGTTGTTTGGTAGTAGTATATCTCGTTAAGTAGCCCATAGAAATAGATTCCCATGGTCGACTAGGAACCAACAAAGGTGTGGACAATCCTTGTCATCGATTCGATGATTTACCAATGGAACAAACCAGCATGATCGAATGTACCTGTTGACGTCATAATTAATTGAAGACCAATAAAAATATTTTTGGAGGATGGAAAGGGTCTTTACTACTTGAAAGTGTCCTCCAGTCTTCTTGTAGTGCGCGTCCCAAATGAGATTTTTTTGGTGCTCACTTGTCGGTACACAAAGCTTTCCAATCTTGTATAGCAAGGTGGATTTTAGGAAATAGTTGGTAGTGGACGACAGGTCGGTTTGAAGTTGAAGCTTGATTATGATTAATTCAAATCTATGAGCATGGTTGATGAGCTTCTTTTTCTGTATAGAAGATATCATCACAACTGTTGGTGTAGGTCGTCGTTCTGGTATACCATACTATTAGTTCTGTATTTTTCCAATCACCTTCAGAGGTCGTGACTGATAAATCCCATGTCAATCCCATAAGTAAGGTTTCCCAAAAAGGGTGTAGGCTACGGAAAGTGGTGCCATGTCCCATAGTACTTCATCTTCAAAATGATTAATGAAGTAGGTGTATTTTCCTTATCAGGTGATCCTCAGTTCTTGTCCATCATTCATTGTTGGCATTTCTCCCTATAACCTAGGTTCAGTCCTTAGTTTGTCCATCAACAAAGCCCAAGATATCAGCTCGACAGAGCAAGGCTCAATCAGCAGCACCTGCGACGTAGATGTAGTCTCACCTGAGATATCTCTTAATGGGTAACTGCCAGAACAATGTTTCTACAGTTATGTGGGGATTGGAACCTTAATATATTGCTTGAACAAAGACGGTGGTTATAATACTTATTCATAGTGCTTGCACTCAATATATGACTCTATTTTGTCCTTTGATAGAGATTATAACTAATGATATAATTCCTTAGCAATGATTCCAACTAACAACAGTGTGACAGATAAATATAAGAACTCATTCATAAGAAAATACACATACATTCATTCGACAGAAGTACATCCATCAAATATACACATAAACAACACTTAACGTGGAAACCCATCTAGGAGAAACCATAAAGGGGCCCTTCATCTGGCATGAGAAATATATGGCACATTTTTTCTACACATGCATCTTGTAGAATTTGTTCTAGATATTATTATACACTCTTTACATAATTCTCTCTCCTCTCATGCTCTCTAGTCATTGATCTATGAATTTTTCTCTCTTTCACTCTAATGTTGATCTGCACACATCCTGGATCGACTCACTCTTCTCTACAACTCTATGAATCTTCGACTCTACAACAGACACAAACCAAATAGGAAGTAAGAAACCAATGGAATGACCATGAAGTAACCCACATACATCCTGGGTTCTTCCTTTTATAGAATATTACATGTTGTAATCAATCAACTTCATTCTGTTATCCGACATGTTGTCATTCCTATTCTCATACATTTATGTTAGAACTATCAGTAGGAACTATCAACCCAAAATACAAATATGATTTATTCCCTAAATGAGATGTGACTCTAGCTGACTTCTTACCTGCGATCTCTCAAGATTTCCTTTTCAACTGATGCACAATTTCTATTGTGGTTCCTTTTGTCGCGGTTGATTTCGTCACATATTTCCCTTCTATGGTGGAATTCTTCCCTCACGACTGCTTCTCTCATCGCTTTCCTTCTCTTGAGACTTCTTATGTCTTATCTCTTACTCCATCGTTGCTTCCTCTGTCACATGACCAAAATATTCTCATTCTGAGCAGAATTCTAACCTAATTCTTCCTATCTTCTCCTAGGGTCACCAGGCCCTGAATAATCACCCATGGCGTGTCCTAGGCCACGCTATACTATTCTAAACATTCTTCCATTTTTAAGACATTACTTTGATGATCTTGAAATATTTTTAGTATTTCCTCTATCTCCTATCGCACATCCTCTTCTTCCTTCTGCAAGTTTTCCACAAGGTCGTAACTGATGTGTTTCGACATTGCAAGTCCCGTAGACTTTGCTTCTTGTTGCACTTTCTGATGTATAGGATGAATGATGCATGTAACTCTTTTTTATTCAACTTGCAATTCAATGACTTTGTCGGTCCTTTGCTTCTGTTGAGTTCACAATGCCGTGGCTTGTTGTTGTAACTTTTTCATGTCTGCATCCTTTTTTATCACCTAGGGGAAACTTCTTCATCTCATTTTTCAGCTCAATCCCCTTAGTATCAGCAATGCACAACTACTCTGCAACTTGTTCTTACTTAGGATCATTGATCAATGCTTCCCATGAATGAGAAACTTGCTCAACTCTCTTGGCACATAGTGCTTCTACTTCTTCTATTTACTTCACAGCTTCTACTACTTTCATCCTTCTCTCTTCTAGAACCTATGCAAGTGTATTGGGTTTTTCCTATGCTTCTAACTCTGCTACCTTTTTATGAAGGTCGTCTCCTATTTTTCCAAGTTGAATGACCTTGGCCTCTACAAACATTTCCTGTGTTATTCCTTCATCTGTAAAATTGTTGCAAGAAAGTGTTACAACATTTTTGAGCCTATGCATGTCCTCTTCCCAGGTCTTTGCTTTCTATTCGGTTTCCTTGACTGTTTTCTTCATTTTAATAATAGTCTTATTTGATGCACACACTTTCTTGATCAATGTTCCTTCTCTAACTTTCATTTCGACGACTGCGGCATTCTATATAGAACATGCTTCATATAAGGGAATATGTGAAAAATCAATGGTAACATGGCCTAAGTTATTGGCCATGGTGTTCAACTCTTCCATTCCTAGTTCGAGTGCTTCTCCCACCAATTGAGATTTTATTGGTGGAATAGGTATCAAAACCTCAACCAGTTTCTCTTCTGATGGGCCAACTAAGTCTTGTGACTCTAATACTTATGGTAGATAGTCAACCATGACCCGTACTTCTTTAACCACTGTGTAGAGCATATGGAGTAAGTCTGTTATACTTCTTGTAACATTTATTTTTCACTCATCTACTTTATGGATGTTCTGTGTAGAAACCTATGTCATTACTTCTATAGCAAGGTAACATCGTCATTACTTTATGGAGGTTCTGTGTAGAAACCTATGTCATTACTTTATGGAGATTCTGTGTAGAAACCTATGTCATTACTTCTATAGCAAGGTAACATCATCGTTGTTAAGATCGACAGTTCCTGCTATTTTGTCAGCCTTCCTCTTCTGATTCCTTACATCGGGCTACTTAGTCTGCTTCCTCTTCTCGCCCACCACCAGATCAGTTTGGGTTGTGCTTGAATCATTCTGGGTAGGGTAGGGAGAATTCTGTTGATCTTGTGTTGCTAGTGGTGGGTCCCCTCCCTGTTCTCCATATTTCTACGTTTGTGGGTTGTCCTGTCACAGGTCTTATTCGACAGATAATAGGTCATCTACAAAAGGAACTTTCCATTCTTCTTGCAAGTATTGGGTAATGGCCTTGACTTCTTCTTCAAACAACAAAAATTGGGTCACAAACTATTGGCATTGTGGATCTTGTCACTGATGCAACAATATGTGATGGGGCCCAATTATAAATTTAATGATATTATGAAACTGCTTAATGTTTTCGTTCGTGAATATTGATTGCTTCTTCCCCTGATAACGCAAGGCTTCTCCATGCATAAAAAATGAACATTATTGTCCCTTTGTCACTGCTTTCTATCTTTCTCGAACTGGAGATTCTGGTATCGAGCTCCTAGACATCGTACTAGTATGTCTACCCCTTGGTAATTTTCTAGCTCAGCCCATGTGACAAATGATGTCAAAATTAGTAGCCAGGACTAATGGAATGCAGTACCTTTTTTCTGTGACTATTTTGCATCTGCTAATAACTCATTCAACATATAATGTGGTTAGTTCATTTGAACTCCCTCCACACAGAGTTCAGCTGCTACGATTATACTTGTAGTACATTGGTTCGGTCACATGTTTCGTAATATTTTGGTAGCTAACACCTTTGCAATGAACCGTACAGTATGGTCATTGATAGAGATAATTAAGAAACCTATGGTATCCATGTACAAATCATACTTGTCCTTCATCTTGTTCGTCAGCATAGTGTCCTGGTATTTCTTGAAAAACAGTGTTGGGTCAACGCCTGAAAGTGGTAATCCTGTAATTGCTGCTATGAGTTCGACATCCACAAAAAAGTTGTTGTTGAGCCATAGGCATACACCATGGAATGATACCACTAATTGCTTGACACATGCATTCACTTCGATTCTCTGACCGAAATGAGAAATATACATCAATTCCAATAATCGTGCTTGGCCGAGTCCTCTTTCCTGTTCCCTTGGAGCTAGGCGCTTTGTGCTATATTGGGTATCCTATAAAACAACCATGTAATTCTTCATGTCCAAATATGGATATTCCCTTGTGTCGTGATCGACAAAGGAGAGATTCTTAAGTTTTGGAAAAATGTTCTGCGACACTTGGACTCCTTTCGGCACAACTGGTGCTTGCAGTGGGTACCGTTCATTCTTCGACACTCTAATTCTTGGCATGTCAGATCGTCTTGGTGGAAGTATAGTCACAGAATTTGATTCTTCCTCGTCCTTTGGTGGTGGTGGTAGTAGTGCTTTGTTCTTTTAGCTTTCAAACCATTTCCCTGTTGTTGTACTAGATGGGCCCGGTGGGTATAGTCGTAACCTAACTGAAGGGATAAATGGAACCTATTCTGCTTCTTCAACAAACCCAACCTGTAGTGGAATGTATCTAGCAGTGTCTTCCATGATAAGTGTGGGTGGTGGAGTCATGAGCTCAGATTCCGTAGCTCTTCTTGTGTTGGAAATCAAAATAACCATGCTCCATGGAAAACTGAGTTTGGCTCTCATAGTTGCAGACAACAATCTCTCTCTCAAATGTAGCAAAATGACTGAATACTCAGGCACGAATGGTAATAATGTCTATTCGTTCATTCCATCAGTCCTTCACATGAGCAGGAAATAAATGGAAAGGTAGTTGTCCTTTCCATCACATGGGATGATCATTCCTTTTTAATTATTATTAAGAAACTTCTATGCATGCCGCCACTCACCTGTCACATCAGTGGTAGTTATTATGTAATCAAGACGGAAGTGAGTAAAAATAACACCGCCAAAATATCTTAGGATTTTGAATTAATTACGATCGCCTTTGAATTAATTATGGTCAATTGTCATTTCTGTGACTCTATTTTGACTTGCAATAGCATCACTCTTTCTGCGACATGCATCAACCCTTGTACAAATTCATTTTCTAGTAATAGATGGATTTTCCACGCCCTTATTTATCCTTTTACAACAGAGAAAGAGTCTACGACAATTTTCCCTTCTTTACGACATTATAGCAGTCTGCGATGGTATTTGCTTTTTCTTTGTGACAATTGATTCCCTACAATTAAAACAAAAAAATTCAGAGTTTTTTTTCATTCGATCGAGTCATGGCTATTCTGAAAGGATTTAGCTAAATTCTGTTTACCATTCCTTTGATAGGTGTTCCATCCAATTTTTGCAATTCCACTGCACCTCTGTTAGTTATATGCATGACAATATAGAGTCCTAGTGAATGTGTTTTTAGCTTACCCGGATGCTTGAGAAATTTGCTATCATAGAGAAGAACAAGTCCTCCGACCTGAAATTTCTTATTCTTGATGTGGAGATAATGCCATACTTTCTGTCATTCTTTCTCAAAGTTTTGATGATATCCTACAACAAAACGATCTTCTTCCAACTGTATCAACTGCCATAGTCTTTCCTCGGCAGCACCAAAATATGTCATCTTTGTGATCACAAAAATCCTTAGGATGGGTACAATGTATTCCATCAGTAACACAACTTCTTGTCCATATACTAATCGAAATGGAGTTCGTCCTGTCAACTTATTATAGGTCGTGCGATATGCCCGCAGTACTACGGAAATTTTCTGATCCTAGTCATCTCTTTGGACATTGAAAATATTTGTCAACGCATTCTCCAGGATTTTGTTAAATGCTTCGACAATACCTTTCGATTGAGGGTGATATGGTGTTGTATTTATATGCTATATATGGAATTATTCTTTGAGTTCCTTAATGAACTGGTTGACAAAGTGTGTGCCTTGGTTGCTTATCAAAATTTTCAGGCATCCAAACCTATTCACAACATTTTCAAATAAAAACTTAGCAGCAGTCACAGTAGTACAATATTCTACTAGCGCTGCTTCATCCCATCTGGTTAGGTAGTCGGTCGTAGTAATTATATATCTTGCACATGTGTGCTTCCTTGTTGAACTAATAGGGTCCACACAATCAACGACCCATTTATCAAATCCTTGTAGATTTATTTGGGGTACTAATGGCATTTCATCTTGTCGGGAAAGTTTTCCGGTTATTTGACAGACATCATAGTTACGACAACATTCTTGGGCATCCGCATGCATGGTGGGCCACCACAATCCTGCTTGCAATATATTTCGCACTGTATCTTCTCTAGCAAAGTGGTCTCCTGTGGCACCAGCATGCGCTTCATTTAGTATCATCGACCACTCATGCTCCAAGATGCAATGATGAAGAATCTCATTAGGGACCATTTTATATAACTGTCCAACGATCAACTGGAAGTCTGCAGCCCGCAAAACTAGCTATTTCTTTTGTGTAGTAGTAAATTCAACTAGTGCATAGCCTATACTAAAATATTGTATGATGTCTCTGTAATGATCATCAAGCATTTTTATTGCAAATATTTGTGCATCAGGGATACTATCGTCGACGTTACTAGGTTCGTCGCCACTTTCAATCCTCGACATGTGGTCTGGTCCTAAAATCAACTGACCTGGTTTAACAATGACTTCGAAGTCAAATTCCTAAAAATGGAGAATCCACCGACAAATCTTTCCCCCAACACTAGCTTATTAACCAGGTATTTCAATGTTGAGTGATCTGTGTACATTTTGGTATTAGTTATTATTCTACACCTGTCTCCTATATATAGGAAGGAGTTATTCTCATGTTAGTAAGAATTGTATATTATCTTGTCTTGGGTACACAATAAATTGTGTAAGGAGGTTCTTCCATCAAATATTATAGTTATTCATATATGTTCTTCATTATTAAGGCATTTTTTACTCTCTTATTTTCTATTTCTTCTCTTTTTATGCTATTTCTGGGACTTGGTTGCATAACACCCACCTGAATAAATCTATCATTTCCGCAAACTACAGTTGTGTTCTCAAATTTATCCCGACCTAAGGATGCACACCATCTAGATAATCCCTCTAAAAACAAATGAGGATGAATCTGACCCATCCACCAGTATCACCCCCCCATATTGATATACTATATATCATTCATCCTCCTTTTCATACCCATCTGAATCACCCAATCACTATCAGAAATCCTCACAAACCTCTCCAATACATGATGTCTATCCCACACCTCATCCATCTCCCACTATTGATCAACTGTTATCATTTACACAAGGTGGTCTATGCAGCGAGCCATATTATTCTAACTACAGAACATGGTATTCTACAAGGAAGGCAGTGCGTCAGCCTGATGTAATAGACATCTCCTCATACTATACTAGTATATCTTCTAGACTTCATGGTCATCGGTCTGTGATAGATAAGGCTAGGTTTCAATCCACACTAGATGTTAAACCGAGAAAACAAAAGACTTGATCAAACTACACCCAAGTGCACAACATGGACAACAATTAGATTGTATGAATCGAGTATTGTTATGGCGGAAGAATATTAATAATAAGCAAAGAAGGAAATACACTACACACATAAACATAGACACACTGACACTATGCAAGAATTCGAATCATTCTATTCTTTATTTCTATCTCTGTTACTTCTTTACTGTTGTATATTACAATAATGTACATGCTTAATTAGAGTGCTAAGAATGCTTGGGTTGTCTTTGTTAGTTGGAAATACACACCTCCTGCGGACAAGAGCTGGTTCCCTAGACCTGACTGGTTCAATTCTAGAACAAAACACAAACACAGAATGCTATACTCTCCCTAGATCTGGTTAATCAATTGAATGAAATGCCATGATACTTTTCTCAAAGTTTTTCCTTGCTATCCCCACAGAAGAACTTGTAAAAGATGGAAAACAACAAGAGAAAACATGATAGCATACAATATAATCAACTAGATCTATGCCTGTGACCAAGGAATCACACAATACATACATATAAAATAGTAAATATGGGAAAGAAAATACATTCTTTATTGATAAATGATTGGAGAGACTACAACCTTTATGCCTTGGTGTTGAGAGTTCCTTCCAATGGATCCTTGCCTCTAACTTCATCTTGCCTCCAAAGACTCAAGAATGATTTTGACAGAGTTTGGGTATGCAACACAATTCTTCCTCCTCTTGCCCATGAGGGGTTAGCCAGTATTTAAAGGCATGGGAAAATAGGTATGGTTGAGGATCTCATGGGTGAGGTGGATATTATATCTTAAAAGGGAGGATCTCGAGCTCCAGCTAGTCCTAAACCATAGGGATGAGGCTCCACAGAGGTTAGCTTCGAGAATCCTCTTGAAGCTTCTCTTTTTTCCTTGAAAACTCGAGCACCGCTCTTCCAATGAAGCAAACAAGTGGTGCTAAGGGGGCACCTCTTCTTGCATTAAGGGAAGGAGCAATGGCATCCCTTCTTGCTCATGTATTAGGAGCGGTGCTAACCTAGCACCACATTTTGTCAATGGAAGAGGAGCGTTACCAACTCAAAACAAGGAAAAATTGCAAGGGGATACTTTTTCCTGTCATTTCTCTAGGGAAACTCTAAGGGATTGGAGCAAACAAGGGAATACCTATCTCATAACATGATGGTGATGATATTCAAGTGTAACAGAGATGCCCCCCAAAGTATGATGAATAGAGGGAAATGATAGGCATAATACTTTGAAAGAACAAGGTATAGTATCGAGGCAAAGGTCCAATGGTCGGAACTTCTCAAACATCACAAAATTTATGCAACACATTTTGATACACATCCCAAATGACTCACAACATGGTTGCCGACCAATACAATGCAGATCCATGCGAGATACAAATAAGTCATGGCTACTAAAATACAGTGTAGATCCATGCGAAGAAGACTCAAATTTGGACATAGCTACCAAACATACAATGTAGATCTATGTCATACAGATGCAAATCTAAGCACAACCACAAACATACAAATGTGGATCCATGCTAGGATTCATACAATATACTCCATTGCAACCTGGGGAGAAAGCTATTAGTGCTTTCCAACACACCCAGGGTCTTTGTCTCGTCTTCCACAAAGTACGATTCTATCCATGTGATTACAATGATCTGAAGTCGAACATGGTAGAAACCACTTGATTACCAATCAATGATGTGAACCGTTAACAAGTGCGAGGGATATCACCACTAATGTCAATGATTCCCAAGGTACCGCAGTACAATATCCTAAGTGTGAATAGATGATCTGACGTCGAACAATTAGTTGAATATTTCAATCAAAGGTCAATGATGTGAGCCTATGTCGAAAGCGAGAGAATCTATCATTGAGGCATATAGATCTCAAGGTACTAAACCTGTTTCTAAGACTAATTCCTGGATAATGAGTTGATGTCAACAGTAATAGTCTCGTCTAAGGAGGGCCATGATGAATCCCACATCGACGACATGAAACTCGGAACAAAGTTCTGGAATGTTGTAGATAATGTAACCATAGGACTGACTCAAAAGTAACTGACTCAAAAAATTTGTTTTGACTGCAGGTGTAAACTCTCAAAACAGTTTCCCTTTTGAACATAAGGCAACACGATCGAAGACTTGGCAGCATTGACTTGACGAGGCGGAACACAATGCAACAATGGACAATACAATCTTTGAGAGACTCAAAGGAGTGGCATGACTCATGAAAGTGGATTGACTCGAAAACAAGTTGAATACCCAATTGAATAAATGAAATGCAGATAAGTGCCATATTCAAAGGTGACTAACAACTGCCATTATTGCAAAACATTTTCCCTTTCCCTTAATTTCCCCATCATGATTGATGAGTGCCTCTTTTCGTTTTTACGAGTTCAAAGGGGGTAACAAACACTCATTTTAGCTCGTCCTTCGGATAAGTCCAAACTCATATGTTTTACGAACTTGACAAAGGAGGGTTTCGTTGCCAAAAAAGGGTCTTTCAATGTTTAATTTAACAAGTCCAATGAAAGAAAACTCAGTGTAGTTCATGTTTAGAGAGTCCTAACAAACTAAAGAAAACTCCAAAGGTTCCTTTTTCGAATGATTTAGTCTCTAGGGCCTGAAAAAGTGTACACTAATACCCAAGAGAACTCTTCCAGTCATGATTGGATAAAGTGTACCTTTTTCGTAAGTAGTGCTCCCTTGTCCGAAAAAGGGGTAAACTATCACTAGGAAGATGACTCTTCAAGTACTTTTATGAGCGTGAAGGAGACAAGCTCACTCGACAATATTTTCACATTTTAAGAGTCTGAAAAGATCTTAAAGAAGACTCTATTAACCTTTTTCATGTTTGAATCCAGAGCAAGAAAAAGTAATAAACTAAGCTCAAACTAGTTTTCATGTTTTAACCAGAGCATGCAAAATGAAAAGTAAGCTCAACACCATCTTACTGTTTTTAACGAGCTCGAAGATCAGTTGAAAGAATGCTCAGGGTATCAGATGATAATTTTTTAAGGAGCTTGACATAGAAAAATAACTATGCTCAAAGGGTCGTTTCATGGTTTAACGAGATCGAAACTAAAATAAAGTATGCTCAAAATGACCCATTTCATTTTTACACAAGCTTGAAACAGAAAATAACTATGCTTGAAACATGGTTTCATTTTTATGCAAGCTTGAAACCAAAAGGTAAACTATGCTTAAGGAAACCTACTTTATTTTTAACGAGCTTAAAATAGAAAATGAACTATGCTCAGGAATGGTTTCATTTTTATGCAATATTGAAACCAAGAGGTAAACTATGCTTGAGGAGATCCATTTCATTTTTTAACGAGCTTGACATAGAATGGGAACTTTTCTCATAGGCATTTGTTTCATTTTTAATGAGCTTGACACAGAATGGGAACTATGATCACCAACTTGTTCTTACCCAAGAATCTAGCGACTTAACTCCAGTGTGATATCTAGAGGCTGGAGCCATGCCCCCCATTTTACCTATGATGGGAAGAAGCTAACTAGAAGGGGACGGAACCACAAGAACATGTAGAACATTTAGGGAATACTGATGACTGGGAGTCATATGATGATGAGGTTTAACAAAGGAAAGTTGATAAATAATCACAATATTCCCATCATGGGGAAAATAAATCACTCGAAAGAGTGTGGACATTACATCTTTCATGGCGTAAACATAATCACGCCCAAGGAGAATATTGCAATCTAAAGGACCTTGGACTACCATAACATCGATACAAACAATTTTTCCTTCCAAAGTGATAGGTAACTGAAGAAGGATCCCTAAAGGCAATGTAGGTCATTGATTAAAATCCAGTATCTGATTAGTGGCTGGCACAAGTGGAGGAGAACCTATGGCTTTCCAAGCAGTAGAGGATAGAATGCTAACATAAGCCCCTTCGTCAACGATAGTGCAAAGTATCCACCTAGAAGTAACATTCACAACTATATGGAAAGGGTCACTTGAATGAAGATGAGGTTCTGTTAGGTTACTCTAGTCAAAGGAAATAAACTCACTACTTGGAGAGGGTTCCATCAAAAGAGACAAAATTTCCTCTTTTCAAGAACAATCAAAACGAAGCATAAAAACTTTAGTAGGTTTTAGTTCATTCTCTACTAGAAGAGAAGAACAAGACAAATATTTGGTCAAAGCGACTACTTCAGTCTTAACACTCTTTGATGAAAGAGTGGGATTGGGTGGAGATGGCATTGACTCAACCACTTTAAATTCACTGTTCGAAGGAAGAATGGGATTAATCATGGATGAACCCGGATTAACCACTTGGAATTCACTCTTAGAAGGAAGAGTGGGATCGACCCCAGTTAGAACTGAATCGACCACTTGGTCAACTAGTGGGGGTTCAAGAGACAACTTACGATAACCTGTTGGAAGTCGTTGATGAGAAACAATAATATCTTCCAACAACTTAGAAGCTTCATCCATGCGAGGACAAAGGTAAGTAAAGTGCATTTCCTTACAAAGCAAGCAAGGATTTGTGACTTTACCCTTCCGACTCTTAAGCACAGAGTCACTGGTTGAGGGGGGATCATCAGTATGATGGTCAGAGGCTGATGAAATCAGCTTCCAGGAAACCTTAGACCACTCTTCTAAAACCAGGGCCAGACCATGACAGTCTGTCAGAAGGTGATCACCCTTGCAAATCCTTCAAGGGAATTTGGGCTTACGCGGTTTTTGGGTGTGCAGATCAACACTCTCTGCATTGGGAGGATTTATTGCTTGAGACTTGGTTTTTTGTTTGTTTTTCTTCTTCTTAATCTTCCTTTTCTTCTTCTTCTTATCCACCTGACTACTAGTACTACAAATTTCAACAAGAGAAGAGGGAGAAACGGAAGAAGACACATTTGGTGAAGAAGGAGAGGGATCAACATGGGGTTGATGCTCTTGCGATGAAGGATTAGGATCAGAAGCAACTGGTGTACATCAAATAAATGGAATGTATAATAACCAAACATGTAATCCAATAGTCAATCTAGGAAGGCTTAACGTAGCCATGAGAGGAGGACCAACATCCCCATATGAAGGGAACACAAAAGACATGCTTGGTAAAGGAGTCTCTTGGTTGGTAGTCCTGGAAGGAAAATCCATAACTATGTAACAAAACTATCTCTCTCTTCTAAAAAATCCTAACTGTACAGACAACAAGCGCTACTCAAACTAAAGAAGCAAGCAAAATATGTGAGAGGAGTGGATGAAATGTTTGGAACCTCACGGGATTGTCAAACCATCACAACTAGTGTGATGCCAAAACGGCCAAAGGGTTAACTTGGATGGTCTCAGGATTCCTAAAAGTGCCTCCCGATATACGCAAGGTATGTGGGAGCTCAAATCGGTAGTAGTGCTGTCTAATGCAAAACCGTTCACAAGGGGCATTTTGCTATACAATCGAGTATGTGAAGTACCTTTCTATATACCTAAGGGTATGTGAAAGGATGTTCGATATACCGATGGTACGTGGTAGAAATGCATGAGTACCGAGTTGTAGCGCAGACAAATTAATGACATCTCCTACGTTTTATGACGCCCAAACACGTCACTAACCTATCACGCAAATTGCTAAAAATTTTAAAACTAAGCTAGACCTTAATTTTATCTTCAATGATTAGGTGGATGCATGAGGTGAGGACATAAAAGCAAAACCATGCAGTATGATAGTGCAAAATTTTCACTTTCACTTTAAAGGTATGCCCTACTTAAGGAAGGGAGAGATTCAATTCAATTCATTTGAAACATAGAATAAATACCATATAAAAATAAAATACACATGCTTATATGGTCCTTTCCTAACTGAAACAAACAAAATCTTCTCTTTTTGAACTAAAAAAGAAGTGAGATATCTAATGAAAAGAAAGAAAAGATTATTACAACTTTATACAAAAGTGTTCAGATTTTTCAACTAAAGCGAGAATGAACTAATCATAAAATCCTTCAATAACTTCCGTATGGATTTTCACAATTTATGAAAAAAGGAAAAAACATACAAAAATCATGTATAACATATGAAGAAAAAACTAGAATGAATATTTTCTTGTTCTACCAAACAAGACAGAAATCAGAGATCTAACAAAACCAAGTTCTATTCAAAGCCAACTATGAAGCTTTAAAGACTAACATCAATTAAAATTCTTGAGAATACCTATGGATTCATATTTTTTTTAAATTTTATTTTTGATTGAGTTTTCTGTTCAATTTTTTTTTTGTAGAGTTCAAACAACAACTGTAACTATCTGAAGCATGCATCTCAAATACCAAAACAAGCATTTAAGAATCAAACAAAAAACAAGGCTAAGAAAAATACCCGGCACTGCTCCTTGTACACAGAAACAGAGAGGTGTCACCGCTCCTTATACATAGCAACAGAGAGGTGGCACTGCTTCTTGTACACAACAAAAGAGAGGTGGCACCTCTTCTTGTACAAAGCAAAAGAGAGGTGGCACCACTTCTTGTACACATCAAAAGAGAGGTGGCACCGCTTCTTGTACACAACAAAAGAGAGGTGGCACTGCTTCTTGTACACAAGAAAAGAGAGGTGGCACTGCTTCTCACAGATTCACAATAGGGTGTTGCTAGGTCTAGCACCAATTTTTGGAGACAGAGAAAGGGTGGTGGCACCGCTTCTTTAACACAGAGGAATAATGGTGACAGCTCCAGAACCGCACTTATAACATAGCTCAAGAGCGGTGCCTAAGATGGCGATTTGAAAAATAAAAAATCAACAAAAAAGGAAGTTACAAACCGAAAAATCAACCCAAACAATCACCAGAAAACCCAGTGAACAAAAAATATGAAGATCCAAAGGCAGACAGAGGCAAAACAATCAAATTCAAAGTAGATCTACAAATCTATGAACTGGAAAAGTAGATCTAGAAATTGAAAATGAAGGTGGAGGTTTCAACTTACCGAAGATTCATAACTCGAAGTAGGTCCCCAGTGGAGTTGCCATTTTTGTCAGCCAAAAATACACACCTCCTGCAGACAAGAGTTGGTTCCCTAGATATGAGTGTTTTAGGTCTAGAACAAAACACAAACACGGAATTCTATACTCTCCCTAGATTTGGTTAATTAATTGATTCAAATGCCATGATACTTTTCTCAAAGGTTGTCCTTTCTATCCCCATAGAATAACTTGTAAAATAGGGAAAACAACAAGAGAAAACATGATAGCATACAATATAATCAACTAGATCTATGCCTGTGACCAAGGAATCAAGCAATACATACATATAAAATAGTAAATATGGGAAAGAAAAGAAATTATTTATTAATAAATGATTTTGGATACTACAACCTTTATGCCTTGGTGTTGAGAGTTCCTTCCAATGGATCCTTGCCTCTAACTTCACCTTGCCTCCAAAGACTCAAGAATGATTTTGACAGAGTTTGGGTATGCAACACAATTCTTCCTCCTCTTGCCCATGGGGGGTGAGCCAGTATTTAAAGGCATGGGAGGATAGGTATGGTTTAGAATATCCACTATCATGGGTGAGGTGGAGATTATATCCTAAAATGTAGGATCTCGAGCTCCAGCTGGTCCTAAACCATAGGGATGAGGCTCCACGGAGGTTAGCTTCGAGAATTTTCTTTTTTCCTTGAAAACACGAGCATCGCTCTTCCAATGAAGCAAACAGGCGATGCTAAGGAGGCACTTATTCTTGTAGTAAGGGTAGGAGCAGTGGCACCCATTCTTGCTCATGTATCAGGAGCAGTGCTGGCCTAGCACAACCTTTTGTCAATGGAAGAGGAGCATTACCAGCTCAAAACAAGGACAAATTGCAAGGGGGTATTTTTCCCTATCATTTCTCTAGGGAAACTTTGAGGGATTGGAGAAAACAAGGGAATACCTATCTCATAACATGATGGTGATGACATTTCGGTGTAACAGTATTCCCGTTATGTTCAGTTACAAGATAAGTTGGAACAGTTTGAGAATTTCAACTGTTACAGACGACTGGAAGATAAAAAGACAATCTGTCGTAGTTCGTCGGTCGCCGATGTTGACGATGCATGTCGAGGTGTTGAATATTTGAATTCAATATTGAACCTGTAGAGGTGTGGAACTTGTTGAAGTCTATATTGAACCTATCGAGGTGCAAAGTTTGTCGAAGTTGATATTGAACCCCTCGAAGTCGATGTTGGAATTCGTCATCTTCGACAAACAATGCCAACTGCTGGGTGGATCATACCTCCTTCGTTAAGAAACAATGGTCCCCATTGTTTGCTCGTATAGATGAGGAAAATTTTTGGTTAGTTTAGTAGCATAGTACCATTTTCCTTATGCTGGGAGCTATTCAGATTTATCCACCTTAAACAAGGGAATTGTTTTTGTATTTATATGGTGTATTCGTCGTCACACAATGGTGTTGCAAGGAATAGGATCTTGAACATCTGGAAGGATGTCTTCAGGTTATGCTGTCTACAAGTTGTTATGTTCCAAGAGTGGTGCATTGTATGGTCAAAGTAGATCCACATTACATAATGGATGCATACGCAGGCATGAATGAATATCGAGCTAGAAATTGTTTTCTCTAATATGCCTAATAATATTGTATGGACCATATTGCAAAGGCTTCAGCTTCTTGTATGGACCGGCGAAGTGTTTCTTCTTGAGATGAAACTAGACATGATCCCCAATTTGAAATCAATGGGGGATATGATGATTATCATGCTGGACCTTAGCTTTTGCATTAGCCTATTGCAACATTTCCCATGCTTATTTTTGGATGTTGCAGATTTGATATCAAAACTTTAATGCTTTTTAAACCTCTCATTGGCCAAAGTCGGTGTCGTTCAACTGTTTCGATGGACTAATCAAGTCAATGGGAACTAAGGGTTGAAATCCATAACAAATATCAAATGGACTCTTTCCCATAGAGCTGTGCTGAGCCCGATTGTAACTGTGTTGTATATATGTGATAGTTTCATCCCATGTCTAATGATGCTTGTTGTTGTACATGCAAAGTAGTTGTACTACCAAGTGATTCACAACTTCCATCTTTTCGTCTGTATGAGGATAGAAATTTGTTGATAAGGATAGTATTGTATCAATATGTTGCCAGAGAGTCTTCCAACATATGCTGACAAATATGGCATCTCTATCGAAAATGATGGTTGTCGGTAAGCCATAATGTTTCCAAACATATTCAAAGAAAAGTTGAGTAGTCTATTGCGCTGTCATATTCTTATTACATGGAATGAGAATGGGCATCTTGGAAAATTTGTCAACTACTATTAATATTGCATCATGATGTTGTTTGGTAGTGCAATATCTCGTTAAGTAATCCATAGAAATAGATTCCCATGGTCGACTAGGAACCGACAAAGGCGTGTACAATTCTTGTTGTTGATTCGACAATTTAGAAATGACACAAACCATGCATGATCGAATGTACCTCTTGACGCCATAATTAATTGATGGATAATACAAATAATTTTGGAGGAT
Organism: Pseudotsuga menziesii; assembly: GCA_001517045.1. NCBI lineage: Eukaryota > Viridiplantae > Streptophyta > Pinopsida > Pinales > Pinaceae > Pseudotsuga > Pseudotsuga menziesii. The sequence goes on along the minus strand of LPNX010699109.1, from coordinate 251,087 downwards.
GGAAAGGGTCTTTGATACTACAAAGTGTCCTACAGTCTTGCTGTAGTGTGCATCCCAAATGAGCTTCTGTCAGTATACAAAGCTTTCCAAGCTTGTATAGCAAGGTGTCTTTTAGGAAATAGTCAGTAGTGGACGATGGGTCGGTTTGAAGATGAAGCTTGATCATGATCAATGCAAATACCTGAGCATGGTTGATGAGCTTCTTTGTATTTTTAGAAGATATCATCACAACCATTGGTGTAGGTCGTCGTTGTGGTATACCATACTATTGATTATGTATTTTAACAATCACCTTCTGAGGTTGTGACTGATAAATCCCATGTCAATCCCATAAGTAAGGTTTCCCAAATAAGGCGTAGGCTATGGAAAGTGGTGCCATGTCATAGAGTACTTCATATTCAAAAGGATTAATGAAGTAGGTGAGTTTTCATTGTCATTTGATCCCCAGTTCTTGTCCATAATTATGTAATGTCCCCATTCAAATAATTGCATAACAAGGAAATTTCATCAATCCTACTAGTTCCCTAAATTGGGTGGAAACATTGGAAAGTTAACAAGGGAGATAATAAATGGTGTTTAAACATTAGAAGGAATACATTTTTATTTAATGGAGTTAATTAAATAAATGCAAGTGAAAAATGAAATGGCTATGGAGAAGGCAGACACATGGAGAGCATGGGGCCCACTCAAGCTAGAATTCCTATGTTAAATGACATCCTCCTCTTGCAATTTTGAATCTATGGGAAGCCTAATGTTTTTGGATGGATTATAAGGTTATTATACTTGTACATATACTTCATAGGTCGAATTTGGGATGAAGTGTAACTTACATGGGGATAGGAAGAGCCAAATGGGAGTTTCATGGACACTTGGCTAGATTCCCCTTACATTTATGACATCTATAACACCAATGATGGAGATTCTATGATAGTTATGACACAAGTCAGCTATGAAGGATGAAATCTGGCATATATGACATGTCAGGTCAAAATATACCATCCAATAGAGCTCTCATGTGAGTTTGGGAATCTCAATGGGCTCCTACTCAAATTTGGGGAAGGTGGAAGGCTAGGAAAGAGGGGACCCAGGTCAATTCATAAGCACACACCCTAATTTGACTTGGATTGAGTTTGTGGATGGATTGGGAACCTTAGAAATATAAGTAATTTTATAAAATACAGGAAGCAACCAAGAGAATGGATTTTGGATCATTTGTGAAATTTCTTGTTGTAAAGAGAGAGAGCTAGTGGATGACTAGTTCATGCCTTAGCCAATTTCAAGGGTGAAAGATTCCCATCCTAGTTGGTGTTGGGAGAGGCCACTCAGGTATTTCAAGGATCTTCAATGGAGTCTTAGTTATAGTTTTAATCTACAATAAATCATGGACACATCAAATTTCAGCTTGTTCTTCCTTTCATCTCAAGTTTTCTCACCATATTTCAGCTCCATGGAGCGAGGCACACTTGGTGAGCTATTCATCTATTTGAGGGAGCTTCTCTTGCTCCAGTATTTTGTATTTTGATGTAAATTATATGTTATTTAAGTTAAGAAATATCTCAGGTCTAAAGGCCAAAAAATATCATGTATTATTGCTCAATAATGAAGAAGCAATGCCATTTCCCCACTACCTTGTTGTAAATCTTGTAATCTTGATGAATTTGAATGGATGTGTAAAATATTGATGATTTATGAATGAATGGACTGCAATTAAAATATATATGATTGGTTTCATGTTCAGTAACTTAGAATTTTTGGCCATTGGGTCGAATTGCATAACCATTGGAGCCAACTACACCTCATTTCCCTAAGGGTCTAAAACTAGTTTTTTATATCTGATTGAAAGAAGTAATAACAGCCATGGGAGGTCGATTGGTTATGCATATGAGTCTTTGATAATGTATTCTACACATCCCATGATTCAATTTCATAATTATAGTGGGTTTCTACACATTTGGGAAGCCATTTCTACCACTTACCTGGGGGGATTTGAGCCCAAAATTGCTAATAAAATCCTCTATCTTGTTGTGAACCATTGTAATTATGATGATTTCGAATTGGGAGAGAATTTAATTGTAAATTTATGATTGTAATCTGTTAAATATTATATTTTCTTCATTCTCATAAATTTTTAAGTCGAAATTCCCAAGAGCTGTATGTCAAAATGACTTTGAATGAGAAAACAATGACCATTTCCACTCTATTTTGATATATGCCATGGTAATGCTTATTATTTCGAATGGAGAAATGTATCTATGATAAATGTATGATGGATGGACTGTCTGTAATGTGTATTTCAAGTCTCATGTTCAGTACTTAAGCATTGGAAGCCATTTTACTCATTTTTTTTGCATTGGGAGAAGATTTGGTGCATTTTCCCCAAGGGTCGAAATTGTGAACTGGGAGTTGTTTTGGAAAGAGTCATAATAGCCTGTATAAACTGAACCAGGATGAATATTATACTTTTAAAAGGTCCCTTACACATTCCCATCCTCTGTTCATAAATTCTAGTGACTTTGGGATCATTTGTGAATCCATTTCCGGCAATTACCCAGGGGGGAATTGGAGCCCCAATTTGCTAGTAAAGAATCCTACTTTGAACAGAACATTAAAAAAGTTTGAAGAAGTAATTTGTTGATGTAATTATAACTTCAGAATGTATTCACTTGTATTTCTTATCTATTGTAATCCGATGTTTATTCTGGGATGTTATCATGTCATGTCATGCCTCGATGTTCCGATTGGGAGAATCAATAATGTAAACAAGTCATGTCAAGTAATTGTGGGTAACCCTCCGATTGTCTAAGGGTTAAATTCCCCACAGTTTTGGGGCAATAGGGTTATTAGACTCTCCTAGTATAGGTCGGCCCTAGTAGGGTTTTAGTCATGTCGGGATTAGTATAAATAGAGAGCTGGACTCTCTATTTAGCACACATCACATACACACTCAAGTGTAGTGCCTAGTTGAGGAAGGAGAAGACACTGGGGCTAGAGAAGAAGAAGGTTACTGCTGTCGAGAGTGCATCTTACTATTTTGGGGTTTTACCTTTTGTGTTGATTCTATCTCTGAGGAAGTTGCAGGGTTTTCTCCATTTATGGTTTCCCCGAGGAAAAACAATGTGTTAATTGTCTCTTATGTTTGATTGTTGTTCTTGTTGTTCTCTCAGTTAAAGATCCATATAATGCTAGCTTAAATGTTGAAAAACGAGCATAGTATCAGAGCTAACCTAAGAAGAAGACACTGTGCAACTTCGGGAACTAGGGCTTCCTACTTTGTGGATCTCTCTCCATAGATTTTCAGAAAAAGTAAGGTGGAATAACTCTCCTCCTTAGGGCACATCTTTTTGTCGAAGCAGAATTCAATTATGAGGTTTTTCAGTTTTGGACCCGACACTACTGCTGTAAATTAGGGATTTTCACAGAAGAGGAATTTTTCAGTGAGCCAAGGCCTAGATTGATCTCCTCCCCAAAATTGAAGTTAGGGATAAATTTCAAAGCAATTGGGTGGACAGAACTCTGGAAAAGAAAAACCCTAATTTGCTCCTGAACCAGCTCTGCAGGATTTCAGCTCAAAATTCAGATCTAACATCTTGACCTGGTAAGATCTAAAATCTTTTGTATTTCCATTTGAGGTTCTCAGTTAAGATGTCTCATCATACCAAGCTTGATGAAAATCTTGAGGGAGATGATAACTTTCGAGCTTGGAAGTATAAGATCTCCCTGGTCCTGGAAGAAAATGAGTTGGACTCCTACATCCATGAGGAGGTTCCAGTTCTAGAGGGAGATGAGGCTAAGGCCTTTCATAAGAAGAAGTTGGTTATGGCAAAGAGGATCATTGCTGATTCTATCAAGGATCACCTTATCCCTCAAGTGTACTCTCTCAAGACACCTAAAGCTATGTTTGATGCCCTAACCAAATTGTTTGAAGGGAAGAACATAAACCGAAAGATGAATCAGAGAAACCAACTAAAGAATGTGAATATTCAGAATGCAAAAACAATCCAGTATTACTTCACAAGAGTCTCTTAGATCAAGGAACAACTAGAAGCAGTATATGAAGAAGTGGAAAATGCAGAGATTGTGATGACTACATTGAATGGCCTTACTAGGTCATGGGATTCTTTCATCCAAGGAATCTATGTTAGAAAGAAGTTAGTCAAGTTCAACAGACTATGGGAAGAGTGTTCTCAATAAGAATCATGGATAGCTTCTTGAGAAGAAAAGATGGGAAGTGAAGATCAAGCTCTCACGGTACACTCCAAGTCAATCAAAAGAAGATCTCGTCACCCTAGAGGTAAGCACTATCACAAAGATAACAATAGAAAAGATTTGTCTAGGGTCATATGTTATACATGTGATGAAGCAAGACATTATGCAAAGAATTTTCCTAAGAAACCTAAGCTATCAAAGAGGAGTAGCAAAAGAAGACATCATGCTCATGCTGCAGAGGATGATGAACCATCCAAGAAGAGAACCAGATATGAAACTGAAGATTCTTCAAGCGAGGATGAATATGTTTTGATTTCCGCTCTCACAGGTAACATTACTCATGGAAGTGATGATTGGATTATAGATAGTGGGGCCTCCAAACATATGACATGATTCAAGGAATCCTTTGTGAGACTATCAGAACATGAATCACCTCGCAAGGTGAAGCTAGGAGATGACTACCAATATCCAATAAAAGGTAGTGGGAAATCTTCCTATAAGCTAGAATCTATAAAGTCTCTAACAATGAAAGAAGTATTGTTTGTGCTAGGACTCAAGAAGAGCCTCCTCTCCATATCGACATTAGATGCAAAAGGAATGAGGGTTGCATTCATAGATGGTCAAGTCATCATGTGGCCAAAAGGAAAGACTATCGATGATGCGGTGGTGATTGGAGAAAAAGAAGGAGGATTGTGCAAACTAAAGGGTCATCCAGAACAAGCCTTAGTCCATGACACAATAGAGCCAAGTGAACTTTGGCATAGAAGGCTTGCACATGTGCATTATAGAGAACTACCTATTGCAAGCAAAGCTATTGAAGGTCTTCCAGAAATCTAAGAAAAACATGATGGGGTCTGCAAAGGATGTGCGAAAGGAAAGAATACAAAGAAGACATTTCCAAGTAGCGAAAGGAAAGCAAAAGGAATCTTGGAAATCATCCACTCCGATGTATGCAGTCCTATGTCATCAAACTCACTAAGCGGGTATGCATATTATGTTTCTTTTATTGATGATTTTTCTAGGAAGACATGGGTTTATTTCGTGAAGAACAAAGATGAAGTATTCAGCAAGTTCAAGGAATTCAAAGCCTTGATCGAGAATCACACTGAAAAGAAGATCAAGACTTTTCTATCAGATAATGGCAGAGAATTCACTTCAAATGAATTCAAAGAGCTATGCAAAGAATCAGGGATTAAGAGGGAATTGTCCACCCCTTATAATCCACAAGAGAATGGGATTGCGGAAAGGAAGAATATAACTATCATGGAAGCTGCAAAAGCAATGCTTCATGATCAAGACCTTCCTATGAATCTTTGGGTGGAAGCTGCTAGAACAATGGTGTATGTACAAAACTGTACTCCACATAGAGTACTTGAGAACAAGACTCCTAAAGAAGTCTTCTCTGGCAAGAAACCAAAAGTCAGCCATCTCAGAATATTTGGCTGTCCTGTGTACATACACATTCCAAAAGAGAAGAGGAATAAATTAGATCCTTCAGGAAATAAGGGTATATTTGTGGGATACTTTGAAAGCTTGAAGGCTTACAGAATATATTTCCCAGGATTCAAGAAGATTGACATTAGAAGGGATGTGACATTTGATGAAGACACAGCTTACAACAAATCCAAAAAGAAACCTGCTGAAGAATCTGAAGAAGCAGAAGCACCCAGAGTTCATGATACATGGCATGAACGAAAAATCTCAAGAAGAAGATCGAGAATTTGAAGAACCACAAAGACATGTAGATCCATTTATAGAGAATAATCCTCATAAGAGGAAACCTGCTTGGGTACGAGAACTTATCCAAGGTGTGGAAAGATAAGGGGCTCCAGAAGAGAATCACAGAGAAAGAAAGAGGACTAGATCCTGCTTTGGGTATGTAGCATTACTATGTGATTTCATTGATAAAGAACCTTCCAGTTATGAAGAAGCTGTAGAACGGAAAGAATGGAAGGATGCTATGATCGAAGAATACCAATCGATCATGAAGAATGATTTTTGGGATGTTGTCCCAAGACCAAAAGGGAAGTCAGTTGTAACTTACAAATGGATCTACAAGATAACACATGCTGCATATGGTAGCATATAAAAATATAAGGCAAGATTTGTGGCTTGGGGTTTCTTTCAGAAAGAAGGAATAGATTATGAAGAAACCTTTGCACCTATAGCCAGATACATTTCCATCAGATCAGTACTTTCTCTGGCTGCAGTGATGAAATGGAAGATACACCAAATGGATGTCAAGACTGCTTTCTTGAATGGTGTAGTGGATGAGGAAGTGTACGTAGAACAGCCACTCGGTTTTGAGACACATGACAACGAGTCTCATGTGTGCAGATTGAAGAAAGCCCTGTACGGTTTAAAACAAGCACCCAGGACATGGTACGATAGAATTGACAGCTTTCTATCCAATTTAGGCTTTACCAAAAGTAAAACAGATTCCAACCTTTACTACAAGGTTGAAGATGGAAACCCAGTGATGCTTCTACTATATGTAGATGATCTATTTGTGACAGGTATGGATGGGTTGATTGTTGATACGAAGACAAAGCTTGCTGCCGAGTTCGAGATGAAGGACTTTGGAATGATGCATTATTTTCTAGGTATGGAGGTGTGGCAGAGTGCGGATGGAATCTTTCTTGGACAAGGGAAGTATGTAGTAGAGAGCCTAAAGAGTTTTGGGATGATGGACTGCAAGGCTATGGCCACACCTATGGAATTGAACCTAAATATATTGAGTGATGCTTCAATAGAGTCGACTGATGCTATGATGTATCGTCAGATTATTGGGTCCTTGATGTACCTGATGAACATGAGACCAGAAATTTGCTTTGCTATGAACACCTTGAGCCAGTTCTTGACAGATCCGAGAAATGTTTACTTGACTGCTGCAAAGCATGTTCTGAGGTACCTGAGGGGTACAGTTGATTATGGGCTCAAGTACGATTCGAATTAGAAGATTAACGTGGAGGGCTATGTTGATTCAGATTGGCTAGGTAGTGCCATCGATAGGAAGAGCACTTCAGGGTGTTGCTTCAGTATGGGATCAGGTGTGATCTCTTGGTTTAGCAGGAAGTAATCCTGTGTGGCACTAAGTACAACTAAAGAATAGTATGTCACAGCCTGTTTAGCTAGTTGTGAGGCAGTATGGCTAAGGAAGCTACTATCTGATTTATTTGATCTCTAGACGGATGCTACTTGTATACATTATGAAAACCAGAGTTGCGTGAAGTTGTCAGAGAATCCAGTGTTCCTTGACAAGTCGAAGCATATCGAGATCAAGTATCACTATATCAGGGATATGGTGCAGAGGGGAGCAGTGAAGCTCTAGTATGTTGTGACGGATGATCAGATAGTTGATGTTTTGATGAAGCCACTAGCCAGAGTGAAGTTCGAGCACTTCAGGGAGGAGCTTGGTGTTCTCCAGATCGAGGTCCCTTCCAAGGGGAAGTGAGGAATCCAGAAGCCATTCTAATGAGCAGGTCAGATGTAAGGGCTGAGCCATTCTATCATGGCTAAAGGATTAAGTTCCTCCCATGTCAAATGTGAGGGTTGTGCCATTTTAATGTGACTATAGGATTAGGTCCTATATGATCAGATATAAGGGCTACCGCCTTTCTAATGAGTAGGTCATATGTGAGTGCTGGCCATTCTGATGAGTAGGTCATATGTAAGGACTACCGCCTTTCTGACGAGTAGATCAGATGTGAGTGCTGACCATTCTAACGAGTAGGTCAGATGTAAGGGCTACCAAAGACCTACGAGGAGGTAGGAATACAACCAACATCAAATAAGGCTGGCTCTGTAGAACTTCCTGTGATGAGAAGAATCATGAGATAGCACATATGATGGTGACCAGAGGAGATCCAGATCGAGCTATGATCCAGATCCAGTTATGATGACTCAGAGATGTTCCAGATCGAGTATGATCTAGTGATGTTCTAGATCGAGTATGATCTAGTGATGTTTCATATCGAGCATGATCCAGTGATGATGATACATATCCAGTGATAATGATCCAGATCGAGTGATGATCCAGATCCAGTGATGATGTTCCAGATCAAGTATGATCCAAAGATGTTCCAGATCAAGTATGATCCAGTGATGTTCCAGATCGAGTATGATCCAGTAATGTTTCAAATTGAGTATGATCCAGTGATGATGATCCATATTGAGTGATGATCCAGATACAGATGAATATGGTATGAAGATAAATATGAATTGAAGATAATATGACTTGGAGATGCAGATGACGAGAATATCCAGAGAATAAGACCAGTGATGAAAATTGTGTCGAGAGAATACCTTCGAGGGAGTGTTGATGTAATTGTAACTTCAGAATGTATTCACTTGTATTTCTTATCTATTGTAACCCAATGTTTATTCCGGGATGTTATCATGTCATGTCATGCCCTGATGTTTCGATCGGGAGAATCAATAATGTAAACAAGTCATGTCAAGTCATTTTGGGTAACCTTCCGATTGTCTAAGGGTTAAAGTCCCCGCAGTTCCGGGGCAATAGGGTTATTAGACTCTCCTAGTAGAGGTCTGCCCTAGTAGGGTTTTAGTCATGTCAATATTAGTATAAATAGAGAGCTGGACTCTCTATTTAGCACACATCACATACACACTCAAGTGTAGCACATAGTTGAGGAAGGAGAAGACACTGGGGCTAGAGAAGAAGAAGGTTACTGCTGTCGGGAGTGCATCTTACTATTTTGGGGTTTTACCTTTTGTGCTGATTCTATCTCTGAGGAATTTTTGGGGTTTTCTCCATTTATGGTTTCCCTGAGGAAAAACACTGTGTTCATTGTCTCTTGTGTTTGATTGTTATGCTTGTTGTTCTCTCAGTTAAAGATCCATATAATGCTAGCTTAAATGTTGAAAAAATAACATAATTGGGGGGTCATTAAATATATATTAACATCATATTTAATTTCTAATATCATTCATGTACCTTCATAGAAAATTTGGGAGCATTTGGGCCAATTTGGAGGTCTAGACATCAAAACTAGTTAAGCTCAAAATTGGGGAAAAAGTGAAAAAATTGATCATTTAATAAAATTTCAAAAAGGGACATTATAGTGGTATCAGATCATGATATTGGCACCTGATGTGGTGTGATATTTGTGAGGACAATAATTTAGGGACCACCTTTATATATTGAAACCCAAAAGTGCTTTTTTTGAAGAGGAAACTATGACTAGGGATGAAAAGGGAACCTTATATGATGGTGAGGAGCTTATAAAAATTATGGAACCTATATTTGAAGAAATGAATAAGAATATTATGAAAGGATTCGAATTGTTGGCTATCCAAAGTTGGGAAAAATATATTTATTTTAAGAAAACCAAGGGGGAAAATGCATCATCTTGCTTGAAGGAGCAAAAGGAGGAGACCCATGAACCACCTAGTTCTGAAATAGGTGAAGTAGAAGAAGTAGTACATGAAGAGGATCAAAATTCACTCCCAAGTGACTCTAAAAAATATGAAGAGACATCACCTGAGTATGAAGAAGTTTCTATTGAAAATACTGAATATGAACTTGAAGAGATCCAAACACTTGATGTGGTGGAAGAGGAACTTGAATTGTCTCTTGATGAAGGTTATGCAATTTTTAAAAGAAGAGCATGATTCCTCTACATTGGAACCAATATAGTGACAAAGGTTTCACACTTTTTAAGGAGATGCATGATAATACCCATAGGGATACTTCACATGATGAAACTTCTACACTTTTTGATCAATTGGGTGAGTTAGTTCATTCTCCTACATCCTACAATTCCATGTTTTGCAGCATTATTCTCAATTAAGTATGGGTGAAAGGGTTCTTTTTTATGGTGCCACATGAGGAGTATGGAACTCCTAGATTTTCTTTTTATGATGACATGGTTGGAGCACATTCTTATTCGAATTTTCAGCAGAATCCTTCGTTACTTTATGATGATACACATCTACATGGATGCACCTATGATAGGCATTTGAGTCACTTGAAGACTCATGGTTTCTCTTGCTCAACACTTCGTTCATTTGATGTTGGAGGGACTTCATCCAACACTGGAGTGAATAGATTTATGATTGGAGAAAATTTTTATTGCCATCCACATTATAAATTGTTATATATTTATGATCCTCTCATTCATGGATGTATGGGTGAGAATTCTTTGAGTCATTTGAAGTCTCCTTGTTTCTCTTGCTCATTATTTGGTTAAGATTTTAGTGGAGATCATTCATTCACTTCTTGGATGAAATAATACATGGCTGAATATTTTGATGCATATCACATCCTTTTGGAGCATAATTATAGGACATGGGATCCTCACCTATATCATTGGAGCAGATTTGATTGGTCACTTGAATTTTGTATGCACTTGGAAAATGGTGTTCTACTTACTTGGAGGTATAAGCACTTGCATGACTTTTTGATGAGGCACCTCCTTGATGTACCTTTTTATTATGTTGTTATGTACTTTGATGATATATATTATGTACTCATGATGTTTGGAATAATGAATACAAGAAAATGGGATTCCATAATTCTCTTTCAAATGTTATGGGTTGGAGAGAACTCTTAATTGTTGGGGTGCAATACAAGAAACACCTAGAGATTGTGTTTAAAACTTTGCAAGAACAATCTTTGAAGCTAAAATTTATAAATGTGAATTTGGAATGAAAGAACTATTATATATTGGGCACATTATTGGGCAAGATGGAGTGAAAGTGCACATGGAAAAGATCAGGGCTATCTTAGAATGGCCATCACAAAAAACATCACAGAAGTAAGAGGCTTCATTGGAATATGCACATACTACAGGAAGTTTGTGAAAGGGTTCTCCAAGTTGACTTATCCACTCAATGATTTGACTAAGAAGGATGCTTTCAAGTGGAATTAAGAGGCTTAAAATACCTTCCAAAAATGAAAGAGGTAATGAGTAGTTGTCCCATACTTGCGTTACCTGATTTTCCTAATCCTTTTGTTGTTGAATGTGATGCCTCAGATCGAGGAATAGGGGCTGTCCTAAAGCAAGGCCAACACCCTATAGCCTTTGAGAGAAGAAAGTTGCAGCCTCATGAAAATATTTACTCCATATATTACAAAGAGATGTTGGCCATCATGTATGCCTTGTCCAAATTTTGACAATACTTAGCGGGAAACAAGTTTGTGGTGAAAACTGACCACAATAGTCTAAGGCATTTTCTTATCCAAAAGGATCTAAAAGAAATGCAACAAAAGTGGGTAAGAAATATCCAAGATTATTATTTTTATATTGAATATGTGAAAGGAAAGAATAACATTGTAGCAGATGCATTATCTTGAAGACCTTCTTTTTCTCTCATGGACGTTGCCAAAAATTGGAAAGACATGCTACTAGTTGAATATGCCAATGATAAGTTTGCTTGTGATGTATTAGATGGACTCATGGGAGATGATAAATACAGAAATTTGAATGGGATGATATACTACAAGGGAATAATTTATTTGGTTCGAGATTCACAGCTTAAGTACAAAGTTTTGCAGGAAGCACATGATTCCCCACTAGCAGGCCATCCGGGGATCTTCAAAACCTATAGGAAACTAAGGAAAAGGTTCTATTGGAAGGGGATGAAGGAACATGTTCAGAAGTATGTGAATGAATGTAAGGTATTTCAACAATACAAATCATAACTCATCACTCATACAAACCATTTCCCATTCTGGAGCAAAAATGGGACAATATATTGATGGATTTCATCACCGGTTTGCCCAAATATTTGGGAAAGGATTGCATATATGTGGTAGTGGATAGATTGAATAAGTTTTCTCATTTCTTTGCTTTTAAATCCTCTTTTATTTCTACGCAAGTGGCTGACCTTTTTTTCAAATAAATCTTCAGATTGCATGGGCTCCCCAAAAACATTGTAAGTGATAGAGATGGTAGATTCATGAGTTCTTTTTGGAAATAAATTTTCAAATTGGTGGGCACTCAGTTGAATCCAAGTACAATCTACCATCCCAAAACTGATGTACAAATAGAGAGGGTGAATAAATGGTTGGAAGGGTACCTCTGGAACTATGTGGGAGAACAACAAAAAGCTTGGACAAAATGGCTACACTTGGGTGAGTTTTGCTACAAAACCACCTTTCACATGTCAATAGGTATGTCTCCTTTCAGAGAATTATATGGTTATGATGCACTTACATTTTATGATATTATATTTGGTGATAGTAGAGCTCCAAAAGCTAAATATTGGGTGGAAGAAAGCCAAGAAATTTTAAAGCTTTTAAAAGACAATTTGCAGGTTGCCCAAAATCAGCAAAAACAATATACAGACAAACATAGAGAGGAAATGACCTTTAAGGTTGATTATTTAGTGTATTTGAGGTTGCATACATATAAACAAACATCTCTCAAAAGGAATGGAGTAGAAAATCTAAATCCAAGATACTATGGGCCCTATAAGGTAATCCAAAAGATTGGAGAAGTAGCATATGAGTTGGAACTTCTGGAAGGGGGTAAAATTCATAATGTATTTCATGTTTCTTGTAGAAAGGAAAGCTATGGGTCAGAAAATTGTCATTTCTGATACAGTCCCTCCTTTGGATGATGAAGTACAACTCACACTTATTCGAGAAAAGGTTTTGAAGACAAAGGAGCAAATATTGAGGAGTAGAACAATCAAAGAATACTTGGCGCAGTGGAAGGATATACCAAGTGAATATGCCACATGGGAAGAGGAGAATATTTTTCAGCATGCAAATCTGAAATTTCTCGAGGACAAGAAATATTGGGTGGGAAGGACTGTAATGTCCCCCTTCAAATAATTGCACAACAGGGAAATTCTATCAATCCTACTAGTTCCGTAGGTTGGGTGGAAACATTGGAAGCTTAATAAGGGAGCTAATAAATGGTGTTTAAACATTAGAAGGAATAAATATTTATTTAATGAATTTAATTAAATAAATTCAATTTAAAAATGAAATGGCTATGGAGAAGGGAGACACATGGAGACTATGGGTCCCACTCAAGCTAGAATTCCTGTGTTAAATGGCATCATCCTCTTGCAATTTCAAATCTATGGGAAGCCTAATGTTTTTGGATGGATTATAAGGTTAATATACTTGTCCATATAATTCATAGATCTAATTTTGGATGAAGTGTAACTTACATGGGGAGAGGAAGATCCAAATGGGAATTTCATGGACACTTGACTAGATTCCCCTTACATTTATGACATCTACGACACCAATGATGGATATTCTATGACAATTATGACACAAGTCAGATAATAAGGCTGAAATATGACATACATGACATTTCAGGTCAAAATATACCATCTAATAGAGATCTCATGTGATTTTGGGAAGCTCAATGGGCTCCTACTCAAATTTGGGGAAGGTCGAAGGCTAGGAAAGAGGGGACACATGTCAATTCATGAGCACAAACCATAATTCGACTTGGATTGAGTTTGTGGATGGATTGGGAATCTTAGAAGGATAAGGAATTTTATTAAATACAGGAAGAAACCAAGAGAATGGGATTTTTATCATTTGTGAAATTTCTTATTGTGAAGAGAGAGAACTAGTGGATGACTAGTTCATGCCTTAGGCAATTTCAAGGGTGAAAGATTCCCATCCTAGTTGGTGTTGGGAGAGGCCAATTAGGTATTTAAAGGATATTCAATGGAGTCTTAGTTATATTTTAAATCTACATCATCTCATGGACACATCAAATTTCATCTTGTTCTTCCTTTCATCTCAATTTTTCTCACCATATTTTAGCTCCATGGAGCGAGGTGCACTTGGTGAGCTATTCATCTATTTGAGGGAGCTTCTCTTGCTCCAGTATTTTGTATTCTGATGTAAATTCCCTATTATTTAAGTTCATAAATATCCCAGGTATAAAGGCCAAGAAATATCATGTATTATTTCTCAATAATGAAGAAACAGTGCCATTTCCCCACTACCTTGTTATAAACTCTTGTAATCTTGATGAAATTGAATGGATGTGTAAAATATTGATGATTTATGAATGAATGGACTATAATTAAATCATATTATGGGTTTCATGTTTATTAACTGAGAATTTTTGTCCATTGGGTCTAATTGCATAACCATTGAAGCAAACTACACCTCATTTCCCCAAGGGTCCAAAACTAGTTTTTTTTATATCTGACTGAAAGAAGTGATAACAGCCATGGAAGGTATATTGGTTATGCATGTGAGTCTCTGATAATGTATTATACACATCCCCTGATTCAATTTCATAATTCTAGTGGGTTTTTGCACATTTGGGAAGCCATTTCTACCACTTACCCGAGGGGGATTTGAGCCCAAAATTGCCAATAAAATCCTCTATCTTGTTCAGAATTTAGTAGAGAATTGAAAAAGTGTTTGGAGGGCCATAATAGATCCATAAAAATAATAATTAATTTATTATACATCCATACACCTTCCTTGAATATTTGGAACCAATTGGGCAGATTTGGAGACCAAGACACTAAAACTAGTTAAGAGTCAAAATTGTGAAAAAATTGGAAAATTGGGAATTTTGGTAAAAATTGGATAATTGGGAATTTTGGTAAAAATTTTAAAAAAGGGTCATTACACATTCATTGTTGTAATTTATGCCTATGACCAAGTTTCAATACTTATTTTTTACATCATCAAATCCCAATATATCAGCTTGACAGAGCAGGGCTCAGTCGGTAGAACCTACGATGCAGATGTAGTCTCACCTTAGATATCTCTTAATGGGTAACTGCCAGAACCATTTTTTTGCAGTTATGTGGGATCGGAACCTTATTATATTTATTGACTGAAGCCAATGGTTACAATACTTATTCCTAGTGCATGCATTCAAGATATGACTCTATTTTTTCCTTCGACAAAGATTATAACAAATGATATAATTCCTTAGCAACGATTCCAACTAACAACAGTGAAAAGATAAATATAATAACTCATTCATAAGAAAATACAAATACATTCATTCACAACATGAATTAATTCGACATAAGTACATCCATCAAATATACACATAAATAACACTTATCGTGGAAACCCAGTTAGGAAAAACCACAAAGGTGCTCTTCATCCGTCATGAAAAATATATGGCACCTTTCGTCGGCACACTCAACTTACAGACTTTGTTCTAGATATTCTTATACACTCTTTACATACTTCTCTCTCCTCTCATGCTCTTTGGTCGCAGATCTATGAATTTTTCTCTCTTTCACTCTACTGTTGATCTACACATAGCTTGGATCGACTCACTCTTCTATACAACTCTACGAATATTTGAATCTTCGGCTCTACAATCAACACATACCAACTAGGAAATAAGAAAACAACCTATTGACAAGGAATAAACCTGCATACATCTTGGGTTCTTCCTTTTATAGAATATTACATGTCATAATCAGTCGACTTCATTCTGTTAGCCGACAGGATGCCATTCATATTCTCATACATTTTCGTTACAACTATCAGCCCAAAATACAAATATGATTTATTCCCTAAATCACGCATGACTCTAGCCAACTTCTTACCCACAATCTCTCAAGCTGTCCTCTTCAACTAATGCACGCCTTCTATTGTGGGTCCTTCCGTCATGACTGATTTCGTCACATATTTCCATTCTATGGTGGACTTGTTCCCTCATAGCTGCTTCTATCACATCTTTCCTTCTCCCGATACTTCTTCTGTCTTATCTCTTACTCCGTGGTGTCTTCCTCTGTTACACAACCATACTCTTCTCATTTCGAGCAAAATTCTTACTGGATTTTTCTTATCTTCTCCTAGGGCCAGCAGGCCCTGAACACTTACACGTGGCTTCTCTCGATCCACACTGTGCTATTAAAAATCTTCTACCATTTTGACGACCTTACTTTGACAATATTGGAATATTTTCAATATTTCCTCTATCTCTCATCGCACATCCTCTTCTGCCTTCTGCAAGTTTTCCACAAGGTTGTAACTGATGTGTTCTAATGTTGACAGTCTCATTGACTCTGTTGTTTGTCACACTTTCTGATGTATAATATGAATGATTCTTGTAAATATTTCTACTTCAACCCGCAATTCAATGAATTTGTCATTTCTTTGCTGTTGTTGAGTTCGCAATGCTCTGACTTGTTGCTCTAACGTTTTCATGTCTGCAGCCTTAGTGATTTTCTTAGCTAGGGGCAACTTCTTCATCTCATTTTTCAGCTGAGCCTCCTTAGTTTAGCAATGTGCATATTCTCTGCAAGTTGTTCTAACTCGACATCATCAATCAATGCTTCCCATGTATGAGAAACTTTCTCGACTCTCTCGGCGCATAGTGATTTTTCTTCTTCTATTTTATTCACAACTTCTGCTGCTGTCATCCTTCTCTCTTCTAGAACCTATGCTGGTGTAATGGGTTTTCCCATGCTTATAACTCTGTGACCTTTTTACAATGTTCATCTACTATTTCTCCAAGTTGAATGACCTTGGCCTCTGCAAACATTTCCTGTGTTATTCCTTCATCTATAAAATTGCTGCAAACAAGTGTCACAACATTTTTTATCAGTGCATGTCTTGTTCCTAGTTATTAGCTTTATGTTCAGTTTCCTTGACTATTTTCTTAATTTTACTAATAGTATTATTTGATTCATGCACTTTCTTGATCAATGGTCCTTCTCTAACTTTCATTTCGATGACTATGACATTCTATATAGAATATACTTCATATAAGAGACTTTGCGAAAAATCAATGGTAACATGGACCAAGTTCTTGGCCATGGTGTTCAACTCTTCCATTCCCAGGTGGAGTGCTTCAACCAATTAAGTTTTTATCAAAGGCATAGGTACAAAACCTCAACCGGTTTCTATTCTGATGGGGCAAATAAGTCTTGTGACTCTGGAAATTGTGGTCTGTAGTCAACTGCGACCCATACATTTTTAACCACTGTGTAGATAATTTGGAGTAAGTATGTTATACTTCTTGTAATCTCTGTTTGTCGCTCATATACTTTATGGAGGCTCTTCGTAGAAACCTATTTTATTACTTCTGTCAGCAAGGTTACATCGTCATTTTCAATCCTGATAGTTCCTGCTATTTTGTTAGCCTTCCTCTTCTTATGCCTTGCATTAGGCTACTTAGTCTACTTCCTCTTGTCTCCCACCACCAGATCTATTTGGGTTGTGCTTGAATCATTTCGGGGAGGGTTGGGAGAATTCTATTGATATCGTGCTGGTGGTGGTGGGTCCCCTCCTTGTTATCCATCTTACTGCATTTATGGGTCATCCTGTCGCAACTCTTATTCGACATATAGTAGGTCATCTACGACATGAACTCGCCATTCTTCTGGCCAACCTCCAGGTAATGGCCTCAACTTCTTCTTCAAACAACAAAAATTGGGTCTCCAACTATTGGCGTTGTGGATCTTGTCACATCTGCAACAAGATGTAATGGGGCCCAATTATAAATTTAATGATGTTGTGAAATTGCTTAACAATTTCATCCGTGAATCTTGCTTGCTTCTTCACTTGATAGCGCAGGGCTTATTCATGCATAAAAAATTGAACATTATTGTCCCTTTGTCACTCCTTTCTATCTTTCTCGAACTAATATCATGGTATCGATCTCCTCGAAATTGTACTGGTATGTCTACCCCTTGGTAATTTTCTAGCTCGACCCATGCTACAAATGATATCAAAATCAATAGCCAGGACTAATGGAATGTAATACCTTTTTCCTACAACTCTTTTGCATCTGCTAATAACTCATTCAACAAATAATGTGACTAGTTCATTTGAACTCCCTCTGCATAGAGTTCAGCCACTGCGATCGTACTTGTAGTACATTGGTTCGGTCGTATCTTCCGTAATAATTTGGTAGCTAACAACTTCACGATGAACCGAATAGTATG
Source organism: Pseudotsuga menziesii (assembly GCA_001517045.1). Lineage (NCBI taxonomy): Eukaryota > Viridiplantae > Streptophyta > Pinopsida > Pinales > Pinaceae > Pseudotsuga > Pseudotsuga menziesii. Next base: position 233,006 of record LPNX010699109.1, on the reverse strand, counting down.
GTCACTAATGGAGATGATTAAGAAACCTCTGGTTTTCCTGGACAATTCATACTTGTCCTTCATCTTGTTCGTTAACACAGTGTCCTGGTATTTCTTGAAAAACAGTGTTGGGTCAACGCCTGAAAGTGGTAATCCTATAATTGTTGCTATGAGTTCGACATCCACAATTTTTTTCTTGTTGAGCCATAGGAAGCCACCATGGAATGATACCACTAATTTCTTGACACATGCATTCACTTCGATGCTTTGACCAAAATGCAACATATACATCAATGAAAATAACCGTGCCTGGTCCAGTCCTCTTGCCTATTCCATTGGAGATAGGTTCTTCGTGCTATCTAAGGTATCCTATAAAAGAACCATGTAATTCTGCATGTCCAAATATGGATATTTCGTTGTTTCATGATTGAAAAAGGTGAGCTTCTTAAGTTTTGGCATAATGTTCTGTGACACCTAAACTCCTTCTGGCACACCTGGTGCTTATAGTGGGTACCTTGCATTCTTTGACACTCTAATTATTGGCGCATCAGATCATCTTGGTAGAACATATGGTGTTAACATAGTCGCATAATCTAATTATTCCTCCTCCTCTGATGCTTTCTTCTTTCGACTTTCAGACCGTTTCCCCATTGTTATACCAAACAGGCTCGGTGGGTCTAGTCGTAACCTGAGTGAAGGGATAAATGGAACCTTATTAGTGTATTCCATGATAAGTGTGGGTGATGGAGTAACGAGCTCAGATTCTGTAGCTCTACTTGTGTTGGAAATCGAAATAACCATGCTCTAGGGAAAACTCAGTTTGGCTCTCGCAGTTGAAGACAACAATCTCTCTCTAAAATGTAGCAGAATGAATGAATACTCAGGTGCAAATGTTAATAATGTCTTTCTGTTCATTCCATCAGTCCTTCACATAGGAAGGAAATAAATGGAAAGGTATTTGTCCTTTCCATCACATGGGATGATCATTCCTTTTCAAATGATTATTAAGAAAATTCTATGCATGACACCACTCGCCTGTCACATCAGTGGTAGTTATTATGAAATAAATACGAAAGTAAGTAAAAATCATGCCACCAAAATCTGTCAGGATTTTGAATTAATTATGACCAACTGTCATTTTTGTGACTCTATTTTGACTTGTGATAGCATCACTCTCTCTGCGAGCAGTATCCACCCTTCGACAAATTCCTTTTCTTGCGATAGACAGAATGTATGCACCATTATTTATCCTTTTGCAACAGAGAAAGGGTCTACTACAATGTTTCTTTCTATATGACATATTAGTAGTCTACGACATATTAGTAGTTTTCGACAGTCTTTACTTTTTCTTTACAACAACTGATTCCCTACGATTAAAACAAAAATTTTCAGAGGTTTTTTTTTCTTCATTTGACCAAGTCATGGATATCCTAATAAGGATTTATTCGAATTCTATTTACCAATCCTTTGATAGGTGTTCCATCCAATTTATGCAATTCCACTGTGCCTTCGTCAATGATATGCGTGACAGTATACCGCCCCAACCAATGTGTTTTTATCTTACCTAGATGCTTGAGAAATTTTCTATCATAGAGAAGAACAAGTACTCTGACCTAAAATTTATTTTTCTTGATGTGGCGATCATGCCATACTTTCTGTCATTCTTTCTCAAAGTTTTGATGATATCCTACAACAAAAAATCTTCTTCCAACTGTATCAGCTGTGATAGTATTTCCTCAACAACACCAACATCTGTCATCTCTATGATCACAACAATCCTTAGGATGGGTACAATGTATTCCATCAACATCATAGCTTCTTGTCCATATACTAATCAAAATGGAGTTCAACCTATCAACTTCTTACAGGCCATGCGATATGCCCGCATTACTAAGGAAATTTTCTAATCCCAACCATCTCTTTGGTCATTGCAAATATTTGTCAATGCATTCTCCAGGATTTTTTTAAATGCTTCAACAATACCATTCGCTTGAGGGTGATATGGAATTGTCTTTCTATGCTAGACCTAGAATTCTTCCATCAGTTCCTCAATCAACTGGTTGACAAAGTGTGTGCCTTGGTCGCTTATCAAAATTTTTGGGCAACAAAATATAGTCACAAAATTTTCAAATAAAAACTTAGCAGCAGTCACAGTAGTACAATCTGTTATTGGCATTACTTCAGCCCATCTGGTTAGGTAGTCGGCCGTAGTAATTACATATATTGCACATGTGTGATTCCCTATTGGACTAATAGGGCCCATAAAATAAACGACCCATTTATCAAATTCCTGCAAAGTTATTTGGGGTACTAATGGCATTTCATCCTGTCACGAAAGTTTTCTAGTTCTTTGACAGATATCACAACTGCGACAATATTCTCGAGCATCTTCTTGCATGGTGGGCCACCAAAATTATGCTTGCAATATCTTTCGCACTGTATATTTTCCAGCAAAGTGGCCTCCTACGACACCAACATGCGCTTCATTTAGTATCATCAGTCACTCATGTTCCAAGACACAGCAATGAAGAATCTCATTAGGGCCCATTTTACATAACTATCCAATGATCAACTAGAAGTTTGTAGCTCACACAACTAATTGTTTCTTCTGTGTAGTAGTAAATTCATCTAGTGCATAGCTCGTACTAAAATATTGTATGATGTCTTTGTAATGATCATCAAGCATTTTTATTGAAAATAATTGTGCATCAAGGAGACTATCGTCGAGGTTACCAAGTTCATCGTCACTTTCAATCCTCAACAAGTGGTTTGTTCCTAAATTAAGTCGACCCAGTTTAACAATGACTTCGAAGTCAAATTCCTGAAAAAGGAGAAGCCATTGACAAATCTTCTCCCCCCCCGACACTGGATTATTAACCAGGTACTTCAATGCTGAGTGATCTGTGTACATTTTGAAATGCCCACCCAACAAGTAGTGTCCCAATTTATGTAGAGAGTATAGCATAGCTAGTCCTTCTCTTTTTGTTGTGGTATAGTTATTTTCTGTCATTGATAATTTGTTCTAGCGAAGGAAATATGATGATCAATCAACCCTTCACCAGGCTGTGCTAGCACCATGATGAGCGTGACAGATGACACATCAACATGTACATGAAATTCCTTTTTCCAGTATAGAAATACAAGTATGGGAGCGATAACCATATTTTTCTTTAAAGTGTCCATACTCTCTTGGAAAATTTCCATCCACTGGAACTTAACTTCTTTCTTCAATAACTTCTCCATCAGATCAGTCACCTCCGCATATCCTTTGATAAATTTTCTATACTATCCTGTATTTTACCATGCTTTGCCAAGTTTGTCTCATCAGAATGTTGACATCAAATCCAAAATATAGGATAATGTAATCCATATCATAATCTCCTATCTAGGAAGTCATTATTAACTCACGACCGGTCTTTAATATTTTCCTACATGATTTAATTTTCTGTTTGGTCAAACTTCTTCTTGATTTTCTTCTATTAGAGTTGTCAATTCCGTGATAACATCTTTATTGTGTATTAGCGATAAAAAAAAATTAAAAAATTCTTTAAGCTTACTAACCTTTGCCATCGGTTTCTTTTGAAACAACTGATCAAATATTTCAGGCATCTCCATTGTTGGTCTTCTTGGCAGTGTAGGAGCAGACATCGATGCTTGATTCTTATCGATGAATTCTGGTTGCACATCCAAGAATACTTCCTTTTCTCTTTGGACATCGAATGCCACTTTATTTTTTTCTACTAGTCGCACCCACGATTGGTCATGCTGCGTATCTTGGTATACTCCAGTTCTATCACCTCCCCTTGTCACGAAAACAATATTTGGTTCCCTAGGCTCATCATAAATCATCTGGATATTTTGGTTGGGATTTGGATTGGGATTCTACATAGGGTTTGGATTTCTCACATTTCTGGCCTGTCACTTCACAATCAACTATGAGAACTGTTTGCCGGTATGATCAAAGGTTTTGTAGTACAAACATGTCATTGCAGGTATCACATAGTTCCTAGCAAAATGTTATGGTTTTCCACAATTGTAACATATGATTTATCCTCTTCCATGACCAAATCATCCTCCTTTTCCTCGACCTTGAAATTTCCACCCCCCTAGGTTGAGGGTATTATTGACGCGGGTACTAATTTTGTGGATACTGCGGCTAAGGATAATGAGCTTGAGACCACTCAACTTGCATATTATCTTCATTTTTCATTAAATAAGTGTCTATCGTTTTATCCTAAAACAGATGGAATGCTCTGTAGTCCTTCTCATTGTGTCCTACTAATTTACAAAATTTACAATATAAACTAGATGGTGCACTTACAATCTTCTGTAAGTACAAGCACTCTTCCAACCAATGACCTCTTGTCTAGCATATTCTACACCAAGGCGTACCTTGTGTATTTATCAGGTTTGGCGCTCCCACAATGACATAGTTCATGAACATTGAGTAACTGTCCTTATGGTGTCCTTCAGTTCTGAATCTGGTACACCATATTTCTTCTTGGACTTACTTCCATTTTTTAAATTCCTAGAGTTGGAGTGTAAGGTTAGATAGCTGTGACTAAATTTGCATCATTCCTACACCAGTTTCTCCTATTGGTGAAGATTATAGCTTCATGTCCAGCTCCAGAGATTCAATCTATGACACAATATTTTGTTGTATCAAGGGAATTTAGATGTGTGGTAATAGTGTTGCAATGAACCACTCTTTGTGTTGTACGTCAGACATCTGAAAGCTTAATTTAGCCATCAACATCTTAAATTTCTGGTCAAATTCCTATACGGAATCTGTACGCTTTTTGAATTCATCTATTAGTCCCACTCGAATTTGGTCAAGCATTTTCTAAGTGACTCTTGTCAGAACCGCAAAAAACTTCATATACCAGTCCTATGCATGACCCCTTAGAATTGTGATCATCTACGCCTTCTTTATTGCATCATCATGGACCTGTCGCATAGTATATACGGCTTCACATAGAAACCAATGTTGCTATGGGTCTTCTAACCGATTTCCATCAAATATCGGTATCTTAATATCATTCCCAACCATTGTATTGGACCTTGGTATTGCAAGATAAAAATTTTGGCTAACAAGACTTCCTTGTCTACTATTCCCATAGTTAGTATTAATTGTATTGATAAATATACTAGGAGATGAGTTTCTCACTACTACATATGGCTCAAAAGTCCCACGAAAGTTTGCCATGAATAAGTTAAAATCATTTTTTTCATGGAAAACCATTTTAAAAGTTTGGAAAAAATGAAAATGCCCCCGATGATTGTCTCTATAGCGACGCATATTCCAAAATGTCACTATAGCGACGAATGCGACATATATTAAATTCGTTGCTAGAGCGACGAATGTAGAGGAAAAAACCTTTTTTATCTTTTTCTTTTTTAATGGTCATTGACTTTTTGTTTTTATGAAATTCGATCGTTGTGCATTTTCGCCGGAACCACAACCCTCATTGATCTATAAATACATGTTCTAAAGTCATATTTTCACAATCATTTTGCTAGAGTTGCAACGATATTTCTTTTGGTTTTTTGTTCTGTATTTTCAAGAGTCTGGTACTGGTTTCAGACATCGAATTTTTTATATCCTTCATTTTCTTGGTTAGTGTTGCTGGTGCAACCACTAACCCAAAATTTTTGTGATTTTGGGGCCCCCTTTAATTTTTAGCTTTTATGCTGCCCTAGTTAGACTCTTCTTTCTGAAGAGTTTTTCGTAACTTAGATTTATTTTTCACGATTTAGAGAAACTTTTTGTTGAAATTTGAAACTCAGGTTTTCCACCCAATGCGTTGCTGAACTCATTGAGTTGGGCCGACGTAGCATGAAACTCATGTTTTTATCTTATTTTTGGCCCACTCTTTTACTAGGTTTCAGAAGGAATTTGTGAGTTTGTCGATGACATCAGCAGGGGTTTTTATTTTTGTTTCAGTGAGCCTTTTTCAGGAGGATGTGCCAATAGTGTCAATGAGACTCATATGTGCAAGCCAATGTGTTCAGATGCATTGTTCGTTGGCAACCGATAACCTTCGGTTAGATGGTGCTGATGGTATCGGGGCTACTCTTATGTTTGGTTTGATGTGCTTATGTTTCTCTCCTGAGGGGATTTTTGATTAAGTAAGAGGAAATTGTTTTTGAGTTGCCGCAATGGCCATCGAAAAAAACTCTAGTTGTGGAGCCAATGCCGTCGTGGGTGATTTTTTTTTCACCACCAATGAGATAGAGGGAGCCTGCTGATAGGATTATCAGTGACAAGAGAGTTGAATGTTATCCAATTACGTCGGATCCACTCCCAATGTCCACCTGACACTGTCGCTTTTCATTTTTTTTCAATTTGGATGATCTTACCGATGAGGGTTTTTTTAAACTTTGGTGCCAACAAAATTTTCGCTCGTGGGTCATTTAATCACCCATACCCTGCATTTAATGTTGTTCATGATGTTTTATTTTTAAGCCACGAGAGGTTGATTTTACGGTTATCACCGTTTCCATTTGGGAGCGCTCCGAGATATCGATCGTTGCCTAATTTTCGCCAACTACGCGAGTTGTTTTCTCACCAACCATCGATGTTAGTTTTTCAACATTAAGCTAGCATTATGTTAGGATATTTACTGAGAGAACAACAAGTACAACAATCAAACACAAGAGACAATGAACATAGTGTTTTTCATCGGGGAAACCAGAAATGGAGAAAACCCCGCAAATTCCTCAGAGATAGAATCAACACAAGATGTAAAACCCCGAAACAGTAAGATGCACTCCCGACAACAGTAATCTTCTTCTTTTCTAGCCCCAGTGTCTTCTCCTTCCTCAACTATGCGCTACACTTGAGTGTGTGAGTGATGTGTTCTAAATAGAGACCCTAGCTCTCTATTTATACTAATCTTGACATGACTAAAACCCTACTAGGGCCGACCTCTACTAGGAGAGTCTAATAACCCTAGTGCCCCAGAACTGTGGGGAATTTAACCCTTAGACAATCAGAGGGTTACCCACTATGACTTGACATTACTTGTTTACATTATTTATTCTCCTGATCGGAACATCGGGGCATGACAACATGACTCAATTACATAATAGATACATCCCAGAATAAACATCAGGTTACAATACATAAGATACATAGATGAATATATTCTGAATTTACAAATACATCAACACTCCCTCTTAACTAGGAAGGTATTCTTTCGACACAATTTTCAGCACTGGTCTTCTTCTCTGTATCACTGGATCATCTCGTCATCTGCATATCGAGTCTTCTGAGTCTTCAAGTCATCTTCATTCTTCAAATCTGGATCATCTCTCGATCTGGATCATCATCACTGTATCTAGATCATCTCTCAATCTGGATCATCATGGGACATCATCACTGGATCTGGATCATCTCTCATTCTGGATCATCATCACTAGACTAGATCTAGATCATCACTCAATCTAGATCATCACCTAGTCATCATCATGTGTGCTATCTCATCATAGGAAGTTGTACAGAGCCAGCCTTCTTTCATGCTGGTTGTAGGCCTAGCCATCAGGTAGATCTTCGCCCAGCACTTACATTTGACCTACTCATCAGAAAGGCATGCCCAACAATCACATCTGATCATGTAGTAACATGTAATCACATCAGAAAGGCCCAGAACTCACATTCACCAGCATGATAGGACATCACATCACTAACTTCTGTGAAAAGGCTTCAGCACTTATATCTGACCTGGAAGGAAACAAGTCCTCCACCCTCGCCAGAAAGGCTTGCACTCACATCTGACCTGGAAGGAACTGAATCCTCTCACCATGATAGAATGGCCCCTAGTCCTAGACTGAGCTACCTGGTAATGGACCAGGTGCCTCTATTCTCCCGGAGAATGGCAGTTTCCCTTATATCTGACCTTGTAGGAAACAAGTCCTACACCCTCGCCAGAATGGCATGCACTCACATCTAACATGGAAGGAACTGAATCCTCTCACCATGACAGAATGGCCCCAAGTCCCAAAATGAGCTACCTGGTAATGGATCAGGTGCCTCCACTCTCCCAGAGAGTGGCAGTTTCCCTTACATTTGTCCTACTCGACAGAATGGCCAGCACTCATATCTGACATGGAAGGAACTGAATCCTCTCACCATGACAGAATGGCTTAGCCCTTACATCTGACCTACTCATCAGAATGGCTTTGGATCTTAGCACTCATATCTGACGTGGAAGGAACTGAATCCTCTCACCATGACAGGATGGTTCAGCCCTTACATCTGACCTGCTCATCAGAATGGATTTGGGACTCATCACTTTCCCTTGGAGGAAACCTCGATCTGGAGAACACCAAGCTTCTCCCTGAAGTACTTGAACTTCACTCTGGCCAATGGCTTCATCAACACATTAGCTATATGTTCCTCTATCGCAACATATTCGAGCTTCACTGCTCCTCTCTGCACCATATCCCTGATATAGTGATAATTGATCTCGATGTGCTTCGACTTGTCATGGAACATTGGATTCTCTGACAACTTCACACAACTCTGGCTGTCACAATGTATACAAGTAGCATCCATCTGGAGATCAAATAAATTTGACAGTAGCTTCCGCAGCCATACTTCCTCACAACTAGCTGAACAAGCTGTGACATAGTCCGCTTCAGCTATACTCAGTGCCACACAGGATTGCTTCTTGCTAAACCAGGAGATCATACCTGATCCCATACTGAAGCAACACCCTGAAGTGATCTTCCTATCGATGGCACTGCCTGCCCATTCTAAATCAACATAACCCTCCAATTTAATCTTTTGACTCACATCGTACTTGAGCCCATAATCAACTATACCCCTCAGGTACCTCAGAATATGCTTTGCAGCAATCAAGTGAACATTTCTTGGATCTGTCAAGAATTGGCTCAAGGTGTTCACAGCAAAGCAAATGTCTGGTCTCATGTTCGTCAGGTACATCAATGATCCAATCATCTGAAAATACATCGTAGCATCAACCGACTCTGATGAAGCATCACTCAATAACTTCAGGTTCGATGCGATATGTGTGGCCATAGTATTGCAGTCCATCATCCCAAACTTCTTCAGGATCTCTACTGCATACTTCCCTTGTCCAAGGAAGATTCCATCTGCACTCTGCCACACCTCCATAATGCATCATACCCAAGTCCTTCATCTCGAACTCGGCAGCAAACTTTCTCTTTGTATCAGTAATCAACCCATCCATACATGTCACAAATAGATCATCTACATATAGTAGAATCATCACTGGGTTGCCATATTCAACCTTGTAGTAAAGGTTGGAATCTGCTTTACTCTTGGTAAAGCCCAAACTGGATAGAAAGCTATCAATTCTGTCGTACCATGCCCTGGGTTCCTGTTTCAAACCGTACAGGGCTTTCTTCAATCTACATACATGAGACTCCCTGTCATGTGTCTCAAAGCCGAGTGGTTGTTCTACATACACTTCCTCTTCCACTACACCATTTAAGAAAGCAGTCTTAACATCCATCTGGTGTATCCTCCATTTCATCACTGCATCCAGAGCAAGTACTTATCTGATGGAAGTTTATTTGGCTACAGGTGCAAAGGTTTCTTCATAGTCTATTCCCTCTTTCTGAGAGAAACCCCGAGCTACAAATCTTGCCTTATATTTTTCAATGCTACCATCTGCAGCATGTTTGATCTTGTAGATCCATTTGGAAGTTACAACTGACTTCCCATCTAGTCTTGGGACAACATCCCAAACATCGTTCTTCATGATCGATTGGTACTCTTCGATCATAGCATCCTTCCATTCTTTTCATTCTGCCGCTTCTTCAAAACTGGAAGGTTCTTTATCAATGAAATCACATAGTAAAGCTACATACCCGGAACAGGATCTGGTCCTCTTTATTTCTATGTGATTCTCTTCTGGAGCCCCATATCTTTCCGCACCTTGGATAAGTTCTCATACCCAAGCAGGTTTCCTCTTATGAGGATTCTTCTCCAGAGGTGGATCGACGGGTCTTTGTGGTTCTTCAAATTCTCGATCTTCTTCTCAAGTTTCTTCATTCATGGTTGTATCATGAATTTTGGGTGCTTCTGCTTCTTTAGGTTCTTCAGCAGGTCTCTTTCTGGATTTGTTGTAAGCTATGTCTTCATCAAATGTCACATCCCTGCTGATGTCAATCTTCTTGTATCCTGGGAAATATATTCTATAAGCCTTCGATCTTTCAGAGTATCCCACAAATATACCCTTTTTTCATGAAGGATCTAATTTAGTCCTCTTCTCTTTTGGAATGTGGATGTACACAGGACAACTGAATATTCTGAGATGGCTGACTTCTGGTTTCTTTCCGGAGAATACTTCTTCGGGAGTCTTGTTCTCGAGTACTCTATGTGGAGTATGGTTATGTACATACACCATTGTTTTAGGCAGCTTCCACCCAAATATGCATAGGAAGGTCTTGATCATGAAGCATTGCCTTTGCAGCTTCCAGGATAATTCTATTCTTCCGTTCTGCAATCCCATTCTGTTGTGGATTATAAGGAGTGGACAACTCCCTCTTAATCCCTAATTCTTTGCATAGCTCTTTGAATTCATTTGAAGTGAATTCTCTGCCATTATCTGATCAAATGGTCTTGATCTTCTTTTTAGTATGGTTCTTGATTAAGGCTTTGAATTCCTTGAACTTATTGAATACTTCGTCTTTGTTCTTCATGAAGTAAACCCATGTCTTCCTAGAAAAGTCATCAATAAAAGAAACATAATATGCATACCCTCTTAGAGAGTTTGATGAAATAGGACCGCATGCATCGGAGTGGATGATTTCCAAGATTCCTTTTGCTTTGCTTTCGCTGCTTGGAAATGTCTTCTTTGTGTTATTTCCTTTCGCACATCCTTTGCAGACCCCATCATGTTTTGCTTGGATTTCTGGAAGACCTTCGACAACTTTTCTTGCAATAGGTAGTGCTCTGTAATGCACATGTGCAAGCCTTCTATGCCAAAGTTCACTTGGCTCTACTATGTCATGAACCAAGGCTTGTTCTGGATGGCCCTTTAATTTGTACAGTCCTCCTTCTTGTTCTCCAATCACTACCGCATCATCGATAGTCTTTCCTTTTGGCCACATGATGACTTGACCATCTATGAATGCAACCCACATTCCTTTTGCATCTAATGCTGATATGGAGAGAAGGTTCTTCTTGAGTCTTGGCACAAACAATACTTATTTCATTGTTAGATATTTTCCAAAGTCTAATTTATAGGAAGATTCCCCACTATCTTTTATTGGATATTGGTAGTCATCTCCTAGTTTTACCTTGTGAGGTGATTCATGTTCTGACAGTCTCACAAAGGATTCCTTGAATCCAGTCATATGTTTGGAATCCCCACTATCTATAAGACAATCATCACTTCCATGAGTAATGTTACCTATGAGAGGGGATATTAGAACATATTCATCGTCGCGTGAAGAATCTTCACTTTCATATCTGCATCTCTTCCTAGATGGTTCATCATCCTCTGCAGCATGAGCATGATGTCTTATTTTGTTGATGTTCTTCATTATATTTTGTTTGTTAGGACAATTCCTTGAATGGTGTCCTTATTCATCACATGTATAGCATATGATCCTAGATACATCTTTTCTAGTGTTATCTTTGTGAGAGTGCTTACCTCTAGAGCTATGAGGTCTTTTGTTTGACTTGGAGTGAGACTTGGAGTGTACCATGAGAGCTTGGTATTCACTTGCCATATTCTCTTCTTGAGCTGCTATCCGAGCTTCTTCTTGAGAGCACTCTTCCCATAGTCTGCTGAACTTGACTAACTTCTTTCTAGCAGATATTCCTTGGATGAAAGAATCCCATGACCTAGGAAGGCCATTTAAGTTAGTCATTACAATCTCTGCATTTTCCACTTCTTCGTCAACTGCTTCTAGTTTCTCTTTGATCTGAGAAACTCTTGTGAAGTAATATTGGATTATTTCTGCATTCTAAATCTTCACATTCTTCAGTTGGTTTCTCAGGGTCATCTTCTAGTTTATGTTCTTCCCTTCAAACAATTTGGTTAGGGCATCAAACATAGCTTTAGGTGTCTTGAGAGAGGACACCTATGGGATAAGGTGATCCTTGATAGAATCAGCAATGATCCTCTTTGCCATAACCATCTTCTTCTTATGTAAAGCATTTGCCTCATCTCCCTCTGGATTTAGAACCTCCTCATGGATGTAGGAGTTTAACTCATTTTCTTCTAGGACTAGGGAGATCCTATACTTCTAGGCTCGGAAGTTATCAGCTCCCTCAAGATTTTCATCAAGCTTGGTATGATGAGACATCTTAACTGAGAACCTCAAATGGAAATACAAAATATTTTAGATCTTACCAAGTTCAAGATGTCGGATCTGAAACTTGAGCTGAAATTCTGCAGAGCTAGTTCAGGAGCAAATTAGGGTTTTGCTTATCCGGAGTTCTGTCCACCCAAATGCCTTGAAATTTGTCCCTAACTTTGATTTTGGGGAAGAGATCAATCCAAGAATGGGATCAATGAAAAATTCCTCTTCTGTGAAAATCCCTAATTTTCGACAGTAGTGACAGGTCCAAAACTAAAAAACCTCAGAATTGGATTCTACTTCAATAGAAAGATGCGCCCTAAGGAAGAGAGTTATTCCACCTTAATTTTGCTAAAAATATGTGGAGGAAGATCCACAAACTAGGAAGCCCTAGTTCCCGCAGCTACATAGTGTCTTCTTCTCAGGTTAGATCTGATACCATGTTAGTTTTTCAACATTAAGCTAGCATTATGTTAGGATATTTACTGAAAGAACAACAAGTACAACAATCAAACACAAGAGACAATGAACACAGTGCTTTTCATCGGGGAAACCATAAATGGAGAAAACCCTGCAAATTCCTCAGAGATAGAATCAACACAAGATGTAAAACCCCAAAACAGTAAGATGCACTCCCGATAGCAGTAATCTTCTTCTTGTCTAGCCCCAGCGTCTTCTCCTTCCTCAACTATACGCTACACTTGAGTGTGTGAGTGATGTGTTCTAAATAGAGACCCCAAATCTCTATTTATACTAATCCCGACATGACTAAAACCCTACTAGGGCCGACCTCTACTAGGAGAGTCTAATAACCCTAGTGCCCCGGAACTGCGGGGACTTTAACCCTTAGACAATCGGAGGGTTACCCGCTATGACTTGACATGAATTGTTTACATTATTGATTCTCCCTATCGAAACATTGGGGCATGACAACATGACTCAACTACATAATAGATACATCCCGGAATAAACATCGGGTTACAATACATAAGATACATAGATGAATACATTCAGAATTTACAAATACATCAAAAATCGAGCTACCAACTTCCAGGTAGGATTCAATCTCCTTCCAGGTCACTTTCTTACAAGTTTTATTGGGTGAATGGCTGTTCGTTGGGGTTTTTCCTACAGGATTAGGGTTTTCTCAAGTTCTTGGCATTTATATTTTTATCCAAACCAATAGAAAGCTGATTATTAAGCTCTCAAAACCTCATAATGGTTTTCCCTAGGTCATTCCACCACGTAAACCCTTTCTCTCAAGTGTCATTCTTGTTAGCATGGCCTCAGGGTTTTTTTCCTCACCTGCTCCACACCACCCGCCCTGCTGCTCAGGATGTGAGCATTGAGATGTCAGGTTTGTTCATTAGCAAAGAGGCTAGTCGAGCATTTCACCGACTGATTCACCTTTGGTTCAGATTATTATGTAGTGAGAGGTTAAGGTATCATCGTTGGCTGACGTAGGGTATGAAGAGTCTTCCCCATATTGGTTTTAGGGTTCAAGCCTGTCCATGTTTCTAAATCTATTAAGCCTTTGTGGGGTTTTATTAGGTTTCCGTAAGTAGAATCCATGTCATGATATGTTAGAATAAAGTGTGGATTCAATCCAGTAAGAAAGCCATAGATGATCGTTTGCTTTTCAAAACCTGAGGTCCAGAACCTGTGCATTATGAGATTTTCTTCTGGATCGATTCAGCTGTGTCCTAATGTTCACCTTATGGTTTTGGGAGTAGCTGAATAAAAAATTGTGTTGTTAAAGTCTTGTGAGATGCTTGAAGATTTTTTGGTAAAGGAATATTTTTTGAGATTTCATGTTTGCTTAGGCTTATCCATTATCCTGCATTTTAATAATAGTAGTACATCTCTATATCTTTTATTAGTAATGAATGCATGCTACTAGACCATGATATTTTTAAGTCATTCTTCTATATGTTTGTATTGCAGCTTCCACCTTTATATAACACCATTCCCAAGAAATGGAAGAAGAAGGCTCAGGCTGTAGAAGGTGATCTAGATGTAGAAATTGTGCCCAAAATGGAAATCATCTATGAAGACACGAAGGCTATCGCGGGGGTTTAGCCAGAATTCATATGGGGTCAGATCTATCAGATGATCAAGGACCAGGTTGTTCCATAGGCCGACCTCAAAGACATACCATTGTATGAAAATATAATGAATTTCTCTATCATGAAAGCATCTACACATCCCAAACTCTTCCCATGTGATCAAGTATCGGTTGGATTCTACCATGAGAAGATATGAATACTATGATCCTGGAAAACACAGATAAATAAGGTTTTGTTGCTTTCATCCATGCATATATAAATAAAGCGTGTAAGCTACCTGCACCTCAGGTTTACATGAGAGAGAAATGGATAAAATATTTGGACTTAAATGTGTTTGACTGTGTGAATAAAATGATGGTGTCCAAAAAGCAGTTTCAACAAAAACCCTCCGGAGAATACGAAACTTCTAGTTTACGCACCCTGTCCCACCTCATATCCCTAATGCTGAATTGGGTCTTCGGTCGGACCAATGGAAATTTTTATAAGATAAGCTGGATACCTTTGATATATTACGTGTCCACATAGGATACTATTTTCAACTGGGACGACATTGTGGAAAACAACATATCCGCGTGTATAGCTGCAACACTTGGGGGCTTGACTTAAAGGAAGTCAGAATTTCATATGAGCTCTTTCTTAATTGACTGCATCTTATGCACACATCCTTTAACATTTTTAAATTGCAAATGGGATCCTGCCAGGACTCCTATATATTCTACATACCAAATCTTAATGGCACATAAGTATTATTGTTTCTATAAAAGCATCTGTGAATATTTTCTGATGCCATTGTACAAGACAATATTTATTAAAGATTGCAGTTGCATGTCTGAAGGAGCATTAGAGATGGTGAGGGAATATGGGGATTATTTCTTCTCTGATGAAGGTCTGTATTTAAGAACTTATGGGGGATCCAAAGCTCCTTCCTTGCTACTAAAATATGCTATAGACTATGTTATTCATAAAGAGGTAGTAAGGAAGCTATATATAGACGGGTTCGGGAACTTTTTGTTCGACATGAAGAAAGTCGTCTATCCTCCACTAACATTTTGTATTGGTAGTTATATGTTCTCTAAGGTAAAGAGCGCTCCCGATTTCGAAAGAGAAATCGAAAGTTTTCATTTCAGAGAAAAATGTTTCCATAGAAATGATTCTTTGGACAAGGTCTCGAGATACTGTGTAGCCATAGCAGTAAAATTTGAATACACTAATAATTGGGATAAGGACAAGGAAATATATTGCGATGCATGTAACATGGCTGTGTTGAGAAAGATATTCAAGAAGAAAATAACAGTTGTAGGAGGCAAAGGAAGTAGTAGTGGTACCACTGAACATAAAAAGTAGAATGAAGAAGCTGTAAAGAAAAAGGAAGAGGAGGCCCAAATATTATTAGAGGAAGCACATAACCGATTAGCTGAGGAAGTATAGAAGCAACAAGAAGAAGAAGAGAAGAGACCGAGGGAGGAAGATGAAAGGATGAAAAAGGAAGCTGACCGAGCAAGGAAAGAGGCTGAAAAGGAAGCTGAAGAGCTTAGAAAGAAAGAGGAGGAAGACCGTGACCGAGAATATCTGGGGCAGGACCAAGCCCGTGACAATCCAATATATTCTTTTGTCCCTTCAAGTAGCACAATGACAGGAAAACAAGCTCCCTCGGTAGAGCTTGGATTGGTACCTTTTATTCAATCCCATGAGCAGGATGTAGCAAATCTCAACACAATATTTTTTGACTTGGAAAAGAAAAGAACTGCGAGGAGAAAAGAAAAGAGGATGAAAATGGGTGATCAACCTGTGGTAGTCATGGTGATCGAGGAGACATTTATGCATAGGACTGATGAAGAACCTCGAATTCTCGCAATGGAAGGAATAGCAGTAGCCCAATCCAATGTAATTAATGTTGGTAAGATGGTCGAGGATGCTGAAAAATATAAAGAAAATATGTCCCAGATGAAAGAAACTCTGAGAAAAGAAAGCACAGAGGGACAAGTTTTAAAAAGGAAATATGATGATACTTTGTCATATTTTGAGAAACTCAAGGAAGCATACCAGATGTTGGAATCAAAAAAGTTAGCATTAACACTGTTAGTTATGATCACTGAAGGAGAAAAGAAAAATATTGAAAGCAAGGTTTCATATTTGGAAGAGCATAAAGCTACAACTGAAAAGAGAGAAGAAGAACTAGAGACTTAGAATAGACTGTTAAAGGATCAACTTAACTCCATTACACAGTCAATCCTGTTTATTGCAAAGGAAAATAAATCAGGTTTAGTTGAAATTGATAGGAGAAATATATAAGATTAAGCAGATAGAGGACAGATTGAAGGAGATATTAAACGAGTCATCAAAGTTCCAGAAAAGGGTAACAATAATTACAGAACTTGTGCAAAATCAATTAACTTGGATCGGAACTAATGCAACTTTTCCTGACAACAAGCCCCAAAAGACTACAGGAGGATTGAAGATGGAGCTGGCAATCTTGAATTTCAGCAGCAAAGTAGCAAAAAGATTAAACATAGCTGTGGAAAAGACTATGAAAAAATGTAAATAATTCTACAAGAAGATGTGCACAACACACAATAAATGTCAAGCTTCAGAAGCAACCCAGGTTCAATATTTTCCAGACCAAGATCAACATTTAAAGAATTTCTAGGAAAAGTTACAGACATGTGAACAAAGCATTTATAAGATTGAAAACATTGGTGAGAAAGTAATCAAAATCTGGGTTGTGCAAGCTTTAGTCCATAAACATCTCTTTGAAGAGTCATTGAGGCAGACTTCACCAAAGGTGAAAGAGATAGAATCCCAACTAGCTAAACATGAATTGAATGCATGTCTGTTGAAGCCAACAAACTATCGAGTCATCAAGGAGTAAGCAAATGCATGGGGCATTTTTATTAAGAAACCAGTTGGGCCAACATAAGAATTTGTTTTATCTCCATGTGGAAACTTTATGTAATTTTTTGTATTTATTCCAATTTTCCTAGTGGGTACACTAGAAGACAAAATTTTGTAATCGAAGAGTTAAGGAATCCTAAGAGGATGGGGTAGCCGAAATGTCATATGTAATTTGTATAAATAGGGGTAGAATAGAGATTAGAAAGGAATTTTTCTAGTTGATACATGCTGAAACTATATGTATTAGAACGACTTCTTTTATAAATAAAGAGAACCAAAATTTTGTTGGAGGAAGGAATGTACGAGTTTTAAGATGGATTATGTGGATTGCTGAATGTGAACTATTTCTATTTTAGCTTGCTACTTAACTCTGAGATTGTTCCAACCTATTGAATTATTTCTGCAGTTTATGAATGATTTTATTTTCTATTTCGAATCTTGTGCAGTAAATGAGTAATGAATGTTTTAACCTAACAAAGCTATCTTTTTGTTATCTTTCTACTGTGTTTATGTATGAATAATTTAACAACTACCTATAGGATTTTACATGCAAACAGTACAGTATATTACTCATTCTAATATAAAAATTTCTCCTTGGGGATAGATTAGATAGAATAGATTAGAATAGATTAGTTGTTTCTTTTCTTTCGTAGAGTGATTATGAGGAAAGAGCGGTAAGACAGGAGGTAAGAACCTGCACATATCTAGTGATAATCTTACTCATCGGTCACTTGCATTTAGTTTAGGCACTTGCATTTCATCCCTAAATATAAAATCATATAAATGGTGGACCAGGCCGTAACCGGTAAAATAGATTTATTTAATTCTACGGTAGCTGGGCCACTAACCAGATGGATTCCCCATTCCAAACTATAAATGATCTAATTGGGAACAGTTATTAGGGAGAATCCCTACTATTGATACCTAGTATTTTTCTAGGAATCAACATTTTTAGCGTTAGAAGGAGGGCCGCCAGTGCATGGCTGGAAAAGTAAGTCCGTTTACTCGAAACTATTCCACTGGTGATAGCTCTAAGACTAGGTACATTGAAGATTTTGTTTCCGGAGAAAGAGTAAACCCTGAAGTAGAAGTTCTAGAACACCTCTACCATGTTCCTTTCAAAGTAGTTAACCACTTTAGGAGACACACGAGGTCTTATGTGAAGAATCTTGGAGGACTGCAGACAATCCCTGAATTACCAAGAAGGAGAGCTCCTAAAAGGGTACCCACTTACACGGAAGATTCGATTTTGGTGGGAAATTTGGAAGAGTTGGTGAATTCATCCTTACAATATATTTTTCAACCACTTGATTAGTTGGGACCAGATTCTATGGTTTTTCAGTCACTGTTTCAGTCACCGTTTCAGTCACCTGTGCAGTCTCCACCGCAATCTCCTCGTAGAATCATGGCTGGAAATGTACCTCGAATGCAAATCATCCTATAAATCCTTATCCACCACTAGCATGGAGAGCCAGAACACCACTCAACCTGGATGCTCCATTGCATGCTTTTCCTTAGAATGCTGAAAAGGAATTACCTAATTTTGACCCCAGAAAGGGAATTTCTGTGGATGATCACCTACAAAGTTTTTATTTGGATTTAGAACTTTTAGCTGTGGAGCATGAATATGTAGTTTACAGACTATTTTTGCATATCTTTGAAGCAAAGGCCTCTGCTTGGTATTTCTGTTTATAAGAAAATTCGATAAAAAAACTGGGATACCTTTGAAATGGTTTTTAAAGGCAAGTTTGGTAGTCAACGAATCACTTCCACTCTCATGAAATAATTGTTAGCTCTAAGGATGGACAAGAGAGAAAAGGTGTAATATTTTAACCAGAGGTTTGATGATCATTTGAACAATTTCAGTGCTACAATAAATCCTACAGAAGAAACTTTAATAGAGTACTACACTTTAGCCCTCAACCCAAGCATAACAATGTTTGTTAAGAGATCCGTTAAACCTTCTTTGGTAGAAACTTACGAAGAAGAAAACAAGTTAGAAGCTGAACTTGAAAGTATAAACAAACACACTATAGAACCAGATGTAAGGACTTTTAGCAGTAATAAACCTTTGCTGTTGACCATAACTAAAGAGGAACATTCAAGTGAATTGGAAAACGTGGTTAAAATGGTACAAAATCTATCAAACAAGATTTTTGATTTAGAAAGGACAAAGAAGCCATTTCATCGAGAAAACAATTCAAACCCTTTTTCAAGAAAAGAGAGGAAGGTGGCACATCTCAACCTGTTGTATATAGTTCTTATGTTTTAAATTTTAATGAGGTAGGCATGGATAATTTATGTAATTTTCATCAAGAACTTCATTCTGGAAAAAATTGTCCACAATGGATTAATTAAATGACTCTGGTTATGAACCAAATATTAGATGCTCAAATAACAGAGTCTGAAGTGAAAGAAGAAAAAAAATTGACCAGAAGAATCGCATGAAACAATTATGGTCTTATGGGACTATGCACCTACACTCGGGTTGGATGAGGAGGAACCTATAGAAGAAATTCAACTTTCAGTAGTTAATGTCACAACTAGAAGCAAAGGACCAATAATGGATGAAAGCCTATTACTGCCTAAGATTAGGAAGATACAAGAAATTATGAACAAGATTAGCAGTAATACCCAAACACCACCTAAGTATGATTTGGTCATTACAAAAGACAAAGTTATAGCAGTAATTAAGCCTATGAATGTTGTGGAAAATAAAGCAGAAAGTAGAAAGAAAAGTCTAGTGGAATGTGATATGGGATATGACATAATAGAAGATATCAATAAAACAATGGCGAATATTTCTTTATTTGAAATGCGTAACTTACCTCAACAAAGAAAGAAGCTCTTGGAATATTTTGATCAACAACCCAGTAGATCCTAGAATGACATTTAATCAGATAAAGAGATCAATGAAGCTAGAATTGGGGGGGAGTCTAAATCTCAAACCTTGCCATTTTTACTATCTTTTGAGATTTTAAACCATAATGTGCATAAATTTTTGGTAGATTCTGCAGCTTCCTCTAATGTCATGCCTCTTTCAGTTTGTAGAAAGATAAATGGTCAACCTACACCCTCTTCACGTAAGATCATTCAGTTGGATAGATCAATAGTCAAGGTGGTAGGATAAATGAAGAATGTGTTGATTCAGTTATCTGGAGATGAAAGGGTCTTCCAGTTTATAGACATCATGGTAATGGATATACTAGAAGCATATGGTTTGATATTGAGCAGGGACTGGTCTTCAAAATTGGAAGAGTACTTTGCAGCTAACTGGTCGCACTTATGGTTTCCCTATAATATTTGTCAGAATCAGATCAAGGTGATGAGGGAGCCACACATGAAGCATAATGTGACGCAATTGGAGGGAAAAAATGAAGCTGTGAATTTATTGCATTTAGTCTTGGGTAAATATTTCATAGAGCTTGAACTTGGAAACTATCAAGCGAAAGAATCTAGTAGTGAGTCAAACACGCAGTTCAAACTCCTTCAGTTTTCACATATTGGCAGTATTGATTCTAACATAGTTAATTTAGTTTCTAATTTAGATGGTAACACTAGTTCTGTAG
Source organism: Pseudotsuga menziesii (assembly GCA_001517045.1). Classification (NCBI taxonomy): domain Eukaryota; kingdom Viridiplantae; phylum Streptophyta; class Pinopsida; order Pinales; family Pinaceae; genus Pseudotsuga; species Pseudotsuga menziesii. The sequence continues at coordinate 212,200 of LPNX010699109.1, read as the reverse complement.
AGTTAGAGGATAAATTTTGGTTGTTATATTTTGACAGGTCCAAAACTCAAGAGGGATCAGGAGCCTTCCTTTGTCCTGATTGGTCCAGAAAAGAACAAACATTTTCTCTCTTGTAGAATAGAGTTCGAATGTACTAACAACACAACATAATATGAAGCTCTAGTGCAGGGCTTGAAAAAGGCCATTGAATTCAAAGTAAGAAATTTAAGAGTTCTTGGTGATTCTGAAATAATTGTCAAACAAGTTCAAAACACAATTCATTGTCTGTCACCACACTTAAAAGGTTACCAATCTGAAGTATTGGATATTATAACAATTTTTAATGCTTTTAATATCAATTCCATTCCTAGATCGCAAAATGCAGTAATTGATTTGTTAGCTACTTTTGCTGCAAGATTAGTGCCTACTAATAATAAATGCTCAATTGAATTGATTTTTCAGGCCATCTATACCAAATGATGTCACAAATTTGAGAGTATTTGATGATGATCAACAAATCTTAGAATTTTTAACAAATGAGGAGATATTGGGGTGCGGACCTTGAAGGTCCTTAATTTTGGCAACTCCGCGGTTTTGGTACGAAGCTTGTAAGTAGAGTTGCGGCCCAAAATAGTCTTAGGGGTTTCTGGGTTGGGTCGAAGCCCCTCTTTTTGTAATTAACCCATGGTTTGAACTCATGTTTTTTAAGCCCATGGTTTAAACACATGGTATTGTAATAGTGCACTTGTATAAATATGCACTTATGTAAAGGAGAAAAGATCTTTTTCGAAGGTTTTTGGATAATGATAATTTGATGCAAAGAAGCTAAGGCCTATTTTTGGGTTGAGGGTTAAGTCCCAGCTATGTGCGTGGAAAACCTCTGCAGTTGAGTGTGCAGATAAAGAAAGGTTCTGCAGCTAAGTGCGCAGCTTTGGGTTGTTGAGAAGATCTGCAGCTGAGTGTGCAGAGATCTGCAGCTGAGTGCGCAGATCAGAACTGTGTTGTTTGTAAAGAGTTGAATATAAACACAGTTCTGTGGACGTAGCCCCTACACTGGGGGTGAACCATGTATATCTTGTGTTGTGGTGGTTCTTGTTTGTTTGTTCCTGTTATGTTTTTATGCATTTGATAAGTATGTGAATGTTAAGTACGATCTATTGTTAAAGTATTAACTTCGCTGTGAATTCCCAGTTAAGGGTTAAGCAAGTAACTGTCTGTTTATCTAAAACTGCGAAGCTATTTAAGTGAACATATATGCTTTGTTATTATTTGTTAAGGCTAAAGGTACAGTAATATCCCTCTTTGCTTGCATAAACTTGATTCTGCGGCACCCCATAGCTGTTTCGGGTGAGACTGCAACCTGTTCCCAGGTTGTTGCCGAAAGGGCCAACACTGTGGGTCTTTTTGTTGGTAAAGATAATAGTATAAGAACCCGAGTCTACCCTAAGCACCAACAAATTGGTTCCATTGCCGGGTGAGCCAGTATCTGCTCAAGAGGGATCTACGTCGTACCTAGAGGGATATGTTTTGGAGGCCCTCAGTAAAAGAAATCGGTGACTGGGTTGAGGACACTAATCTAAAATTTGCTGAACAAGAAAATAAAGATCCTCATCGTAGCACAGACGACTTTTTGCAAAGGTATGTTTTTTCTGATATTTATGAAATTTTCTTTGGTAGTATCCACATAGAATTGCACCAGTGGTTATCCAGGTTGACAGAAAGAAGAACAAAATTCCAAGAAGATCAATCTCCTGCCTGGACCCCAGAAAGAATTAACCTGTTGAAAAGAGTGAACAACGCGATATCTAGAGCTGTTGACTTCTGGACAACGTGAACCCTTGAAGCATTTGTGACGGAGTTCACCATCGACACACATACTTCTTTCAGCAAAGCAGAAATACAGTTCTACAAAGGACCAAGGGGTAAGTACTTGAACTCACTTAGTCTGAAAATTAAAATGCTCTTGGCTGAAAAATGCATATTGCTTATTGAATCAGATTGGTAGATTTAGTGCTACTAACCTATGTTTGAGAGTGAAAGTGACTTCGATGAGAAAAGTGGTTTGCTTCGCAATGGGTAAAAGATACAAGAGAACTTTTGGATCCTTTACCCTACGCCAGAATACCGATTATACCCCTTTAAGCCCAAAAGAGTCTGAATCTGAAGAAACCCCTTTTGTTAGAAACCCTCCTATCACTCCGTAGCAAAGATCTGTTATCCCTGAGAACCTGTCGCAGTCTGAAAGTAACCCTAGCCCGAGTAGTCCTATTGCAGGTCAGTCTACCTCAGTAACTCCCCCCCCCCCCCTTGTTACCAGTTTTCCCCCTCCTCCTCCCCCTCCTCCCCCCCCTCGATCCGCTATGGCCCATGTAAATGATGGTATCAAGATCCTAGTCTTTAGAGGAACTGGATCAGAGGATCCAGATCATTTTTGGTTCTTATGCGAAGCTGTTTGGACTGCTAAGAATATTATGGATCAAAACACAAGAACAACGCAGTTGGTCACCTCTTTTAGAGATCGAGCTTTGACCTGGGTTATGAAGTTTTTCAGTACTCAGAACTATGTCTTGGCCGATATTAAAAAAGCAATGATTAAAGAATTCAAGAAGCCTAAATCAGAGTCACAGTCTATAACTGAACTGAAAGAAATTCAGCAGAAGCGAGGTGAATCAGTTTGGGAATTTGATCAGAGGTTCAAGGTCCTGCTGGATCAAGTTAGCTTCACTATTGGACCAGAACAGCATAAAGAATGGTTCATTGTAGCACTGTTGCCACATATCAGGACTCCACTTATGCAACAGAAGGTTGATGATCAGCAAGAAGCATTGGAAATTGCTATGAAGCTTGAAACAACTCTTATCAAAGATAATTCTGGAATAGCCCAAATACAAGCACAGTTAGTAGAAATGGCTTTGGAGCTTCGCGACATGAAGAAAGGGAAAGCTACTCACGAAGAGGTTTGGTGTACATGATGTAAGGCAGAAGGTCATGACAAAGAACAGTGCCCTGCAGTAAGAAATTATTTGAATACTGGTGCACCAAACCTGTTTAACCCTACTATCCTATATTGTGAGATTTGTAGAACAACTGGTCAGCATCGACTTGAAGATTTCTATCTGCTGCAGAGATATGTTCAAGTTCCTAAGAATCCCTACTGCAAGTTCTGTAAGTCAGTTGGACACAACAAAGACGAATGTCACAACTTTGACCTCATGAGAGAGCAAACCTATGATGCTTATAGGGTACAACCCGATGCACAAGGCAATGATGGATATGGTTATCGTGGTAGTACATTAGGTCAAGGTAATTTCAGAGGTCGAGGTCGTGGTGGTATGCCTGGAAGAGGTCGAGGCCATGTTATTTTCTATAACTGTAATCAGGCAGGACATGTATCTAGAGACTGTCAGAACCCAACTACAACATGTCGATATTGTAGAGCAGTCGATCATGTGATTGAGCAATGTCCACAGTTGATAGCCAAGATAAAATAAATAAATGACGCTCCTACTTAGAATGTTCATATGATTGCTGTCGAGAAAATACCTGTTCCAGCTATTAACGTCGTTACAAGGAGTGGAGCTATGACGCAAGTGCAGATTAAGGAGAAACATCCTGACGAGGCTTGGGTCCGTAAGACCCCAGAAAAAATTCCCGTCTTCGATGTTGGAAGAGAAAAAGGAACATTTATGGAAGCCAAGAAAGACTTTGCTAATCCAAGAACATCAGTAGCAACTCTGCAACAGCATCAATAGCAATTACAGTCTCAGGAAGCTTCGCCAGCTCAAGTAAGTACACTAACATCATTTTTACAGAGTTGTATGAAGCTATTAAGAAATCAGAATGCTTTGAATGAGTTACAGAAAGTTATTACATCTTGCGAACCTCAACGAAGCTCTGGTAGAGAAAATTTTTTTAATAGAGTTAGAAGGACTGGAAGAGAAATGAGATTGCATGCTTAGATAGGAGATTATGACATGACTGATATTATTTTAGACCTAGGATCAGAAGTGAATGTCCTAACTAGGCAGACATGGGAACAAATGGGAAGACCTATGCTTGAATGGTCCCCTATATAGCTGAGATTAGCCAATCGATAGAAGATTGTGCCCTTGGTAAGATTCCCTAGTGTACCAGTGGACATTGATGGAGTCAGTACCTTAGCAGATTTTGAAGTCATTGAAATAATCGATGATAGCAACCCCTATCCAGCATTGCTAGGAATTGAATGGGTAATGGAAAATGATGCATTAATCAACCTTAAGAACAAACAGATGAATTTTGAAGGAAAAGGCTTGAGATTCATAGTGTCGTTGGACCCTTCTCAAGGAGAAAGGTATACAGAGCCAGTCAAAGAGGAAGATCAGGATGTTCTAGATCATATTTACAACATCACAGCTAAAGAAGAAGATTATGTTAAACCTACTAATGAAGGTATAATGGATTGGCAGTGTGACAGTTCTTGCATGACTGATTCAGACGAAGGCCTAGAGAATTGGCAGAATAGACTTTATGAACTACATGGACATCAATGTGCAAGAATGACCAAGTCTCTCAGATGGGTGGGCTCACAGACAAAGATCTTCCCTACTTTTGATGGCTTGACAGACCTAGAAGATTTTATTACACAATTCTCAGAGCAAATACCAAATTCACAGAAAATGGAGACTCTAGATTCAACATTTAGAGCCGTAGCTGCCAGATGGTGGAATGGTCATAAAAAGTATATTCATAGTTGGAAAGCTTCTCAAAAGCTTCTTTGCCTGAGATTCATGGATCAACCTTAGGAGGTGCGAAGCAGATTTAATGGTAAGACTAGCCCCCAGGAACATTTGAAATAGTGTTATGAAGCATGGAAGCATGTACCTTGTGAAGAATGGGTACATAGGTTTGTACACACTCTAGAACCTGTAGCAAAGAACTAGTATGCGGAGGTTGAGCTTTGCCATGGTACTGTAAGTTGGGATAACCTTGTTAATAGTTTTGTGCTTACATTTTCTATTAATGAGGATTTCCCTGTTTTGGACGCAGCTATTAGGTTGATCCATACTAAGGTGTTTGATGATAAATAAATAGCCGAGTACCAACTTGATTGGAAGGAACAAGAATCTAATGCAGTAGAATGTTATAACCTTTCCATTGATGAGGACGATGACCCGCACAACATTAATATTTCTGAGTCAGAAGGACACTGCGAAGTACATGGACCAGCAGTCTAAGCACCTGAAGTAACTCAGCCCTTGAAAACAAGGAAAGTAAACATTGGATCAGAAGAAATGCCTAAGTACGCCACCATTGGATATTACTGGGATGAACAAATGGTAAGCAAAGTGACTGAACTCCTCCATGAGTATCAGGATTTATTTCCGACGAAGTTCTAAGAAATGAAAGGTATCCTTGGCGATATAGGAGTGATAAAAATCCCTTTGAAACCTGATGTGAAGCCTGTGAAGTAGCGCCCTTATAGGCTAAATCCTAAGTATAAAGAAAAAGTCAGGATAGAGTTAGATAAGATGCTCGCTGCTAGAATCATTGAGGCTGTCGAAGAAATTCTGACGTGGTGTCAGGATGTGTCGAAGGTATGTACTATGTTGAAGGTCCTTATTGTGGAGAAGTTGAAGTTAGTGGCTGTGGCTGTTAGGATTATTAATCCTCCCTTGTACAAATTTGGTCATATGTCTAAATCAGGAGTCATGTCTAAATCAGGAGTCCATCCAGTCTATTTATAGTCATTAGCACCATTGGTTAAACTTGACCTAATTGGGGCACATGTTTCAGTTACCAAAGTGTGGGGAACACTAATTGAGGCTCACTACCACTTATTGCACTTGATTGCATAATTTTAGGAGTCTCCTAGATCAATCCCTACAATTTAGGAAGCAACTGGAAGTGCCGAAACCAACCAACGTCAGTTAACTTCAGTTGATGACTAGTCAAGCCAAGTTAGGAGTCAGTTACATTCAGTTCTAGCTCTCTACATTCAGTTAAATAATGGTTTAATTAATTGCACACATGTGGGGCGTTTTTCTCACCTACCACAGTCAGTTAACCATTATTTAATACTAAATGTAACAGTTGGTTGTGTTTTAGAACTCCGGTTATGATTTAGACAAGGACAGTTAACTACTGGGTCCTTAACTTCAGTTGATGACTAGTCAAGCCAAGTTAGGAGTCAGTTACATTCAGTTAAATAATGGTTTAATTAATTGCACATATGTGGGGTGCTTTTCTCACCTACCACAGTCAGTTAACCATTATTTAATACTAAATGTAACAATTGGTTGTGTTTTAGAACTCCAATTGTGATTTAGACAAGTCTTGGTTACCTACAGTCAAGTAGAGTCATCAATTCGAACTTCCTCATGTGGATTTGAATTTCTTGTGGCTATTAAAGCCATTTTACATCATTGTCATTATTATTTGAATTACTTTTTGATTAATGAAAGCATTCACAGCTGCAAGCCTTTTGCACTATTTCATTCTTCAAGTGCTGAGTAAATTGTGAGATCTTCTTTGTGAGTTTTGTTTTTGTCTACAGATCTATATGCTCAAATTTATAGTGGCGAAGAGGAAAAGTGTGTCGAAGCTCAAAATGTGACCGTTGGGAAAAATCAAATTTGGCGGCGTCGGTACGTTAACTGCATTAACTGCCTGTAATGATGAGGTTTTAAAGAATCTAGCGCCATTTGGACAAGATCTACAACTGCTCTGTCAGATTTGGTGTCTTCAATGCACAGTTATGGTATATTTGGTCGATGGATTATATAAGAAGATACCCAGACCTGCGAATGTCGCATTACGCATTTTCATGAGTTTTATAGTTGAGTCCATGTCAACTGATCGCGAAGTCCAGTAATTGTTGAGCGAATTCAGAGAGAGGGGTCTGCAGAACCTTATGAGAAATCCACCTGCATCTGCACCTCGTGAAGAGACTCCCACAGCGTTGAGTCAACCAATGTAGACACGATCAACCAGGAATAAGTTTAGGGCAAAAGTTCATTCTAAGCAGAATGAAGAAAGGAACCAGCCATCAGGAAAGACACCAGAGGATCCCCTGATGAATCCTCCTGGAGAATTCGAAGACCTTGGTGAGGATGAGAACGTTGCACCACAGCGTCCACCATATCTTTCGCTTGTGCGACCAATATTTTAGCCACCTCGATGGATAGCCAAGTTCACATTACGCACCCCTTCGCTGCCATAGGGTGTACACTTGGTTAGAACAAAGACAGGGAAAGTAGACCGGCTCAAGTACGCAGACCACGATACGAATGATTGTGGAAAGTTTTTGCAGTTCGCACCAGGGAAATACCTCCACTCTATCCATTATCCAGAGACTGGTACGACACTACTGGAAGTAAAACAGTGGGCTGCTGGCTTGGAGCAAGCTGGCTTGTTGAAGATTTTGAATGTTCCCAACTTCGGTCGCAGCACGTCGGTTACCATAGTGGTCAAGCAGTTATTGGCGTTGGTGCATGATGGGAACCTATGGATAGGAAGCTAGAGAATTCTATTGATGGAGAACTGATCCATAATCTTACAGGCTTGTCGAAGGAAGGGATTGATCCTAGAATTGAGTTCATGGGAAAGCATGAAGACACGAAGCTGGCGCAGAGCATGAAGGAATGTTTCGGGCTGACGAAAGGAAAGCGAGGGTATCAAACCTCGACCATCCGGCATCAAAACATTCGCTTTTCCGCAGAGCTACTAGCATGCAAGCTAATGCGGAAGTGTAGACCGAATGAAGTATCTGCCCCGATTGTCAGTATTGTTGTGAACTGTGCCAAAGGCTACAGTTACAATGGGCAGAGTACATTACGCGAGAATTCCTCGAAGATGTCCGTGACGCACAGGAGAAAGGTAGACCCTTTCACTACTCATGGTTGTTAGTGCTTATTGCACTGGTAGGATGGAAAGAACCTACCGAGGCACAGTTTGTTGATGTGCCTCTGCACATGCCTGGCGTAGCAAGATACGCATCTCTGTGGGTGTCGCAGGATAAAACCTTCCAGCAGATGATGAACTACATGTTCGCCTTCTACGCAATGAATATTTCCTATGAGATCCTAAAGACACCGCGGCTCAGTATCGAGCTATTTTCTTAGTATGCGGGAGTGGCCAAGTTCAAGGCTGACATGCATCATGTCTTCATCCAGGCCCGCACAGATAGCAAGCACAAATGGTCAAAGTTGCCATACGTCGTGAACAAGGAAGACATCCTTGCAGTGGTCAAGCAGTGGCCAGCTGAATGGATGAAGGACACAGGAACAAGGTCGAGCATACCAATCCCCCCAGTGATAGATGTGGATGTAGGTCCTAGTCAAGCGTCGTAAAATGTCCCACTCAAAGAAATCAATGAACAACACGAGTCGAAGCAGAGTGGAGATGACCAGGGTGGAGATGTGGAGGTGATGAAGAAGAAGAAGAATCGATCAAGACAATCTCCGACCCCAATTGCTCAAATAAGCGCAAGTCACCAGAGGCAGAGGAAGTGACTAAACCTCAGCCTAGAAAGAAAGCTAAGGTGTCGAAGGGTAAGAATATTGTTGAAGAGCCCGCTGTGACGGTTGAAGAGCTTGATCAGGCTCTGATGAATTCCATAGAAGTATTAACTAGAAAATGATCAGAGTTTGCAGCTACACATCTTGATGCACTCTCGGGCGTAGCGTAGCGAATTACAGAACTGAAGGTGTTAGCAGAAAAAACAGCAACTGGCACTGCAGCAAGCAGTGCCCTAGCAAGCGCGCAACTAGATACTCAGCAATGGCCAGCCAGAAACAACAGAGGATAGGTCCCAAGTGCGGCCCTCATAATAACTGATGCAACCTCTCGATCGTAGATGAGTATGACTGTTGAGATAGAATACGCCAAGTTGTCTATGGCAGAGCTGCATCTGTGCCAATTGGAAATTATGAACGAGATCTGAGAGCGAGACTACTCACAGAGGCAGTTGGAAAATTCCATGAAGTAAAGTGAGAGCCTCGCAGCACAGTTGGAAGAAGCTGATCAGAAGAAGAGGGAAGCAGAAATCAAGCAGGCTGCACTGGCGCGAGTATTGGATGAGGCGTGTCGAAGTCTCCCCGACTTCGACATGCAAGCTGAAGAAGAACCAGAGCAGAGACTCGCCAAGCTGAAAGACTATGCACAACAGTCTCGAAGCCTGATAGAAAAGATGAAAGCAGAGCATGAGGCTCAAATTGCGAAGCTTCAACTTCGCATCATTCTGGAGAGTCCACCAGAGGTCAGGGAACAACATCGTAGGGATATTCAAGCCTCAGCAATGAAGATCTCAGATCTTGTGAGAAGTGCATCAAAGCTACTAGATGAAAGTGTTGAGGCCTGGGAAAACTTACAAGACAACCCATAAGTGGAAAAGCTGCAAGAAACCATCAAGCAGTGACAAACAGAGCTGGATGCAGTAAAAGCAGATATTAAGACATTGCCTCCTATGCAGAAGATGCTTAAGGTAAAGCAGAGCAATGAGATCTAGCAAGAAATCGAGGCGTGCAGAAGGAAAGAAACACTATTGGTGAACTTTGTGCAGCCTCTTATTAATGAGGCCCTGGAACTGAGCACTGCTACGGAAAACCAGCTCAAAGTTTTGAAGGAGTATGATGCATTCGCATAGGAAAAGGCTAGCGAAGCATCATCAACAACATTGCAGGAGATGGCAGAGAAGGAGCAAGCAGCCAAAGATATCATGTGTAGCCTCAAAAAGTAGTTTACTATCTTCGCTAACAAGATTATCCCTCCGAAAAAGCAGCAGAGTGTCCCGAGACAGGACACTGGTGAGTCTTAGGGACCTGTTGGGGTGCGGACCTTGAAGGTCCTTAATTTTGGCAACTCCGCGGTTTTGGTGCGAAGCTTGTAAGCCGAGTTGCGGCCCAAAATAGTCTTAGGGGTTGGGTCAAAGCCCCTCTTTTTGTAATTAACCCATGGTTTGAACTCATGGTTCTTAAGCCCATGGTTTAAACACATGGTATTGTAATAGTGCACTTGTATAAATAGGCACTTATGTAAAGGAGAAAAGAGATTTTTCGAAGGTTTTTGGATAATGATAATTTGATGTGAAGAAGCTAAGGCCTATTTTTGGGTTTAAGGTTAAGTCCCAGCTGTGTGCATGGACGACCTCTGCAGCTAAGTGCGCAGAGGGTTTTATTAAGGTTAAGTCCCAGCTGTGTGCATGGACTACCTCTGCAGCTGAGTACGCACAGGGTTTTGGAAGAAAGGATCTACAGTTGAGTGCACAAATAGAGAAAGGTTCTGCAGCTAAGTGTGTAGCTTTGGGTTGTTGAGAATATCTACAGCTGAGTGCATAGATATCTGCAGCTGAGTGCGCAGATCAGAACTGTGTTGTTTGTAAAGAGTTGAATATAAATGTAGTTCTGTGGATGTAGCCCCTACATTGGGGGTGAACCACGTATATCTTATGTTGTGGTGGTTCTTGTTTGTTTGTTCCTATTATTTTTTTATGCATTTGATAAGTAGGTGAATGTTAAGTAAGATCTATTGTTAAAGTATTAACTTTGCTATGAATCCCTAGTTAAGGGTTAAGCAAGTAACTATCTATTTATCTAAAACTGTGAAGCTATTTAAGTGAATATATATGCTCTGTTATTCTTTGTTAAGGATAAAGGTACAGTAATATCCCTCTTTTCCTGCAGAAACCTGATTCTGTGGCACCCCATAGCTTTTTTGGGTGAGACTGCAACCTGTTCGTAGGTTGTTGCCGAAAGGACCAATGCTGTGGGTCTTTTTGTTGGTAAAGATAATAGTATAAGAACCTGGGTCTGCCCGAAGCACCAATAGGAGACTTTAAAAAACTCAGTGATTGATGACGAAGAACATCAAGCCAATATTCAAAGTGGGAACTTCATACCTAAAGGGGTAAGAACATTTGAAGGGATGTTTGATTTGAATAGCAAGTTCAGAAAACCTACCAATGTCAAAACAAGTAGTCCATCTATGCAGTATGAAATGGTTAATCTTGGGACAGAATCTGAACCCGAGTATGTGAACCTGGGAAAATGTTGTTCACTAGGAGAAAGAAGCAAATTTATGAATTTATTTCGACAATATAAAGATGTTTTTGCTTGGACATATGAGGATTTGAATACTTATCATACTCGCATCATCCAACATGTTATTCCTATTAAAGTGGGGGTGAAACCATTTGAGCAGCCACGAAGGAAAATACATCCCAAGATGGAACTCCTGATCCAAAATGAAGTAAAGAAGTTACTGGATGCGAAGATCATTTTTAGAGTTAGACACTCAGAGTGGGTGGCAAATATGGTATAAGTAAAAACGAAATATGGTAAAATAAGACTATGCGTAGATTTCAAGAATCTGAAACGAGCCTCAGACAAGGATAATTATCCAGTACCACTAATGGAGAAAATATTACATATGGTTTCCTCTTCTGAATTGTTCTCCCTCTTAGACGGGTTTTAGGATATAATCAGGTATTGGTAGCAGAGCAAGACAGGATGAAAACCACATTTCGAACAAAGTGGGGAGCTTTTGCTTACAAAACAATTCCCTTCTGTCTCATAAATGTCGGAGCCACTTTCCAAAGGGCAATGGATATATATTTCTGGGATTTAATTGGACACAATGTGGTAGTCTATCTGGATAATGTAACGATTTTCTCTAAGAAGAGAGAAGATCATATGTTTCAGTTGAAACAAGTTTTTGACCACTGTAAAAAATATGGTATCTCTTTAAATCCTAAGAAATGCATATTCACAGTATTGGAAGGAAAAATGTTGTGCCACATTATTTCTAAAATTGGAATCTCCATAGACCCAGAGAGGATAGAAGCTACAGCACATATTCCCTTACCCCATAATAAAAAATCTATGCAATCCTTCATGAGGACTATAAATTTTGTTCGAAGGTTTGTTCCTGATTTTGCACAAATAGTAAAGCCTTTGCAACAAATGGTAAAACAAAGTGTACAATTTAAATGGACCGACATAGAGAAGGGTGCATTTAACAACATCAAAGTGACAATAGATCACACACCTGATTTTGAAAAGGATTTTATCTTGTACACCTTTGATAACTGACTCGCAGCAGTGCTTACACAGAAGGAAGAAAGGGGAGATGAGTACCCCATATCATTTATGAGCATTGGGTTACAAGGTGCTGAATCGAGCTACCTTGCTATTAAAAAACATGCGTATGCAGTATTCAAAGCAGTAAAACAATTCAGGAATTACATTCTTAAGAATATAACCAAAGTAATTGTTCCTCACTCGACTGTCTGAACCCCTTTTGTACAAAAGGAATTGGGAGAACGAAGAGGAAATTGGGTGAGAACGTTACAAAAATATGATTTGGAATTTAAACCAGCCACTATTATCAAAGGACAAGGGATTTGCAAGTTAATGGCTTAAAGTCAAAACAACGAAGATGAAGATTGGGAAAATGAAGCCGAGTTGCATATGAATGATATGTGTCCTATCTTTACAGCTCCGGAGTCTTGGTACAAATATCTAATACATTACCTCTGACAAGGATATTTACCATAAAATTGGAATTCTAAACAAATAATAGCACTTCGTTTGAAGTCGTCACCTTATCAGATAATTGATGGAGTTTTTTTCAGAAAGAACTATGATGGGGTATTTCTGAGATTCCTGGAACAAGAGGATGCTTCCAAAGTTGTTAAAGAATTGCATGATGGCCTTGCTGAAGGGAATTTTTCAAAAGACACTACTGCCCATAAGATTCTAAGAGCTGTATATTACTAGACAACCTTGTTTAAAGATGCTTATGCTTATGTAAGGAAGTGTGACACATGCCAGAGAAGCGGTTGGAAAAAAGAAAAGGAAGCTGGAACATTGCAACTGGTCATTTTTTCAGAGCCATTTGAACAATGGGGAATTGACATCATTGGAGAAATCAATCCAAATTCTTCATTTCAACACAAATACATCCTCACATCCACTGAATACTTCACAATATGGGTGGAAGCAATTCCGTTACGTAAAGTGAATGAAGACGCGGCCATAGACTTCCTACAAGAAAATATTATGACTAAGTTTGGGGTTCCAATTTCCTTGGTTTTTTATAATGCGTCTTACTTTTCATCGATTAAGCTAACTGAATTTGCAAATGAAAAATTAATGAAATTACATTATTCTGCTAATTATTATCCAAGGTAATGTTTTAGCTGAATCAACTAACCTTATCATAATTTTAAAGAAGACTACCATAGAAAATTAGAGAAGTTGGCATGTAGCTCTTCCAAATGCACTTTGGGCAAATAGGGTCACCCCCAAGAATTCCTTAGGCGTGTCACCTTATTCTCTAGTTTATGGAAAATATATTCTACCACTGAACATTTTACTCCCATATTCTCAACTAGCCCAAGCGTCTCAAGGGTCTGGTAGTGAGGTTTTACAAGCTCGAATTAATACCTTGCTGGAACTGGAGGAGTCTAGGCTCAAGTCTAAGGAGAGGTTTAAACACCAACAGGAGATTGTTAAAAGGTAGTTTGATAAACATAAGTTCGGAAAGGGAAGTTTTGAAGTTGGAGATTTGGTTCTTAAGTGGGGTCACCCACATGATGAAAAGGGAAAACATACAAATTTTTAACTCCTATGGGTTGGACCATTTCAGATTACTGAAAAGTTAGGCCCCTCAACTTACACGTTATAGGATTTACAGGGGTGGGAAGAAAATCTTACTGTCATTGGTCTAGTTCTCGAACCTTATTTCACTTAGTATTGTAGGAGCTCTTTGTACATAAATAAACCTTTCTTTTTGGTTTATGTTTTCTTTTAGTTATGTTTACTTTCTTTCTGCTGATTTTTCTTTTCTTTGCATTTGATTTACTTTAGTATTTTTGCTTTAGTTTAGTTTTTATTTTAGAATAAGCCAGCTTAGCTTTTGGTGCTTGGGGGACATTTGAATTTGGACAAAATACCAATATTTTAATACAAGAACTGCTCATTGGAATTTATGTATGTATAATTTTTTTCAAAACAAGATTCTTTAATTTGATAGACTGCTGAATGGAAGTTACTTTAAGAACACATTGAAGTCCTATTTTAAACCCTGTTAAATAACTAAGGCATATGAAGTCTAGAATACTATTTTGGGGCTCCATTCACTCTCACATTAATATCTATCCTAGGAAGCTTGCCTCAAAATACCCACGGAAAGGAAGCAGAACGAACAGGTGTATGGTATTCAAAATAATCCCATGCCACAAATGAAACCCAAAAGGCTTAATATAAAGAGTCAAATTTCCATGAAATAAAATATATATCAAAAGGATATACTGAAGACACATATCAATAAAATGATTGTATTGCTCAAAAAGGTTCTTCTCCATCCATGATCCGAAACAACTTATCACTCACACAAAAGGACACCATGGATGGAAGAATCTAAATCAAATCTCAAATACAAAAGAAGCAATCCGAGAAGACTCAAAATAAAAATGACTTAAGCATCAAAAGAATGCAAAAGGCATGGGAATGAGGAACAAACGAATACATCTATCCAAACTCTATTACAATCCTGTGGCATCACATTCGGAAGCAACCAAATATAAAGGTAAATAAATCTCACATTTTGGCCTCAGAAGAGTTATCGAGACTTTTGAAAACCTGGTTACCATACCCAAGGGACTACAATCAATGGGATGTTCTAAATTTTGCATTCCTGGAGAAGTATGGATTTTTAAATAATATTGAAAAGAACTGGGATAAGTTAGTCTAATGAAATGCCATAATGTAGTTTGTGTTTTGAAAGATATTTTTTCCAGAGATCTGTGTTCACCATCCATTTCCAGAGATCTGTGTTCACCATCTAGTCGCCAATTGTTGCTGTTGCAACCACTACCCCATTTTTTTGTGATTTTGGGCCCCCCCTTTAAATTTTAGCTTTTATGTTGCCCTAGTTAGAATCTTCTTTCTGAAGAGTTTTTTGTAACTTAGCTTTATTTTTCACGAGTAAAATAAATATTTTGTTGAAAGTTGAAACTCAGGTTTTCCACCCGATGCGTCAGCTGAACTCATTGAGTCGAGATGGCGTAGCATGAAACTCATGTTTTTATCCAATTTTTGGCCCACTCTTTTATCATGTTTCAGAAGGCATTTGTGAGTTTGCCGATGGCATCATGAGGGGTTTTTCTTTTCATTCCAGCGAGGCTTTTTCTGGAGGATGTGCTGACAACATAGGCAAGACTCATATGTGCAAGACGATGTGTTCGAAAGAATTGTTCATTGGCAGATGATAACCTTCGGTTAGCTGGTGCTAATGGTATTGGGATAACTCTTATGTTTGGTTCGATGTGCTTATGTTTCGCTCCCAGTGGGGTTTTTAATTCAGTAAGTGGAAGTTGTTTTTGAGTTTTCGCGTTGGCCATCGAAAAAAACTCCAGTTGTGGAGCCGATGTCATCATGGGTGATTTTGTTTTTCACCACCGATGAGATAGAGGGAGCCTATCAATAGGATTATCAGCGACAAAATAGTTGAATTTTATCTGATTACATCGAATCCACTCCCAATGTCCACCCGACACTATCNTGTTTTTCACCACCGATGAGATAGAGGGAGCCTATCAATAGGATTATCAGCGACAAAATAGTTGAATTTTATCTGATTACATCGAATCCACTCCCAATGTCCCCCCGACACTATCGCTTTTCATTTTTTTTCCGATTTGGATGATCTTGCCGATGAGGGTTTTTTTTTTAACTTTGTCGCCACCAGCGTTTTCTTCTCATGGGTCATTTAATCACCCATCCCCTACATATAATGATATTCACAACATCTTCTTTTTAAGCCTCGGGAGGTATATTTTATGGTTATCACCATTTCCATTTGGGAGCGCTTTGAGCTGTTGATCCTGACCTAATATTCACCAACTGCGCGAGCTGTTTTCTCACCAACCGTCGAGCTACCAACTTCCAGGAAGGATTCGATCTCCTTCCAGGTCACTTTGTTGCTATTTTTATTGGGTGAATGGGTGTTTGTTAGGGTTTTTCTTATGGGATCATGGTTTTATCAGGTTCTTGGCATTTATAGTCTTATCGAAACCTATAGAAAGTCGGTTGTTAAGCTCTTAAAAACTCATAAGGTTTTTCCTCAAGTCATTCCACCCCGTAAACCCTTGCTCTCATGTGTCATTCTCATTTGCATGGCTGTGGGTTTTTTTTCCTCACCTGCTCCGCACTACTCACCCCGTTGCTCAGGATGCAAGTGTTGAAATGTTAGGTTTGTTCATTGGTGATGCGGCCAGTCGAGTGTTTCACCGACTGAGCCACCTCTAGTTCAGGTTATTATGCAGCGAGAGGTTAAGGTATCATTGTTGGACAACGTAGGCTATGGAGAGTCTTCCCCAGATTGGTTTTAGGGTTCAAGCCTATCCATGTTTCTAAATCTATTAAGCCTCTATGGGGTTTTCTTTGGTTTATGTAAGTAGAATCCCTGGCATGATCTGTAGAATAAAGTGTGGATTCAAGCCAGTAAGAAAGCCATAGATGATCATTTTGATTTTCAAAACCTAAGGTCTAGAACCTATGCATTATGATATTTGATTTTTGATCGATTCAGTCGTGAACTAATGTTCACCTTATGGTTTTGGGAGTATCTGAATAAAAAAAATTGTTTTTAAAGTCTTGTGAGATGTTCAAAGATGATTTGGTAAAGGCATTTTATTTGATATTTCATGTTTTCTTGGGCTTATCCATCATCCTGCATTTTAATAATAGTAGTACATCTCTATATCTTTTAAGTCATTCTTATGTATTTTTGTATTGCAGCTTCCACCTTTATATAACACCATGCCCAAGAAAGGGAAGAAGAAGGCTCAAGCCGCCGAAGGTGATCCAAATGTAGAAGTTGTGTCCAAAATGGAAATCATCTATGAAGACATGAAGGCTATCATGGGGGTTGAGCCAGAATTCAGATGGGGTCAAATCTATCAAATGATCAAGGACCAAGTTCTTCCAGAGGCCAACCTCGAAGACATACCTTTCTATGAAAATATAATGAAGTCTGCTATCATGAAAGTATCTACATGTCCCGAACTCTTCCCATGTGTCAAGGTAATCGGTTGGATTCTAACATGAGTAGATACAAATACTATGATCCTGGAAAACATAGATAAGCAGGGTTTTGCTACTTTCATCCCTACATATATAACTAAAGCATGTAAGCCACCTGCACCTCATGTTTACATGATAGAGAAATGGGTAAAGGATCTAGACTTAAATATGTTTGACTATGTGAAGAAAATGATGGTGTCCAAAAAGCAGTTTCGACAAAAACCATCCGAAGAATATGAAACTGCTAATTTACGCACCCCGTACCGCCTCATAGCCCTAATGCTGAATTGGGTCTTTAGTCGAGCCAATGGAATTTTTTATAAGATAATATTGATACCTTTGATATATTACGTGGCCACACAAGGTACTATTTTCAACTGGGCTAACATCATGGAAAACAACATATCTGCGTGTATAGCTGCAGCACTTGGGGGTCTAACTCAAAGGAAGTCAAAATTTTATATGATCTCTTTCTTAATTGACTGCATCTTATGCACACATCCTTTCACAACACTAAATTGCAAATGGGATCCTTCTAGGACTCCTATATATTTTTCATACCAAATCTTATGGGCACATAAGTATTATAGTTTCTATAAGAGCACCTGTGAATATTTTCTAATGCCACTGTACAAGCTAATATTTCTTAAATATTGTAGTTGCATGTATGAAGGATAATTAGAGACGGTGAGGGAATATGAGGGTTATTTCTTCTCCGAGGAAGGTCTGTATTTAATAATGTATGGGGGATCCAAAGCTCCTTCCTTGCTACCAAAATATGCTACAGACTATGTTATTCATAAAGAGGTAGTAAGGCAACTATATGTAGATAGGTTCGATAACTTTTTGTTCGACATGAAGAAATCCTCCATTACCCTTTTGTATTGGTAGTTATAATTTCTCTAACATAAATAACACTCTCGGTTTCGTAAGAGAACTCAAAATTTTTCATTTCGGAGAAAAATGTTTCCGTAGAAATGACTCTTCGAGCAAGGTCTCAAGATACTGTGCAGCTGTAGGAGTACACTTTGAATACACTAATCATTGGGATAAGGACGAGGAAATATATCATGATGCATGTAACATGGTTGTGTTGAGAAAGAGATTCAAGAATAAAATCACAACCGTAGGAGGCAAAGGAAGTAGTAGTGGTACTACTAAACAAAAAAAGAAGAATGAAGAAGCTGCAAAGAAAAGGGAATAGGAGGCCCAAATATTATTAGAGGAATCACAAAAATGATTAGCTGAGGAAGTACAAAAGAATCAAGAAGAAGAAGAGTAGAGGTAGAGGGAGGAATATGAAAGGATGCAAAAGGAGGCTGACCGAGCAAGGAAAGAGGCTGAAAAGGAAGCTGAAGAGATTAGAAAGAAGGAGCAGGAAGACCGATACCAAGAATATCTGAAGTAGGACCAAGCCCATGATAACCCAGTAGATTATTTTGTCCCCTCAAGTAGCACAATGATAGGAAACACAACTCCCTCATTAGAGCTTGGATTGGTACCTTTTATTATATCTCGTGAACAGGCCATAGCAAATCTCGACACAATCCTTTTTTACTTGGAAAAGAAAAGAATTGTGAGGAGAAAATAAAAGAGGATGAAAATGGGTGATCAACCTGTGGCAGTCATGGTGAATAAGGAGACAGTTATGTATAGGACCGATGAATACCCTCAACTTCTCGCAATGGAAAGCATAGAAACAACCCAATCCACTGCAGTTAATGTCGGTAAGATGGTTGAGGATGATGAACAATATAAAGAAAAGATGTCCAAGATGAAAGAAACTCTGAGAAAATAAAGAGGAGAGGGACAAGTTTTAAAAAGGAAATATGATGATACTTTGTCAGAGTTTGAGAAACTCAAGGAAGCATACCAAATGTTGGAATCGGACAAGGATGCATTAAAACTGTTAGTTACGATCACTGAAGGACAAAATAAAAATATTGAAACAAAGGTTTCAAAGTTGGAAGAGAAGAAAGATGCAGCCATCAATAGAGAAGAAGAATTAGAGACTCAGAATATCCTTTTAGAGGAGAAAATTAAGATGGCAAATGTAAAATAGTTCGATGTAACTCCATTCCATAGCCAAGCTTGTATATTTCAAAGGAAAATAATCAGGTTCAGTTGAAATTGGCAGGATAAATATATAAGATTAAGCAGATAAAGGCCAGATTGAAGGAGATATCAAATGAGTCACTAGAGTTCCAGAAAAAGGTAACATGAATTATAGAACTTGTGCAAAATCAGTCAACTTGGATTGGAACCAACACAAATTTTCTTGACAACATGCCCCAAAAGACTACAAGAGCATTGAAGATGGAGCTGGCACTCTTGAATTTCAACTGCAGAGTAGCAGAAAGATTAAACACAGCAGTGGAAAAGACTATGAAAAAATGTAAAGAATTCTATAAGAAGATGTGCGCAAGACACAATAAATGTCAAGATTCAGAAGCAACCCAGGTTCAGTATTTCCCTGACCAAGGTCAACATTTAAAGAATCTCAACGATAAGTCACATATAGATGAACAAAGCATTCAGAATATTGAAAAAATTGGTGAGGAAGCAATCAAAATATGGGTTGTGCAAACTTCAGTCCATAAACATCTCTTTGAAGAGTCGTTGAGGCAGACTTCACCAAAGGTGAAAGATTAGAATCCCAACTATCTAAACATGAATTGAATGCACGTTTGTTGGAGCCAACTGACTATCGAGTCATCAAGGAGGAAGCACATGCATGGGGCATTTTATTAAGAAACCAACTGGGTCCACAAAAGAATTTATTTTATCTCCATGTGGAAACTTTGTGTAATTTTTTGTATTTATTCCAATTTTCCTAGTGGGTACACTAGAAGACAAAATTTTGTAATCGAAGAGTTAAGGAAGCCTAAGAGGATAGGGTAGCTATAAAGTCATATGTAATTTGTATAAATAGGGGTAGAATAGAGATTAGAAAGGATTTTTTTTAGCTGATACATGCTAAAACTATTTGTATTAGAACTACTTCTTTTATAAATAAAGAGAACCAAAATTTTGCTGGAGGAAGGACTGTACAAGTTTCAAGATGGATTATGTGGATTGCTAAATATGAACTATTTATGTTTTAGCTTGCTACAGAACTGTGATATTGTTCCAACCTATTGAATTATTTTTGAATTTTTTGAATGATTTTATTTTCTATTTTGAATCTTGTGCAATAAATGAGTAATGAATTTTTTAACCTAACAAAGCTATCTTTGTGTTATCTTTATACTGTGTTTATGTATGAATAATTTAACAGCTACTTATAGGATTCTACATGCAAACAGTACAGTACTTTACTCATTCTGATATAAACTTTTCTTCTTGGGGATAGATTAGATAGAATAGAATAGAATAGATTAGTTGTTTCTTTGATTTCGTAGAGTGATTGTGAGGCAAGAGCAGTAAGATGGGAGGTAAGAACCTACACATCTCTAGTGAGGCTCTTACTTGTTAATCACTCACATTTAGTTTAGGAACTTGCATTTCATCCCTAAATATAAAATCATATAAATGGTGGACCGGTCCGCAACCGGTAAAACAAATTTAAAACTTTCTTTAATTCTACGGTAGCCGGGCCGCTAACCGGACGGATTCCCCATTCCAAATGATACACGATCTAATTGGGAACATTTATTGGGGAGAATCCCTACTAGCAATACATGGGATTTTTCCAGGCATCAACAATTAGTTTGACTTCAATGCACTAGTATTTTTTGTTGTTGCGCCCTTTATGTTCCAACTAGGGATTCAATGCAATGGAGCAAATGTTTATATAGTTTGGGATTTTTGTGTCAAAATGTAATTTTATAAATTGTCATTTGTGTTAAAATGTAAATTTTTAAATTTTAATTTCTGTTAAAATGTAATTTTTTAAATGGTGGTTTGTGTTAAAATGTTAATATCATGACCATCATTGTAGATTTCAAGTACACAATCTAATTAGATTTAACTAGCCTGACCCTCATAGATAACCAATGAGACCACAATGGTGTATCTTTTCAAACTTTAATAGTCATTTGACAATATCGACATTATCATTTATATACATAATCCCATTTGACAATCCTTTCAAACTTTGAGGGTCTACATCTATATTCATAATCCCATTTGACAATATCATGTCAATGTGTTGAAACCTTTTAATCTATAGTATAACAAACATATTGAACAATATTACGGACCCCTCAATTTCTTCTACATTAGATCCATTGGCACCACAATGTAGACTTTCTTGCAATTAATAATTATAAACTAACATAGGGAACCAATTAACCACTCATTATCCTATGGGTATTAGCAAAATGGTGTAACAACTCCTTTCGTAAATACACTTAACCCAACATACTAACCCGCTTGGACATTTACATATCAATTCATTACTTTATAAGGAATCACCATATATATTAATATACTAACACATGCATTGAAGTAATATGTAAAATCCTAATTTGTGACATCATTAACACAATTCCTTAGCCCCTTTTTTAAGGAAATATATAAATTCATGTTATTTAGAGTGAATAGCCATCACCCACCATACGCTAATACCTATTGGAACAACATGTAGTAATCCAAGGGAATTACTCAGGTAATCCTGTACACATGATTATGTAATCCTCTAATCATCTCCTTTAATTTTCGGTCCCCTTTAATATATATATATACTCTATTCAATTTAGTATGTTATATATTGATTAATAAGTTTTTTTTGTTCTTATAGGTTATCAGAATGTCAAATAAATATACCTGGGAAGACAACAATAGGAGGTATGCTGATATTAAGGAAGCATTGGAGGCGAAGGGTGATGGAAAGTGTTATTTCCCTTGCAATGATTGCAGAGGTTTGCAAACTATAACACTTTTAAGAACAACAGCTGAAAAGCATCGTAAGGAGAAGGGGCATGTTGAAGGAGGGTATGAATATCATCCCTTGTTAAGACATTATTCATTACATAATGTACTTCTTGTAATAGTACTGATAATTTATTCACAATTTTTTTATCATTTTTAATAGATGTGTTGTATATTATACACTAATGTTATTGCATTGTTTGTAAATATAAAGACAATGCCCCCAATATGTCGACCGCCAGACAGCTATTTGCCACATGATAATAGAAATGCTACTTTACAAGACGATGAGCATGGAGATCATGCTATTGAATATTGAGTTCTTAATGATCCTATGGGCGAAGATGACATTATTGATACTAATGGTGAAGATGGGATAAATATGTTTCTCCAAGACACATTTTCTCCATTGGATGAGGACAGCCTCCATGATATTCATGATGTTCCTCTTCTCGAGAAGTCCCAATAACCTCTTTATGAAGGCTCAACAACCAATATTCAATCTGCTATATTGTTGGTGGTGAACTTGAAGGTTTTGAATGGTTTATAAAACACTTGTTTCACATAGCTCCTAAGGTATGTAAAGTTGACTATTTTTCTCTATTTTTAGTGTTAATTAATTCCTAAATTAGGGATATGAAATATTTATGGCACATATTGTATACATTTCACTTTTTTTCAATGGTATAGATTGTTGGGTGAATTTCTATTACCACCATCAAATAATTTACAACGCACAGGTCGAGAGGTATTCTTGATTATGAAAGAAATTGTAGTGGAGTATCAATATATTGATGCATGCCCTAATGACCATATTATATATTA
Source organism: Pseudotsuga menziesii (assembly GCA_001517045.1). Taxonomy (NCBI): domain Eukaryota; kingdom Viridiplantae; phylum Streptophyta; class Pinopsida; order Pinales; family Pinaceae; genus Pseudotsuga; species Pseudotsuga menziesii. The sequence continues at coordinate 189,458 of LPNX010699109.1, read as the reverse complement.
TGGATAGTATGCATCAGAAAAAAAATTCCCACGATGTGAAATTAGTAGATATCAAACTGATCAAGTAATAAAGGAGGTCCCTCACAAAGTTCTTCGTTATATTCCCACAATTCCACGTTTCCAACGACTATTCAGGTGCCAAAGCATAGAACCATTTATGGATTACCATGCGAAGAAAAGAGGTGAAGATGGTGTTCTTCGAATGCCTGTAGATGGTTCTGCATTGAAGAAAATCAAAGAAAAATGGACAATTTTTAAAGATGAACCTTGGAATGTTATACTTTCATTGGTAGTTGATGGTTTCAATCCATTTGGTGAGCTTTGTTCTACTTACTCAGTGTGGCCTATTTTCGTCATAAACAATAACCTACCTCCTTGGATGATGATTAAGAGAGAGAAAACAATGTTGGCAATGATTATTCCACGTATTTTTTTTAAAGTAATTATAATATTTCATAAAGTTATTTGTTTAATTGCCGCATGAGAACACCTTTTATATATTTGGATGGATAACTAAATAGCAATATTGTATGCTTATTGATCAATTAGGTAAGTACAAAGTTAAAGATATGAATGCATATATTGAGCCTCTTATTGATGAGCTATTGAAGTTATGGGTTGGAATCATTATGTATGACATCTCCAGACCAATAGGGAAGAAACAATTTCAGTTCCATGGAATACTTGCATGGACAATTCATGACACTCCCAGGTTAACACATTTTTGTGGTATGTAACTTTATGTTGCACGTCGTTAAAATTATATGTTTTAAGGTAAAAAACATGCATTTCTTTTTAAATTAATAATATTTTGATGCTATAACATTAATACATATATCTCGCAGGTCTTCAAACAAAGGGAAAATTTGCATGTCCAATATGTGGTCCTAGGATAAAATCTTGTCGTTCAAGAAGTCTAGCAAAGGAGGTGTTTGATGAGTCATTACAAGAAATTTCAATTTAAAGTGGTCCTTCCAAAAATAATACAAATTCCATGTCATCATGTATTAGCCAATCAAAATGCTTTAAAATTCAAAAAGGGAGCACCTCTTAAACAATTTTTTAATATAAATTTGGGGATAGGTATCATAAAAAAATACTTTTTTGTTCGTATTTTCGACATATCTCCCTGTGTTTTTACTCAAATTTTGATCGGGAGAGCTCGTTGGATGTGGAATTAAATTTTGAATCCAACGAGTACCCACTCGACATACTTTTGGTGGGCCCCTCTACCCCAAAAACAAGAAATACCTGAAAAAATGTGATGATGACGTATTTAAGGTATTTCTTGTTTTTGGGGTAGTGGGGCCCACCAAAAGTATGTCAAGTGGGTACTCGTTGGATTCAGAATTTAATTCCACATCCAACGAGCTCTCCCGATTGAAATTTGAGTAAAAACACAGGGAGATATGTCGAAAATACGAACAAAAAAGTAGTTTTTTATTTTCTTCCTCCAAAATTAATAAATATTATTTTATTATTTTAACTATTATTTTATTAATTTTCCTTAGGAGGCCCATTTTGAGTTAAAATTTCCTCTAATATAGGCACTTCCTCCCTAAGAACCATAGGTACTGAACTATCGAAAAAATAGAATTCAATGGTAAAGAAGAGAATGCAAAGAAACCACGAAGAATGACACCTCACCTATGGAAGTTGGAATATAACAGAAATAGTTGAGTTACGAAAATTGTATATGCAACATACAATATGTTCACATAATATTATGATTTTTATATTTTACTGATTTTTCTCTACCATGGGTGTCATGAAATATTGTTATGTGTTTTCGTTTATGTTTAATGAATGTATTTAAGGCAAGAATGGGCTTCCACGAGGAATGAAGAGTTATCCCATACAATTAAGTAGGTTTCCTTACTATGAGCACCTACAAATATCTCATTTGTTCGATACAATGCATATCGGGAAGAATGTAACAGAAATGATATGACGAACATTAGATGGAAGGTTTGACAAAGATAAAATTGGAAAAAATTGTAGTGACATTGCAGAAGCCAATCACGCATTGCAAAGTGTAATTATTTCCAATGCAGGAAATGGGTACCGAAATATTAGTATTCCATTTTTATTGAGGGAGCAACAAAGCAATGCTATAAAATATGTCATTTAGAAAATAAGGTTTATGACGGGGTTTTCGTCGAACATACAAAATATCTTAACCAAAAAAGGCGATTTTGGCGGTGTTAAAACTCATGACTGACATATATTCATTAAGGTAATTATTTACGTTTATAATTTCCATTAAGTAAATATTTTTAGTAATTATTCTCTCCTATTTGGAAACATTAGATAATGATTTGTTTTTTGCTACAGTACGTTCTACCTCTGGCTCTCCTAGATAGCCTTGACGACAACATAAAACAAGTTATATATGAACTTGGTAAATACATGAGGTAAGTAAATTTTATATGAATGAAAAATGTTTGTTCTTTTGGTTGCATTGCTTATTGACATATTGTGTTTTATAACTTGGAACTTTATTATATATGCCTCAATATGGTTGATCATTGTTATTTTCTTGCATCTTTTGTAGGTGGATTTCATCTAAATAAATCCATAAAGAAGATTTGAGGTATTGGAAGAGAGAAATTCCTCTTCTAATGTGTGAAATGAAGAATTATTTACCTCCAACATTTTTCAACGCACAAGAACACTATCTCATACACCAAGTTGATGAGATTGAATTGTGTGGACCTATAAACTCAAGGTCAATGTGGATGGTGGAAAGGCATTTGAAGTCATTGAAAGATTTTGTTAGACAAAGAGCATGCTCTGAGGGGTCTATGGTGTAGGGCTATATGCTATATCAATCCATGGTATACATTAGTCAGTATCTTCCAGAGTTAGCAAAAAATATCAATCTTCCTCGCATTTGGCACGCTGAATCCATCAACAAATTTGAAGGGGAGGCCCTATTGGGGAAAGGTAGAAAGAGGAAAGTGAAAGGTAATTGGATGGTGTACATTTAATTTAGTATACAATTAATTTTTCAATTTATGTAATTTTTATTATTCCATCAGTGTTTTAAGGTAAACTTTATTGCCTTTAATGATAGCTAATTTACAATTCTTAATTGTTATTTTTTCATATAGTTGGTCGAGTGTGGGATGCAATACATTTATACATTGCAAACAATATTGATTGGATGGAGGATTGGATTGAATAATGTACAAAATACTATGCTACCTTATCATGGGAAGGGGTTAGTAAAATGATTAAAACAGTGCATCGTCATCGAGAAGAATATCCTAAAGAACTTACACAAAGGGAAATTGATTTAGCATGCAGTTTAAAAGATAAAAAGGAAAGTATATTTATCCTTCTCATTTTTTTCACTGTTTCACATTGTATCAAAATATTTCTCTCATTTATGTCTTCTTATATATTTATTTACCGAATTGGGCATGATGCAGCTGATACATCACAATGCTATGTGGTGCAATGGTCGTAAATTTTGCATCAAAAAGTTGGATGACAAGAGGAAAACATTTGATTGCAGGATAACTGTAGTTTTTCAAATCACTAATGTTTCCTCTAGAAGTGACAAGAATCCAAAAGTATCTGAAAATAGGTACTAAGGTTATTTGGAAGATATACTTGAGTGTGACTTTAATTCCTTTAAAGTATTTGTGGTTGAGGTCAAATGGTACATGCTACGAATGAATGAATGTGATCCTGAAAGAAATTTTATTGAGCATTCCAATGTATTTACCATGGTTAATACAAGGGAACTTGAACCAGGTACAAAGCCTTATGTTCTTCCAAGTCAATGTGAGCATGTCTTTTACTCAGAGGTTCCAGGTAAAGCAAGTTGGCCATACATTTTTAGATACAATCCAAGAGGAAGATCGGTCAAGTATAATGTAGAGGAAGAATAAAATGTTGAAGAAGAAGGTGATGCATATCAGGAGAAATTGGTCGCCGACGCAGATGTGTCAAATGAAGAATCTGATCAAGAAGTTGATCATCCAAATGATGTAGTAGACAATGAAATTGACATTGATGATATTGATGATGAATATCTAATCGAAAATGACATTGATCATGATCCTGATATGAGTGATCTTTTCAACGATAACGATCTAGAATGAGATGACGATACAGATGTTGAGTTAGATGAAGAAGAATCTGAATGACATTGTAGCAATGTTGGAATCTTGGAGGTATGTGAGAACATATTTTTTCATTATGTATTATGTTTCCGACTATTTAGTTATGTTTAAACCATCATTATCATCATCATAGTCATCACCATCATCACAATATTCGTCGTCATCATCATCTTCATCATGATCATCATATTCACCAACACCACCACCACCGTCATCATCTTCATCGTCCTCATCCTCATCATCATCATCTTCATCATCATCATCATAATCATTATCATAATCCTCATCCTCATCATCATTGTCATATTCATCATATTCATAATCATCAACATCTTCATCATGGTCCCCATCATTAGTGCCGTCCCCCTCTTCCTCATCAACATCATCATCGTCGTCGTCATCACCATATTCATCATGATAATCATCATCAACATTATCACCCTCTTCCTCATCAAAATCATCATCATCATCTTCTTCTTCATCGTCATCATCATTGTCATCATCACCATCTTCATCATCCTCACCACCACCATCATCTTCATCATCACGGCCACCATCATCGTCAACGTCATCGTCATCGTCATCATCATCATCAGCATCAGCATCATCGTCATCATCACCATCTTCGTCATCGTCGTCATATTCATCATCATCCTCATTATCATCCTCGTCATCATCATTGTCATCATCATCATCATCATCATCGTCGTCGTCGTCGTCGTCATCGTCATCGTCATCACTATCATAATCATCATCATCTTCATCATCATCATCATCATCCTCATCCTCATCATTGATGACGATGAAGATCGTAACTAATATATAATCTATATATTTTGATTTAATATTGTGTTAGAATTAATCAATTTTATTGGTATGTATAAATTAATTGTTTCTTAGTGTTATTTACATTTTCCTGTATGTTGCCATATGCTATAACACATTTTTTTACATAGATTTTGTTGGGTTATGGAGAATTGAGAGTGATGTGAGGGGGGGAGAGGCCATAAGAGCTTCCACCTTCACATGGTTGGCCCTATTCAGTAAATAATATTAAATTATTCTCAAAACAAAGAGAATCTCAGTAAGGAAATGCATCCTTATCATGCATAGGGTTTCCAGACTCAAACATGACTGACACTAACAATTTGAGCATAAAAAAACATACCTGTGTTTTGTAAATCTACTATGTTTTGTGTAAATCATAGTGTATGTCTTGTTTTTAAAAATTATATGTTAAGCCATCTTGTATGTTTTGTTTTTTTTAATTAAATATTAAATCATAAATTAATAGCAATGACATTATAGTAATGTTGGAATCTAGGAGGTATGTGATAACATATTTTTTCATAATGTATGTAATTGGACTAATGTAGTTGACCTAATGTGTCTTTGATCAAAACAATTCCAACACTAGAGGAATGGATCTTGTTTTTGCACCAATTAATGTCATCAATAATGTTCCATGCTTTGTACCCCTAGAAAGTGCACAAAATCATACATGCATTTTTGTGAAGTGAAATTGAAAGTGTAAGTAAGAACTTATCACCTTTATTAACTTTGAATTTCAAAATAACACACTCACATTTAATAACAATGATCCCACCATGTGTCATGTATTATGTGTCATATCTCATATTGTGATCCTTCTTAAAACCTAGGTTTGGAGTAAACAAGACAGTGGTTTCAAATGCATAAACCATAGCAAATTCAACATCTTTTAGCTTTTTTCTGGGAAATTATGTTTAATTTCTCCGTGGGTAGGTTAAGATATGGCTGATTCGTTGTTAACAGGGGAGAGGGTTGGGGGTTGGAGCCCTCAGCGAAACAAGGGACATTAAGAGAATGCTTCGAAAGCTTGATTCTTGAATGGATGGCATGAAATAGTTCGTTGATCCTATCAACTCACATATGGAGCAATGTGACATTAGACAATATGAGTTGGATTTTAGGGTCAAGGAGTAAGGGGTTGAAAAAGAACAACTAATCAATGAATTTGAGATGCAATTTAATATGATAATGGATTTTTCTCAAGGAACTCAATCTCGATTCCCCAATTGGACAATGTGTGGGTTTGAAGGAAATGGAAAAGGATACAATGCAACATATTGCCATTGGAAAAATGAAGGGCTAAGTGAACAAGGACACGCTCAGAAGGAGCAACTAATGGATGAGTGCAACAATCACCATTCTTGTTCTTAGATTTGATCACATCTATGATTTTTACATGCACTATTATCCTAAGAAATTTTATTAAATGATGCAGTTTTAAGACTTTTTTTAATACAATGTACTCAACTTGGAACATATATGTTGAGGAAACTTTTAAAGGATCTTCTTTTCAAATAGTATAATCTTTGTATCTATACTCTTATATACTTTAGGTGATTAAAGGTTCTTCAACTACTTTATAATATAATATTTTTATTCATTCATATTAAAAAGAAACACTAATAATATTATTAAATATAAAATATTATACATAATTGAAAATAAATAAACATTACAATTATATATAATTTTAAATAAATAAACATATTATATATATATATAAAATACTTATATTTTTTAAACATATTAATATTTAAATTCCTATATAATTTTAATTCATTAACATAAATAATAATAACAATTTAACACCCTTGTTTAAAATAAAACTATCAACCCAAAAAGAAAAGTGAAAATTGTGGTGATACCTTTTAATATAAAAATGCAATAGATTAAATATTATTTGTGACATTGACATCAACAATACTTTTTTAATACTTTATTGACATTAAATATTTATTTATTCAAGATAATTTTAATTTTGAGTTGGAAAAGAAAAGGGATTCTAAGTATTTTGAAGGGCTTGCAAATGTTTTTGTATTTATTGAACACCCATAATGTTGTTATAGCTTATGCCAAATTGTAATCATCATAATATGTTCACAAATTTGTGGTCCACTAAAGAGTGAATACTAATAAATTTGTGTTTATTCTATATTCATATTCTGAATACAAAAATTCAAGAAGAGGAAGATTATTTGTTGTTATTGTTGGGACTCCTTGTGCTAAGCTATATAAATCGACTCCAATATGCATGTGTTGTTTTGGTAGATGCATGCATATACAATAAGGGTTATCATAATTGAACTTTAGAACCATGCATTAGGTTACAATATTTTACATTCGTGACAACACAATATTGAACTTTGGAACCATGCATTGGGTTACAATATCAAAACTATGTGATTACGTGTCTAAATCATGCAATTGAAAATATTTTATGTTTATGACAACACTATATCACCACTCTAATATATGTTTAAATTTTCCACTCCAATGTGCATTCCACAATGATGATTTTAGGCTATTCTATATCTCGAAAGAACCAACAAAATATACAAGTCAACATTTTTTATTGTAAGGAAAAATTTGCCAAGAAACCCACAAAAACGTTGTGAAAACTTTTCCAAGGTGTTCTAATTCTTATATTATTATAAATTACAATCAATATAAAGAACACTACAATATATAGGCTTTAATAAAGTCTAATAAATTAATATGATCCAAAATCATTATTAGGGTATAAAGCCTTGTGCGAGGTTAATATAATGACTAAGCCTCAACAGTGATGAAAGACATTTATATATATTCAAATGCCCTATCAATTTTAATTTTTATTTATGCTATCAATAAATTTAAATACATAAAGTTTAGCTCCAAGCACTCTAAAGCTATTGATACTATCTCCTTTTATCTCTTTGCATTTAGCTAGTCATATTATGTTATTACGACAAATTTCAGGGGATAGGTGGGAAACGACGGAAACAATGTTGATGATGGTGAAAATGACAATGACATTGATGACGAGGATGATGATGATGATGATGATGATGATGATGACGACGACGATGATGATGAGGATGATGATGGCGACAAATATGGTGATGACGGTGATGATGACGATGACAACAACGATGATGATGATGAAGATGAAGATGATGATGATGATGATGACGATGATGATGAGGATGAGGATGAAGATGAGGATGATGATGATGATGATGATGATGAGTGTGAGGATGATGACGAATATGGTGATGAGGAGTATGATTATGATGATGTTGATGAGGAAGAGGGTGATGACGTTGATGATGAGGATCACGACGAAGATGTTGATAATTATGAAGATGATGAAGATGACGATGATGACGAGGATGATGAGGATGATGACGACGACGAAGATGATGATGAGGATGATGATGAAGATGATGAAGATGATGTTGAAGATGGTGATGTTGATGAGGATCATGACAAAGATGTTGATGATTATGAAGATGATGAATATGACATTGATGATGAGGATGATGATGCTGATGATGATGAGGAGGAGGACGATGATGATGATGATGATGATGATGATGTTGGTGATGATTATGATGATTAATGTTAAAGGTCTACATCTCAATTATGAGTTCATAAATCCAATGTGAGGTAATAATGTCAAATCCCGATTCTTTGGGAAAATCCATTATTGTAGCTATAAGAATATAGAATATTAACTCAACACCCTAAAACCCTAATACACTATGATTATTAAATACCACATTGGATGATATCATTATTATGAATTTTGCACCTATTGAATTTGTAATTTGAGATGTTTAACCTCTTTTTAGTCTCCATGTTGATTTGCAACATCCTTATTGCATATTAAAAACATATAATTTACTCAATATGACCTCAATATTCCCTCAAGATATAAAAATATAGTCAGTAGATCACATATAGTCAATAGAATAGTATTGAGATATGAGACCTATGCTCATATTTTTGACCCAAAAAATACCATTGAAGGCCTCAAATGAACTATATAAGGTTTTTTTTTAACATTAATCTATTATACAACATCTTCAGGGAATATAAAGATGAATTTTTTGACCTATCACATCTCATTTCCACATTTAGTTTGTTTTATAAAGAAATAAAGTTGAAGGCCTAATTTATTCCTTTGATATTACATGAAGCACCAAGATTTTATGTTTTTGTGTGTTAAAGAGTGTACATTGGATAGTCTTCTACATCATTGTTCACATGTGATGTTGATCTAGGTGATTTTCTGCTACAGCAACACCACACACATAACTCATTCATATAGCATGGGTCTCCATGTTGTATGGTAACTTAAAGTATTGGTTATTTACAAAGGGGTTCCAAATTTTCTTTTCCTTCATCTCTTGACAATATGTTATTCATTGTTTATTGGTCCCTATTCTAAAACGAATACATCAAACAACCATTTTATTTTACATTCATGAATTTCATTGCAAAGGTTAATGTATGAGATATTTAATTAAATATGATATCTAATTGATAAAATATCCAATAGTACTACTACTAATGTGACCATGAATGACAATAATTGAATATAAATAGTGTTACCCTATTTGGTCCAAAGGCCAACTTAAAGCCTAGAGAGGCGAGGTTTCACCACCAATGGGTGCTTGAAATTGATTACCTAAAGGGAACATATTGGAGGAAGACAAGGGATAAACCACGACAAAGGGATAAACCATGACAAGGGATAAACCACGACAAATTTCAAGGGAAGTATGAACCAGAGGAGAAGGATTTCGAGATCACGCACCAAAAGAGACCACATGCCAGAAGAGGAGGAGATGTACATATGACTGAAGGAGAGAGAGACCTTGTGCTTGTTCGTCTAGGGGAGACCCACATACTTCTACACCCACTTCTGCGCCCAGAGGAGATTGAGACCACCGGAAAGGAGACACTACAACAAAAACTGGATTTAGCATCTCTTTTTGCATCTAGACCATCTTTCAGTGTATTTTTCTTCATTTTTTGGACAAAATGGTGCAATTTCATGGGTTGGTGCTATTTTAGGCGTTTTTTCCATCCTTTTTCTAAATATGGCGCAAATTGCGGCGTAATTTGCACCAGGTTTTGCACCTGGTTATGCGCCAGGTTTTGCATCAGGTTTTACGACAGGTTTTGAGCCTAGTTTTGCACCTAATTTTGTGCCTAGTTTGTACATCTACTCTTGTTGTGCCCCCTTTTACGTCCATGTTTGCTTCAACTTTTACGCCCTTATTTTCATCCACTTTTGCATCCTTTTTTACATCCACTTTTACATCCACTTCTGCTTCTTTTTTTGCATCCCTTTGTGCGCCAAGTTTTGCATCAAATTTTACATCATGTTTTGAGTCTAGTTTTGCATCTCATTTTGTTTCAATCATTTTTGCATCCACTTTTGCATCCATTTTTTCTTCCACTTTTGCACCCACATTTTCATCCCTTTTTGCATCCCATTTTGCATCCATGTTTACGTCTTTTTTTACATCTACTATTGCATCCACTTTTGTCGCATCCCAATTCCCACCCATATTTGTGCCTACTTTTACACCCACTTTTGCATCCATGTTTGCATATTTTTTTGCATCCAATTTTACATCAGTTATTGCATCCCTTTATGCATCCATTTTTGCATCCACTTTTGCATCGGGTTTTGAGTTGGGTGTTACGACTACTTTTTCATCTACTTTTGTTGCATCCACTTTCGCATCCAATTTTTTATCCAATTTTACATCCATGGTTGTATCCACTTTTGCGCCACTTTTTTCATTATGTTTTGCTTCCACGATTGCATCATTTTTTGCATCCACTTTTGCATCCATTTTTGGCACATTCCATTATGCGCCCACTTTTGCGCCTACTTTTGGTGCATCCTCTTTGCATCCATGTTTTAATCTACTTTTGCATCCTGTTTGATACCCAGATGTTGAAGATAACAATGAGGATAATGAGTATGATATTGAGGATGGCTACGATGATGATGATAATATTGTTGATAATGAGGAGAATGATGACAATGATGATGATGAGGATAATGGCAATGATGACATTGACAATGATTATGATGGCTATGAAATGAATGATGATGATGGTGATGATGACAATGACAATGATGATGAATACAATGAGAATGATGATGTTTATCATCTTAAAAAATAAGTTGTTATTTGGCATACATAAAGTGTATGTGTCCTCCATGACCCTTTTCCACTAATCACATATTTTGGGTAGATGTTATTTCTTATGCCAATGGTAATGATGAATAACTGATGAAAATGTCAATAATCACGATGATGATGATGTCAATGACAATGGTGATGATGATGACATGATTGATGATTATGCCGATGAATATGACTATTGTGATAATCATGGTGACAATGACAAAGATGACGACGAATATGATGATCATCATCATTTCCATCATCGTCATCATCAAAAACATCATCACTATCATTGTCATCTAGTTCATCATCGTCATCATTTAAAGCATGCATAACAAGTGGGATATGGTTACAATTTTAAGCATGCATAACTTATAACTATGATTGAGCACATTTTAATCTTGGAGCTTGTAGTGAAACTGGGTTTATTTACCTCTACCAACACTTTCTTATAAGGATCATCATCATTTCTCATGTTATTCTCATTGTCATTTTCATCATTACTATCATCATCGTCATCACCATATAATCACATCATTGTCAACTTCATCATCATTTCCATAGTTTTCATCATCATTTTCATTGTCATCATCAACAACAACATTGTCATCATCATTATCATATAATCACATAATTGTGAATGTCATTATCATCAAATCAATTACATTTATTGTGTCCACTTTAGCATCCCAAATCAATTACATTTATATTCTCCTTATGCTACATTGTATAGGTGCAAAACTAGGTGGTTTATATCATTATTTTCAACTTCATCATCATTTCCATCGACTTCACCATCATCATCTATATCATCATTCATCTCATCATCATTGTCATCATTTTCATCATTGTCATTGTCGTCATCAACAAAAACATTGTCATCATCATCATATAATCACATCATTGTGAATTTCATTATCATCAAATCAATTACATTTATTGTGTCCACTTTAGCACCCCAAATCAGTTAAATTTATATTCAGGCTTATGTTAGGTTGTCTAGGTGCAAAACTAGGTGGAGGAATGAAAATTATTGAAACTCTTTGGCATCATTTCTCATGGATTTCTTAGAAGTTTGGATTTGTTAAGGATTGAAATATATTCATTCACTTATGCTATTGTTTTATATTATATTTCATAGAATCCCTAATGATGAAAATTCATATGGTTAAGATTTGAGAAACCTATAGTTAAAGGGTGATGAAATGTTTTTTTCTTTAAAATCCATTTTTCCATTTGAAATTCTACTTACTCACTTGGAAAATTACTTATGTAGGGATTGTGGGTTTCCCTTGGGTTGTGGCTGATGTAGGCCAGTGTCACATGACCTCAAGAGTCGATACAAACTTGAAAGATGCTCAAGTTCAAGAAAGGATTGGGTAGGTTGTATGGATGTGACACTTAGTATCTAGGGATAGCCATGACCCTTACTATCTCATGACATGTAGACCCTTCCATGTTTAGTATTTAGGATATCCAAACATTCATTTCCCAAGTTGTACAAATGTTTTACCTATATTTAATTTTTTTTAACAATTATTATCACATAAATAACCACATGTTCATGAACATTAATAAGGATAAATTAACTAACCCTTTACTATGAGTTTTTTTTCCTTCTAATTCAAAAAATATATTTTCACATAACTCACCATATATTTAACAATTTTAGCAACAATAAAATAACTTACACTTACAATGACTTATTTTCCTTTTTCCTTATATTAAAAAAAACTAATCAATATAAAACAACTCAAAATTCTTTCTTAAACACTCCACTCCAATAATATAGTAAAAATAATAAAAACATTTAGATCTCTTCAACATTAACCCTAAACAATTACATTTAACATAGCTAAAACTTATAAAGAATATTGTTTTTAATGTAAATAAAAAAAACATTACTTCAACGTAAAGCATTACCACTTGATCTTTATTAATTAATCATGTTACAATCTCAGGATTAAAGCAATCTTACATAGTGGTGGCACACATGTTTATAAATATTACATGTAACCATCTCTATGTTGGACTATGAAAAAACGCCATTCAATATAAGTTAAAACTTAATATATGTTATAGATTTTAGTTTAGCTATATATAAAACATGAAAAATATAAGATTTATGTGATAAACTTAAATGTAATTAAAAAAATGACGTTAAAGTGGGAAATATATTCCTGACAAGTCCCTAGAAGAGGGACCCCTTTTAATCCAATGTGGCAAACACCACCTCCAAAAGCTTGCGCTTCCAAGACAATCCTAGAAAGTTGGTTTAAATCTAGGGTGTAAGGCTTGACCTACTTGAATATCCACAAATAAAGCAACAAAGGTGGTCACCACCTCCACATGCAATGTGAATAATGTGTGCTTCTTAATGAAGAACATACTTTAAAATATAAACTTTATAAACTTTGGCATTAATGCCAAACAATTCAATTTACGGATACAACTTCAAAACCATCGATACTAGTAGCAACCAAAAATATTAATATTCAGAATCCGTCGTCATTGTTGTTCAAGGAAAACCCTTTGAAAACTCCATGACACCAAAAATTCCATGGAGATGGGAGAAGGCATTGCACATTTTGAATCTTCTCAACCAACGATGCTTTGTAGAAGACTCCATTACTTATTGTAGGATTTTGGAGATTTTCATTGAGGCGAGAGAATTGGAAAAAGGAAAACGCGTCCATGGTCACATGATAAAAATTGGGTTCTAACCTGATGTTTGTTTGGCTACTAAGCTTGTTAGTATGTATGCCAAGTTTGGTTGTATTGAGGATGCACATCAAATGTTTGACAAAATGCATGCGCACAATTTGGTTTCATGGACTTCTATGATAGAAGGATATGCACAACATTGTTATGGCAGAAAAGATTGGGTACTCTTTTGCTTGATGATGGAAGAGGGAAAAAGGATAAATCAGTTTACCATTTTCAACATTCTACGAGCATGTGCGAGCTTGAAATAGGGGAAACAGGTGCATTCCTACTGATTTAAAACTGTATTTTATATAATTTATCTATTTGTTGTGGGATTATTGCTATGTATGCAAAATACGGAGATTTACAGAGTGCCCAACAGATGTTACAAAATGCATGAACCAAATGTCGCTATCAGGGAAGGAAATGATATACAATTATGTGAGGCATTGGTTTTCGTAACTGGCATTTAATATCTTTAGACAAATGCAACCAATGATTTACAGAGTGCCCAACAGATGTTACAGAATGCATGAACCAAATTTCCCTATCAGGGAATGCAATGATACCCAATTATGTGAAGCATAGGTTTGCGTAACAGGCATTTAAAATATTTAGACAAATGCAACCAATGGGATTGAAACCAAACCAAGCCGCCTTTTTAGTGTTCTAGATGCTTGTACTGGGATGACCTCATTGGCATATGACAATCAAATCCATGCCCACATTTTGAGAAGAGGATTTGAATCTAAAATTGTTGTGGGAAATTACATTGTTGACAAGTATACTAAATGTGGGAATATGGAGTATGTACACCAGTTGTTTGATAAAATGCGTGAACGAGATATAGTTTCTTGGAGCAATATGACTGTAGACTATGGTAGGTTTGGGAGAGGCAGGGATGCGATAGAGGGATTTCAAAAAATGTAGCAGGCTGGTATGAAGCAAAATCATATTAATTTTGTTGGGGTTCTTGTTGCTTGCAGCCACGCAAGCCTAGTTGATGAAGGTTTGCATTACTTTTATTTTATGAGACACCATCATTACATTACCCCATAGGCCGAGCATTATTCCTGCATGATGTATCTACTTGGCCATGCTGGGCACCTTGATAAGGCACTTGATGTGATAAGAAAGATGCCATTTGAACCAGATGTTTCTTTGCTCAGTGCTTGTAGAGTGTATTCCAACATTGAAATAGGAAAAATTGCAGTTGAACTAGTTTTTAAGCTCGACCGTCAATGTGTTGGAAATAACGTCCTGCTGTCAAACATCTATGTTATTGCAAGTAGGTGGGAAGATGTAGACAAGGTAAGAACAATGATGAAAGATAAAATTGTGAAAAGAAGCCATGGTACAGCTGGATTGAGGTCAATACCAGAGTGCATCCATTTCTTGTAGGAGATCGAACACACCCACAAACTGAGTTGATCTACGCAATGCTGGGTAGCTTGGCTCTGCAGATGCAAGAAACAGGTTATGAACACTATTAAATTCATTTAATTCTCATTTGTACTACAGAAAGATAGGGATCATTATGAGGTTATTCCCCAAAATAGTAAACTCGTATACCAGCAAAGTGGATAGTTGATTGACACCACCAAAGA
>LPNX010699109.1:2639-173688 GCA_001517045.1 Pseudotsuga menziesii | reverse complement strand
TCATTAGGGAATTCAAATTAAGCTTTGATATTTTAAGCATTTCATCTTTCCTCCTATTAAATAATAATTTTAATCATATGTTAGTATTTTTTTCAAAACGGTTAACCTACTTGTCCCCTATTTATTTCCTCTATCGGATCACTCAAGAGTTGGTTCTATCTATCAATGATTTATTTGAATCCTTGATGATGGGTGGAGTGTCCCATATTGTCCTATTTTTAGGTGGTTGTTGATCACATATTGTTCGATTTTGAGGTATTTGTTGACCATATGCACTAGCTAGTGAGGAAAAGTGCACTACTTGGAGTTATTATTGGCTTTCTAAAACCATATTTATCTAGTTAAAAGAGCACTCTACACAAAAGATATTTTTGGTATCGTGTTTGTCCAAGGAAACTCCTCTTTATCCAATCATAGAGGGTGCACTAGTTTGGGAGCATCTTTTCCACTCGAACTCATCTTTATCCATTCAAAAAGACCGAGTTGTTGATAGTCTTGTTTTTGGCATGCTTTATCTTTATTTCGGAAGCAAAAGGAGGGTGCACTTGTTGATGGAATGAACTGAGTTTATTTTTATGCATGCTTTATATCCATGTTATCTCAGATAGGATGCACCACTTAGGTTATGATTAGGCCGATTTTATCCTCTTTTAGTCATCTTTAATCAACACTTGATAGCTAGGAGGAGGGAATATTTTTAGGTTTCCCACATTATGTTCATGTTTTTAGGGAATATTTTTAGGTTTCCCTGTACAAATAAGTAGTTGATGGATGCATTTTGTGGATTTCTAATTATGCTTGGATCTATTTTTAATAGCTTGGACCTATTTTTAATTAGCTTAATCATTGTACTTCATTTTAGTGGAAATGAAACATGCATACTTGCAGAATTACAGAAGATTCTCAAAGTTATTGGTGATTTTGTGGAGGGTGCACTTGAACATGGGCATTTTCAGCTTCATATATCTCGTGACCACCTACATCTCTGATGAAAAAGGGTCAATTTACTTTACCTTTGCTGAGTATACTGTCATAAATGAAGGCACTACATTTGGTAGGAAATGTGGGGTTGTTGTTGTGAAAGAGGCTTCTTTCCTTGGGAGGGCGATTTGGAGAAAGAAAAACGGAAAACCATCTTCTAAAGAGAAGGCAGCTGCCTAGAAGGACGCTGAAATTTTTAGTTTCATATATCTTGTGACCACCTACAGCCGTGATGAAAAAGGGTCGATTTACTTTACCTTTGCTGAGTATACTGTCATAAATGAAGGCGCTACACTTGGTAGGAAATGTGGGGCTGTTGTGAAAGAGGGCGCTTGGGAGGGCGATTTGGAGAATGAAAAGGGGAAAACCATGTTCTAGAGAGAAGGAATATGTTGTTCATCGCTATGCTATTCTTGTGGGAGGACTGTTTGCACTTCCCACATCACCACACAGTTCAGTTGTGACTTTGGAGAGCTGTTCACTAGCAAAAAAAAGTCTGTAAGCTAAATACAACGTACAGGTCAGGGAAACAGTCATATTCAGATTTGATTTGATGTGAATAGATTGTTGTTACTTGCTAATGTATTTTCATGTTATCCAAATAAGAAATACTTGACATATTTTCCCTTGATGTTAATGCAAAATATCTTATATTCATGTTCAATTTTTTCTGTGGATAACCATTATATTGAAATTTGAGAGCTGAAACTTGCAAACAAATACCCAACTCTATATTCAAACATATCTTAAAGTAAGCATAAAATCAGCCCAGATTTGGATAGGGACATTTCAGTGGTCGGAACTGTTGCCAAACTGTTTGACGAAAGTTCTGAACCAAAAAAGGCCTCAACATAACAGCAGTAAACTCCATTACATGTCAGCAGTCTAGTGAAGGGATACTACCTTAGTCCACATGTCAGTTTCTGTTTGGATGCTGCTGAGGTAGCATTGTGTGGGTATTGTCACTTTCACCTTGATCTCCAATAGGTTATCTCACTCGTGATGTAATTCAAAATTTTGAGACTTAATGATTGAATTTACTTTCAAGTTAGCAACAATTGCATCTGTCAGCCATTTCTTGATATCTTAATCCATTAGTTCCTTCTTGTTGTTATATTTCTCTGCAAAATATTTATCTATTATTGAAATCATAGAATGAAGAGTATTTTTGTTTAATAACTAAGCCTCCTTCCTCAATAGAGCTTCCTGATGTGATACGCTCTCATACATTTCAGTCATTAGATTGATTCTCTTCTCAATAGGGTCACAATTAGTTATTAGTTCTATCAGCAATTTTATTTTGTAATTCCAAGCTTTCTGCATTCTGATCGAGTGCATATCAATGGGTAATCAATATCATTGGGCATGTCTTATTAGTTGTCATTACGTTGTACAACATAGTTAGTGATGATAACATATTTTGATTATTTCGAGAATCATAGTGCAAGTGAATTGATTTGCAATAAGTTGCAAATGCATCTCTATTCTATATTTTCAAAATACCTTGTTAATGGAATTGTAATTGACAAAAATTGATTTGGCTGGATACTAAGATTTTATTAAGCACATTAGATATCCCTAAATGAATACAAACTATATATATTGACCAATTGGCAGACATGTTTCAACGATTTTCAAAAATATCAGTTGGACAAAGAAATCGATTGACATTCTCTAAAAAGGTACTATCCATAATCTTGCAGATACAGAGGCCAAGACTATTTCTCTAGTGCATTTTATGAAAAATAGTTCTTTTATATAATTCTGATATCCTAGCACATTGGGTTAGCTCAATTGGTTTGGACTGACCAGTTTCAAGATAGAGTTCACTAAGAGATCATGGTTCAAATGACACTCATTAGTGTTGTCCTCTGACTAAATTTTAGAAATGTATAATTCTAGATTAATGAGAACATCAAATCAAGTCGGACCATATGTACTATAGCCCCCACCAACCAAAAAAACCAATAAAACATTACTGAGTTTGGCATGATTTCATACAATTTCTCAAGATAGTATGATTTCGTAACTAGAATTTTCCACGAACTTTATAACTCTTCGTGAACAATGAAGATAAATTTGTACTAATGGCATTTCCATCCCAACTAGAATTTCCATCCCAACTAGAGAAAGTGAATGTCACTGTTAGAAACTTAGAAAGTACAGATGGACATTATTCACTGAATGAAAGCACCAGAATAAGAAAAAACAGGAAATAAAACGATAAAACTTTTTTGCCAAGTGTCTCACAGATCTTAAACATTGCTTGACCAATGTTATTCAATGCTGTGATTAATTCCTGTTGTGCTTTAACCTTCTCCTCCTCAATATATATCATCCTTTGTACACTCAGGATATGATCTTTCAAATACTTTTCATCTATCTCCATTTGTTGTTCAAACATAATACAATACTTATCATGCCGTTTTAGATGCCCCCTGCTCAGTCAACTTAAAATTAGAAATGATTTTCTTATTGTTTTCAACCAAAGTTGATTTTATCCCTGATGTCATGGATCGTACTTTCCGCTTTTTCCCTGTAAAATGGTTGTCTCTATCAATCTAAGCATCCCCTTGATTCTCGAGTGGTGTCTCAAGCTTCATATTCTTATGAAGTGGGGTATTTTCTGAAGCAGCATTATGTTCAAATGCTCCATAATTAGATGTCGATGTTCAAATGAGCATAGGGCACGCACACAGTGTTTTTTCCCGAGAAACTAATTCACTGGTTTTCCATTCTACATCCCATCAATACCTTTTTTCTCTCAAGGGTTTAGCATTGCTGGAATTCAAGGTTATTGTTTTGATGAAAGGACCCATGGTGGTGGCACCATCCTGGAATGTTGGTTGTATTTGCAGGCCCTCTTCAGACCATAATCGACTTGGGTGATTGGGGTTTTCAGAATTAGCGCACCTACTCATCGATCCAATGGACTGGGGTTTTCTCACCTACACTTGCCTACTCCTAGATTTGATGGCTTGGGGTTTGTTCACCTATACCTACCTACTCGCAGATTTGACAGGGTGGGGTTTCTCCAACGGCTGCACATTATCAATGCAGGGTCTACGATTTTGGTGAATGATGTTGTTGGGGCATTTAGCTAAGCCTACTCGCAGATTTGACAGGGTGGGGTTTCTCCAACGGCTGCACATTATCAATGCAGGGTCTACGATTTTGGTGAATGATGTTGGTGGGGCATTTAGCTAAGCTTGTTACCAGGTCCTTTCTATTTCCACTTTTAAAAAAAATTTCTATTAGTTATCATTTTGTCCCTAAGTAAGTGAATACTTCGGTTTTCGCTAATGGAAAAATACAGTTCAAATTTGCTTCCAATTTTTTTGGGGGTATATCTTTCCTACAAGCTCATGGTTAATACAAACAATATCGATGAGATCCTGATTGCCTTAATATCACACAACGTGGGGTGTTAGTTTCATTTGTATATTTCATCTTGATTGCCTTAATATCACACAACGTGGCGTGTTAGTTTCATTTGATAATATACATGGTTCACAGATCTAGCCATAGAAATAAAGAAATCGATCTATGGTTTGTTAGATAAAACACAACTATTTCCGGAGGCTCTATAAATTATGACTCTGCTATTCACTCTGTCTCTTTATTGTTACCCATGGCATTTCTTATAGTTTTACTCATCCAGTATCCCTTCCTTCTCAATAGTCAGTAACGCCCTTCCAAATCAAGATGGAAAACCCATTCAATAGTCATAGCCCAGCTTATATTATACTTTTAAAACCACATTTTTAATATTGGACAGTATTAGATTTTGATGTATAGATATTAGTACCAGAACTTAATAAAGCTTACTTTTAGTTAAATCCAGAATTAAAATAAAATAAACTTAAATATTCCAGGGTAGCCTTCCTCAATTACAATGGCTCTATTCCATTCATAGAGAAGTGTTTCCACTCTATTAGTCATTATGTGAATGCTTTCATAATGTGATTTTGTATTAGGTTTTCATGTTACAGTCTCTTTGGTTTTTATCTTCCTATATTTGTTTCAGGACTTTAAAATGTTAGGTTTTTTAAGGTTCAGTCCACACGATGTTCTATAGATGTGGCTTAGAATCCATGTGAATTTTCTATCTCCATTTTTGAGTTGTTTTCAATACTTTCCTTGTAGAGCAAAAACATTGATGAAAACTATGGTTTTCTTATTATTTCATTCCTTTCCTCTCTTTTTTTGTTTCACATTCTAGTGAGTTTGTTTGTTGGACAAATTGTATTTAAGCCATTAAAATATTTTTGATGTGGTTTTACTTTGAGCTTTAAAAACCTTACATTCTTCTACTTATTTTGATTCTTTAGACCAACCATGAGTTTTTATATTCTGTTTGTTTTTAATGATTTTCATGCCTTAAAACTGGCTTATTCTATTAAAACAACATATACACACATTAATTTGTACAAGCCATCATGTAGGAAACCATTAGGAGCGAGAAGGATGGGATATTGGAAGGACATAACCTTGTCAAGGCACCCTTTAAATTTCAGCAATGCACCACGAAAGTGAGTTAATTGTCAATTCAACATTCAGTTTCTCCTAGTTATTTACACAAATTGAAAGAAAAACAATCTACATCTATTATTCAGTGAGTATTTCAACATAGTATCATATCAAGTGTAAAAATTGCCATTTCATCATAAGAGATCTTTTAAAATTACATGTTTCATGTGACAATTGTTTCCCAATGTTCGATAAACTAATAAAGACTTTGACATCCATTGGTTTTCGTCAATAGCTCTTGTGACCTATGCCCCTTCCACCCCAACTTAGTGCTCTTTTATATCTACGTTGTTGGATGACACCAAGAATTGGAAATACAACACTGTATGGGAATAAATCAGGTCAGATTCATGCCCAAATGTGCCTGGTAATTTCTACAACTCGTGTTTCTATGGGTAAAACTGGATAGATTGTTCCTACAAAATACCTGATTCCAATACTACCATAGGTTCTATAACCATTACGCTTCTGAGATTTCCAACTGTGCTTCCGAGATTTCCAACTAGGTTATAACCCCTCTTGGTTGTTATTGTAAAATATTTTTGTTGAAGTAGTTGTGTTGAGCATGGTATAGGAGTTATACTGTTATCAACACAAGGCTCAAATGCCTACAAATCATCCCATTGAAGTTGTTTGTTATTTGTTGAACAATTATTAGAATAGCTATGCCAAGAGATGCCTTGGAGGACAGAGAATAGCTATGCCAAGAGAACAGAATGTTTTCTACATAGATAAATTTTGCACCAAGTTATCCCACATGTGGCTTGACATACAAGCAACTGATCTAGGCCATCACGCCTGATGAGACCCCATTACAATTGCTTCATGTAGTCCCTCTCTCTACTTAATCCCTTCCGCCCCCCCCAGTAAAAGATCAAGGCAGTGCATATTGAGATACAAATCCAGTGCTTCTGCTACGGTGGTTGCTCCACCATCTTAAGCAGTTCAACTAGAGCTAGTCATTGAAGGCCCAGCTTCCCTTCACTTGGTTCTATATCCAGTGTCGGAGTCCATAGTTTCAAACATGGTTGATCCATCATTTCAACAAGACCCCCTATAAGTTGAAGCTTTTTACCTTGAAACAAACCTTGAACCAATTGATCGAGCAGATGAACCAGCAACAAAGTCTGCAATAAAGGCAAAGGCGGGTAGAGCAGCAAAGACACAGGCAAGAGCAAATTCACTAGTAGTTCGAAACCAAGATCGAGAGTTGGTAGCCAGATAAGGGAAAACTAGTTCTCAAACAGACTCTTCTGCTGATGGTTATGGGTATGGGCCCAAACAAAGGGATGCTAGGACTGGGGCGTGTAGTTTCTTAGCACTAGACTCAGAAAGAATGAATGACGAGTAAACTGCTGGATGATATGGAAATATAAAGGCTTTTATAGGGATAGACGCTAGTTAAGTCACCTCTATTACTTCAATTGAATATTTAAGAAAGGATACCACCCACCTATCCACCTATAAAGCCTCCGTTGATGATGGTTCTTTAACCAGGTATACTCCAAATGGTCAGTGTCTATCTCGATCTCCTATGGAGTATGGAACTAAAACTGCTTCAGTCGGTGGATCAATAACTATTAGCTCTAAAGTTTTAACATTTACTGCTTTAAGGCCATCAAATAGGGCATAGTAGGCATAGGTGCCATAGGTCTAGGCAATAGTTTAACCATCAATGTTAGAGGAGTAAAAAAGGACTGCGGTCAATTTATAGGACTTGAAGCACACATAAAAGAAGGATGAAAAGATGATAGAGGCTGCAAATGTATAAATGTGACTTTAACACCTAGAAGATATAGATTACATAATGCAGATAAAGTCTACCAAGGAGACGACCACGCCACAGTAGTGGAAATAATCATCTCACTTACAAAGAATCATGAGTATGTATAAGCAAGCGATACTGCACAAAGTTCAATATAACTATGAAATTCTGCAGTTCATCACAACAGATACCTAGGAAAAACATTGATGAAAACTATGGTTTTCTTATTATTTCATTCCTTTCCTCTCTTTTTTTGTTTCACATTCCAGTGAGTTTGTTTGTTGGACAAATTGTATTTAAGCCATTAAAATATTTTTGATGTGGTTTTACTTTGAGCTTTGAAAACCTTACATTCTTCTACTTATTTTGATTCTTTAGACCAACCATGAGTTTTTATATTCTGTTTGTTTTTAATGATTTTCATTCCTTAAAACTTGCTTATTCTATTAAAACAACATATACACACATTAATTTGTACAAGCCATCATGTAAGAATCCATTAGGAGCGAGAAGGATGAGATATTGTAAGGACATAACCTTGTCGAGGCACCCTTTAAATTTCAGAAATGCATCACAAAAGTGAGTTCATTGCCAATTCAACATTCAGTTTCTCCTAGTTATTTACGCAAATTGAAAGAAAAACAATCTACATCTATTATTCAGTGAGTATTTCAACATAGTATCATATCAGGTGTAACAATTTCCATTTCATCATAAGAGGTCTTTTAAAATTACATGTTTCATGTGACAATCGTTTCCCAATGTTCCATAAACTAATAAAGACTTTGACGTCCATTGGTTTTCGTCAATAGCTCTTGCGACCTATGCCCCTTCCACCCAAACTTAGTGCTCTTTTATATCTACGTTGTTGGATGACACCGAGAACTGGAAATACAACATTGTATGGGAATAAATCAGGTCAGATTCATGCCCAAATGTGCCTGGTAATTTCTATAACTTGTGTTTCCATGGGTAAAACTGGATATATTGTTCCTACAAAATACCTGATTCCAATACTACCATAGGTTCTATAACCATTACGCTTCTGATATTTCCAACTGTGCTTCCGAGATTTCCAACTGGGTTATAACCCCTCTTGGTTGTTATTGTAAAATATTTTTGTTGAAGCAGTTGTGTTGAGAATGGTATAGGAGTTATACTGTTATCAACACAATTATATAACTATAAAATATAAAAATACAGACCTAGTATTTCACATAACCTTCGGCGTCTATTAACTCCACAACTTTGGTTTCATAGGTCCTTTAGTAATATTCCAGCTAGAAATACTAAATAGTTAATTCCTAAACCTTTGTTGTTTTGAGTACTCTAAATTTGACTTAAGTAATATGGACAAGACTGATTTTATCTTCGCAAATATGAACCCTAAAAAATATCAGTCCTAGATCACTAAATGATCATCATGTGACTTGTCTTCCGACAAATTTTTTCTTGCAAAGGAATACCTGAGTAGCATATTTTGGTAGTTAGAGTGAGTCTTGTCCACACTATGATATTAGCAAAATTTTGAGTTCCTGTAGTTATGTCTCTTTGATTTCAGTAGTACCAAATCTTGTTTCCTGTAGTCATTTCATTCTCTTCCAGTAATGAATCAATATTCTAATGTTGAAATTATTTAGACAATCATTGCTTCTTGACAATCTTGTTTAATTTCTTTCCATGTATGAATGGTTTGACCTCCAAGTCCCATGAGCCATCTCAATGTTGTTGCTTTCATTCTTCAATGTGGCAAGAGATGATAAGATGCATTTTGATAAGACATGTTTTTGATGGGTATTTGTAGGCATTTGAGTTAACTCAGCCCAAATAAGGCTGAGTTATTTGTTTTTGAGCATTGTTGTAGATGGGTATTTGTAGGCTTTGAGTCTTCCATAAATCCAAGGAATAGAACACTTATATACATGTCTGAAAAGGCATCATCGGTCTGCTCTGTCACTGCTATTTTGTCCAAAATTTTATGGAGCAAAACCTAAAAACATCCTTGTAGCTGCTGCCCTTAATGTCCTCTCTACAATGTGCCACATTTAGTATTTCCTGCCCAGACTGCTATCTTCAAACTGGCAGTCAACTCTATTATGCTAGTATGAGTGATGAATTAGGGTTCCAGAATACATACTTGAATTACATCCTAAACTATAGAAAGAGGCTTACAATGTCATCATATCCACATAAGTTAGCCAAATGCTCAAGGACAATATTTCCATCCAAATCATCCCTCAAACACCAATACACCATAAGAAATCCAAATCATCCCTCAAACACCAATACACCATGAAAACCAGCCATGCCTTTCAATAATTTTGAGTGTATGTAATCCAAAATACCATATCATCTCAAAAGGCTAGGGCACTCTATCAATGTCGCATAAGCAAATATGTACAAGAAGAAAGTCATCGAGATATAACTTCAAGACAATCATCCAGATGAGAATATATTGATATTGAAGCATCAATCAAAAACAACATTCCTGCATGGCTACTAGTGTGAAGATCTATCAATTCCAGAACATCATCAATCACTAGGGAACCATCACATAGAAGCAAGGATCTAACATTGAAGAACATAGGCCACCCAAATCTCCATCAACATGTCACTCCTTGCTGAAGCATGTGAAAAAATTCACGTGTGGACACCCATGCAAAATGGGGGGTAACACCTAGCATGGAGCGGGATATTCTTAGTAACCTTGGTGCTTGCTAAGTTTGTATTCTATAGGTGACAGGTGGTTTCTGTTAAAAACCTTTTGCGTCTGTACTTGAAGCTATATGACCCAAATTCCAATGTATTTGATTCTCCTGTGACTTTTCTGTTCTTTGCTTAATCTTTTAGCACTTGAGGCAAAATCTCAAAGTTGTTTGATGATAAAACCTTTTTAGCAATCGGAGAAAGGAAGTATGCATTTGATGTAAGGTTCCAATCCTGAGTAGTCTCTGCCTCATTTTTCTATACATGACCAAATTTAAACTTAACTAACTTGTCTCCACTGAGTAGCCTGTTTCTGATCTCCTTATCAGAAACAACCAATGCATCTCCTGTGTCTTTTCTGTTCTTGCCTCAGTCTGTTAGTACTTGATGAAAATATCCCTAAGGATTGTAATGATGAACCTTTTTAGTAATTGGAAAAAGGGGCCCACAGGAGTGTGGTCTAGTGGCAAGCAACAAGGTAATTAGGCTTGTATTAACATGGAGACCTGGGTTCAGAGCCCCCCAAGTGGGCTCCAATGAGGCCAAGTGCAAGTCCTGGGTGTGTACTTGAAGCTATATGACCCAAATTCCAATGTATTTGATTCTCTTGTGACTTTTCTGTTCTTTCCTTAATCTTTTAGCACTTGAGGAAAACTCTCAAAGTTGTTTGATGATGAAACCTTTTTAGCAATTGGAGAAAGGAAGTATGCATCTGATGTAAGGTTCCAATCCTGAGTAGTATCTGCCTCATTTTTCTATACATGACCAACTTTAAACTTAACTGACTTGTCTCCACTGAGTATCCTGTTAGAAACAACCAATGCATCTCCTATGTCTTTTCTGTTCTTGCCTCAGTCTGTTAGCACTTGATGAAAATATCCCTAAGCCTTGTAATGATGAACCTCATATGCATTTCAACCCAGTTGACAACTATTGAGAATTCTGATATAAAAGGGGAAATATGAGAAATCAATTTGGAGCTTATATTAGTCTAAGAGCTAGTTGGTCACTGAAGTCTTAAATTATTAGTTTTTGGGGATTGAGGTAATATGTATGGAAGGGTTAGGTTCTATTTACAATGCTCTGTTTCCAGGTCAATTACATCACATACTGTGTATTGTAATGCATAATCATAGGATTTGGTTGTGGCTCAACTGTATCTCCCCATTAAATATACATTCAAGCAATAAATCCAACACAGATTTGGCTCTGTCTTCATTCAAATTGCTACCACCAACATTACTCCAAGTCCATCAAGGACCTTACATCTAGCTAAGAAATGGGTTTTCTCCATCATTTGAACTAGATTATTGTTGTAGTCATATTGGACTCACTAATAATTTCACAATTTCCTTTGAATTGAATTCCATTTGTTAGCACATGAAGAGTGCATGATAATTCCATTTTGCTGCTGATAAAGTAGACCGTGTTCGTTTCTCTCGGCTGCTCTTGAACTGTTAACTTGGGCATCATTCCTCTGGGGTTTATAAACCTTATTTGTGAATGTGCATACCCTCTCCTAACAGGCTATGACTAAGGTACGATCTATTCTAGCTGGGATGTGAATGTGTTGTCTCTATTCTATAGATAGTGATTGATGTTGAAGCTGTAGTGGGTACATATTTTGTAGATGGTAGGTATGATGGATTTATATGTACTTCTTGTCATATTTAAGAAATATTCCCTAAGTTTATATTTAGTTTGTAGCACTATTTAGTCTGTTGGATGTATCTAGATATTTTGGTGAGAGGTTGAATAAGTTTTCATTTTTATACTACAATATAATCTTAAATAGATGTGGAGGGATCCACTTACAATACATACATTTTCAACTAATGACCCAAATCCAACACTATTTGGATGTCTACAATCGAATATTATTGGTCTTGGCTAGCCACCCTACTCCTCAAAGTTTGTTTGCTGCAAAATGCTTGAAAACAGCTTGCAAACAACTTGTAACTCTGACATTAAGCTTCCTTCTCTGTTGGTTGTCCAAATTCCTATAGTAGTCTGAGACTTGTTGTATTAATGGTTTTCTAACAACACTTTTCCTAATTTTAAGATAAATTCCATGCATTTATTGCCATGATCTACTCATTCGTATGTCTTTCTTTCTTTGCTCTACAATATTAAAATGATGAAAATATAGTGAAATTTACCTATTTTTTGTGTGACAGTCCTCTTTTTTGTTGTTTACTTGCTTTGTTGTTGGGTAAACTTTTATAATGCTTCCATCTATTCTCAAGTGATTATGTGAATATTAGTACCACTCCATTAAAACAAATTTAGTGTAGTTATTTGAGCATTGAATGGTAAGTTAAAAGAGTGAACCTTGTTGATTTTAAGAAGTACAACACTACATGGGATCGGATATTTGCATTGAATCCTCTAACTTTCAAGGTTAGGTGGAAAGGAAGAAATTCAAATGCTATTACATTGTTTCTGATGTCAATTGTTAGGATGATAGCCTGTTAGTCATTAACAAGTTGGGCCTTAAGGTGGCATGTTGGACCCCCTAGATAACAATTATTATTTATACTAAGCTGGGGAATTATTTGTTAAAGAACATGCCTTTTGTTTGCATAGCACAACTACATTTTACTTTGATATTTTTCATTTTTACTACTCAGATGGTTATCCAAGAATACGTTTTCCTAAAATTTCCAACTGATGATAATGTTTAATAGAATTCATTTTGACTTTTTTGATATTGTGTTATCTAACAAATTGATGTCAATTTTTTAGAGCTGTCGAAAGTGCAGAAGCTTCTTCTTACAAGGAAGGAAGTGGAAGGAGAAATATTGACTGCTGTGGAGGTCATCCCTAAGAGTGAGTCACAACAAAGCATTTGGGAGAAGTACAAAAAAGATGTTAAATATCAATGGTATGTCATAGATATTTTATTGTTACTTCTATTTAGATTATTAGTGTTCTTGTCATGTCTACCCATGTTAGGGGTTCATGAGTTTCCTTCTAATGGGCATGTTATGATCATCTGTGTGGAGTTGCATAGACTTTTGATCCCTTTCTTTTACAACGCTCATGCTCATACAAAGTGTGTCTAGAGGATGCTGGATGTTTCTTACGGATGTTGGATAGTTTGTTGTATTTATTTGCCTACAGATCTAGAATTAGATTAAATGCATAGAATAAAGAACACATGCATATTCGCATGGCTTAATACAAATATTTTTTGTAAGAGACACTTATAATATGGAAGACCATTACTTTCAAGGCTTTTAAGTTTTCTCCTAACTCATACACTTACGTACATCCATACGTGCACACACAACAATTTTGTTGTTGAGTTAGAATCTCAAAACACATAGAACTTGTATTTTTAAAGTCCATGACCTATTGATTCTTTATTCAAATACTGTTGTGATTCTTTTCTATATTCCACTATGTGGTCTTGTGGCCTTTGTATTGTTGTGGAACTCTGATTTTTTCAGCTGTGTTTCAGGTATTCTAATTCTTGCAAAATTATGTTCACTTATGGAACATTGGTTTTGGAAACTTAGTGTGACAGGTCTCAAATTGTGTTGACCACTTTGTTGTGTCTACGACCTTGCAATTTTGGAGGTTTTCTTCTTGTGTCCTTTCATCCCCATGACTTTTCTATTTTAGATTCTTGCAGTTCTGCAAGATGATGAACTTGCACAATAAAATTCTCTCATTTTGACCTAGATTAGTCCTCCCTTATCTAAACCCCATGTGATCCCCAAATGTAAAGTCGAATGTTGTATTATTTAATATTAAGTAAAAAATTGAACTATCTCCAAAACCCCCACCTCCCTTCGTTCTCTAAGGTTCAATTTTATATAATGGTATTTGAATTTAAATTGGCACATCTAATTCCAATGGGAAAGAAATTGAATTGTCCATTATTAAAACTGTTGGTATTTAAAACCCCATAAATCAAATTAGTCTTCATCATCACAAATATGGAACTCATGAATTGTTCATTAACGTGCGTAAGATAAATTTCAATTTGAGATTGTTTGTTGATAAACCCCTTTTGAAATTTTGAATAGTTGAAGCAAACATTTGTTCTTTTCTATGTAAAATTTCCTTTATTCATTCCTTCTCCATGTCTCTTCACTAATTTTTACTCTGAATCCCATTATTCTCTTTTTTCTTTTTGTGTTGTTTTTGCTAGTTCTTATTTCACATTCTTTTCATTAGCTATTATTAAATGGATTCATGAAGCTATGTTGCGTGGAGGCGCCCCCCTCTCCGCCCCTGCTCCCGAAATTAGCAGGATTCATGAAGCTAAAGTATTCATGAAGCTATGTTGATGAAGTGATGGAATGCCCCTTCAGAATCTCTTGATGGAACAATCATTAGTAAGATGAGAAACCCTTGAACTTCATCTACCTCCTTGTGGCCTTATCAATTGTGGAAACCGATATGATCCTTTTTCCTGTTGACATCTTACTAATTTTTAGATTATAAATAATGCACATAATATAAATAAACTTTGTTGGTGTTAATTGTTAAAATATTCATTATATCATATATGCTGCACATAGTAGACATCTTCTTTTAGTAACCATTCATGAGTTCTTCTCTTACCATCCCATTGCTGAACAAAATCACCTCATCAATGAATAACATGTATGTAGCAACACACACATCCTCAATTGGTGTCTACAACTATTTCTTAAACACATCCTTGATTTTTTGTCCATATCAAGTTTAGGTTATTAGGTATGCATGAATACATTATGTTGTTCTCTAAGACTCTTTTGCGGACCACTTTAATAGATTGCGTAACTGTTTAGGATATTTTGTTACCTGAGCATGGTAGATTTTTGTGCTTATTAGTGTGGTTGAAAAAACAAATTGGATTTTAAGCATGAATGTCTTTGGATCTTATTGTCTTTTATTAGAATTACAAATGATGAAATCTATGTGTTAATATTTCTCCTCTTCTCGATTCTTAAAGGGTGCTAGCTCAACAAAAGAGCACCTGCTTTACAAGCAGGAGGTTGGTGGTTCGATTCCTCCATGCCCTAATGATATTGGAATATATTTCTAAAGGTAAAAAATGTAGTAGTGCAAGATGTATGCAATATTAGACGCAACACTAAATGCAAAACAAGATGTAAAAGTGGACGTCACACTAAACACAAAAGTGGATGTAAAAGTCGACCTTATGTCAGATGCAAATATGGACACAAAAATGGATGTCATACTAAACGCAAAATTGGATGCAAAAAGAGACTCAACACTAGACACAATTAATGACTCAAAACTAGATGCAATACTAGGTCCAAAACTAGACGCAACAGTAGATGCAAAAGTGGACTCCTAACTAGACGTAAAATTGGACATTAAATTGAGCACAAAATATGTTGTATCGATGGACATAAAACTAGGCGTAACACTAGGTGAAAAAATGGAAGGAACACTTGGCGCAAACAAAAACTTAAAATGAGACATAATATTGGATGCAAGATGGGACAAAACATTGGATGTAAAACTAGACGTACTATTGAATGCAAGATGGGATGCAACATTGGACACAAAACTAGATGCAATATTAGATACAAACATGGGTGCAAAACTTGGCACAACACTAGGCACAACACTAGGTGCAACATTGGGCTCAAACATAGATGCAAAAAAAGACATCAACCGAGATGCAAAACTAGGTGGAAACCTAGATGCAAAATACGACGTAAAACAAGATGAAACATTAGGCACAAACATGGATACAAAAAAAGACATAAAACAAGCTACAAAATTAGATCCAAATGGGGATGCAACATTATAAGTAAAATTGGATACAAAACTAGACGCAACATTGGGTCGAAAATTGGATGCAAACCTAGATGCAACGTTAGATGCAGAATTGGACACATAATTTTATGCAAAACATGGTGCAAAATTGGGTGCAAGACTTGATGAAAAACTAGGAGCAAAATAAGATGCAACATTGGATGCAAAACTGAGCGTGAAACTGGGTGCAAACAAGGATGTAACAAAGGATGCAAAAAAAGATGCAATAGAAGTTGCAAAATTGGGTGGAAATAAAGGCGTAACAAAAGATGCAAAAAATTGGGCGCAAAAATGGACACAAAAATGGATGTTAAAAAGGACAAAAAAAAATATGCAATAGACGGCGTTTTACGAAAATGTACAATAGTTCCAGGTTTAGCGCTAGATTGTTCACCACAATTGAGAAAAAATTACACTAAAATCTGGCGCTAAATTCAACGCTAAATATAGTTTTTGTTGTAGTGAGACCGAGATGTCTTCAGTCAGTTCAAACATCAACCAAAACACTTAATATTTGAAAATTGCTTATCTGCAAAGCATATAAAAATTGACAATTTCTTAACTATAGAGAAATGCATTGCGCAGACTAGGGATGTTTGGAAATGAATTAATTCCTTCTTTGTAGAGCACAATGATATCTTTTTTTTGAGTGTTTGGGGGTTTGGAAATGCATTGTGCAAACTAGGGTTTCGAATTTCATACTTGGCTTCATTTGAACCAGACTAGTTGAGGGTTTCATATTTTATACATCGATTTATATTACACTTGTGATTATTCCATTATTTCTTTTACCAATATTTTGGATTGGAAAATTGGATCTTTATGCATAACTTGAACCAACTCTGCACATACATGTGAAATTGTGAGAACAAATTCAAGTGAAGGTTATTTGTGTGGACACAATAATGTTTCTTTTGAACTCTTTGTACTGCAAAATGAAATGAAGACCATGAAAAGGTTACTGTGATGGTTCTCTTGTCAAGAAAAATGAATGTTATTGATGCACTAATTGATTTTCAAACAGAGATTTGGATCTTACACGTAGATATAATAATTCCTTGGGAGGAGAGGGATGATCAATTTTTATACCCTGTTTTGAAGAGTTTGGAAGTTGGGTAATTGATGATTGGTGAGATCCTATGATTAGAGATCCAAGTATCATGGTAATCAACTTTTATAGTTTATCAGTCATAAAGTTTTCAGTGCTGTATTTACTTACCCCTTATGGCCCATGGGATAGGCCTGGCCAACTGATAGAAGGAACTATTTTAGTATTAAGGTTGGGAGAGTAAGTCTCACATATTTTATCATTCTATTCTCTTTAGGTATATGCTGTTGGTCCCAGTAAGAACTAGAGATGGTAGTTTGTCTCTTTGTTCTATTTACCTAGTCTAATTCATTACATGTACCACGTCTTTTCTATTACCTTTCCTAACCCACCATAGTATCAGACAAGGCCAACTTGTACAGTGGATCCTTTCATGATCCTTTCCCATTCTATATTTATTTCAAATCCAAATTGTATATCCCTCCAACCATCCTTGTTCTCTTGCTACTTTCCGAGAATACCCAAGGTACATCCCCTTCCCGTGTACTTAACAACCCTAGTGTTCAAGTAGAAACATAAGAATGTATTCAATAATATACATAAGTAAAGCAATTGCTAAATGAGAAGAATTATTACTGCATGAAACTTGTATTTGATGGCTCGCATCAAAATAAGGATTTACGGACCTTGATTGAGATTGTCTGCAAATCTAGGGAAAACAGTGTGGAAGTTGCTGATTTTTCCAGTTGAAAACTTTCTTAGATCAACTAAAACTTGTACGATGGGCCTCACCTAGGGTTGGATGCTATCTTCCTTGACAAAATACTCCTGTAGGCAGGCATATGTGGCCTTGGTCAAGTCAATGTCTTCGTCTATATCTAAGGGTTTCCTTCTCGTGGTCCTAAGGTAGAGAAGTCATATTCAATTGAAATACAATCCCTCCATCTCCAATGAAAGCAATATTAAATGAAAAATAAAGCAATCCAATAAATTAAATGAGATTCATATATGAAGAAAAAAAATAGATGTAATTTTTTATAGTAAGTAGTGCTCAACTCCAAATTGTCACATACAACTAAAATTTCAGGCATGAATAGTGCTCATAAATCATAACATTTAGTCCCCCATCAATGTCGTTCAAGTAAAACAAACATGATTCCCCTGGAATGGAGTTTTCCATAGGATTCATAACCATCTTCAAAAACATGGATAAGAGTAAGTGCAATTTTGAAAATCAACTTGTACCCGATCTATTTTCTTGAAAAGTAATCACCATACCTTTTATGTCTGATCTATTTTCTTGTCATTGTATATTTTAAGACTCATTTTAACCATATGCAGGATCTCAATTATCATTTTCCTGACTGCTCTTTTGTGGCATTTTATTGTATATAGGCCAAGGAAATTTTATAAAATCACCCTCATCCCAAATAAATCAATAGTAAAAAGATGAAAGTTCTAAGACTGTTGTACTTAACTAAATTACAACAATAATGAAATCTTCAATTGCTTTATAGGAAAACTCTCAAACATTTCAAAAAAATGGGAACCAATAGAAATTAGCCATGCTTGGAACTTAGGAGGATTCGATCATCAATATTGATTTGTAAAATTTGAGGACGCCATCCTCAATATTGAGTTGTAATAGTGAATGCAATTTGCATTGTGACAGTCTAGTAAAATTGGTTGATAATGGCCATTTCCTTGAGGCAGATTTATCACACATTTTATTTAGTTTGATGCCTACCACACTCCATGGAAACAAGATTACAATAAATATTTCCTTTTGAACAAATGGAAAAAAAAAACACTTTCTCAAATAGGAAAATGTTTCCAGAAATCAATGCTTTAAGGTTTGGGAAGGAAGAATGGTATTGTCAGCTTCTTCAATATTTTTGCATGCTTCATGCATGGATATTTAGTTCAAATACCCCTGTGATTTTGAAAATGGTTTCCAACTTTCTTAACCATATAAACAGTTACATATTTCTATTATTTAAAAAGAAACAGGAGTCTTGGTTGTGGGAAAATTTTACGCAGTGATGAAATTTACTAAATCTGCTCGAGGTCATGAAGTTTTAGAGAAAGTGATCAGAATGCTGGTGCAATGGCTGTTTTTGTTTCAATGATGAAAAAAATCCACTAATACAGATCTGGTTGTGTGCACTCTTACATGTGTGTTGCAGAGATCATGGCACACACACAAGAGAAAACTATGTAGGATCTGTCAAATTATTTTGATGGAAGTTGAATAAAATTGGAGGATGCCCTCTCCATCATAATAGATCTCATCAAGTAAGAGACAAAAATATCTACTCTCAGCGGATTTGCCTTCGAAAAACTGAAAATATAGGCTCAATACATCTGCAAAGATAGCTTCAGTTATAGATCTGTATGCCCATTTATTTATGCCCTAGAATTGGAGAAGAGATATATAGATCTTTAATTGATGGTTCTACCCTTGAAATGCTATAGATATATGCTCAATAAATATGCAACAACAATATAGTAATGGATATTCCCTTTGAATGGTAGATCTACCAATCTAGGGTCTCTATTCTAGATCTGAACAGTGATTTGAATCAAGTGATTTATACAAAGCAATCTCGATATACGATTCTCAAAGGCGCCCAGCTAAGGAGTTTTGAACCTTCTGTGCAGTGAATTGTGACAACATTGGGCGACATTCATTTAAATATATCTATGTCATGTACAAGACATTGAGCAAAATATGAAATTGGCAATTGTTTCCACAAGAAAATAGATGACCCTCTTAACTGAGCCAAGTGAAGTTACGGCATGTCCTACCATCGACCATCTCATAAGGAACATACATATTTCAGTAAAGCATTCAATAAAGGTACACAAATTCCTCCAACATCCCATTGTAGTTCAAATTCCTTTCAATGCTATCGGATATAGGAAATGGACCTTCTAGCCCTCTACAGGCCAGATTAATAACTAGGGAAAGAAAAGAAGTCTAGATATTATAGAGTGAAAATTAAGTGAACGATTGGACAAGCATGTTATCAAGAATAAATGAAAATGGCTATATATGGCTAGCTTAACTCAAGTTGTAATTTAAACCACACTTGATTAGGTGATAATCATTTCTTTAAAAATAATAGGTTTACAATATTTCTTTTCTGGTCATTTAGTGAATTATGTGCTCTAGGAGCTCTAAATGAAGTTGGGTTGGAACTTGGTGGTCAAAGAAGAAGAGCATCTAGGAAAATTCAAATGTATATTTGGATATACATAGATAAAGGGAGATGAAGCTAAAATGATGCCTTAGATCATTCAACGAGTATTTAATTTTCTATAATTACTAGTAACAAAATAGATCATGGTGGATAAATTTCTGGTTAGCTCAAGTCATAATAAATGGTCATTGGTCAACATTACTCTGAACAATATGCACTAGGGTTATGAGTTAACAAATACAAATACATTAATTGTACGCTAAACATGATTATGGCATAAGGTAGATTTAAACTAGTAAAACTTAAAAGAAGGAATAATTGTGATTGTGAAAGAAGACAAGTATAGTACAAATACCTTGGTTATTTGTGTTGATAGGTATACAAATAATATGAATAGTATTAATAATTCAAAGACCTTGGCATTGGATATTTTCCAACCTTGTGGGTCCAACTTAAGCATTTTTTGGGAATATTTACATACATGACTTCATAAATAACATTTCCAAACCGAAGGTTCAACAAGAACCTACATAGCTAATCATTTCTAAAAGGACATTGAGAATGGATATGGATAGTGAACATGAATTTCACTCATAGTAGAAATTCAAAAGTTAAAGCTACCATAATATCTCTATTAGTGACCAAATTGGGTGGTATTTCCCTAGTCACCGGGATACTTTTATGATATCTTGCATCTATCACAAAGCAACAATATGGTGAACTAATATTAGATTCTGATGTTTTGTTGATTGAATTTCATTTTATGATCATTTGGAGTGTGTTATCTCCCAAAATAAATTTATTTTCATATGAAGAATTTTATTCATGCAATGAGGGATATGAATGTCACTAACAGTTTTGAAAGCCTCTGTTGTTGATAAAAATTTCACAAAGTTGTAGCTACGGTGGCTTGGGCGAGGATCAGAAATATCTCACTAGCCACCAACAGACTTGTAGACTACAGCTTCCACAATCAGATGAACATTTCGGCGATCGGAAGAACTAAAGACAACGTAGCGGCGAGGCAAAGCTGAAAGGTTCCGAAATGTCAGTGATATGAAGAACTAAATTCCGTCGAAGTCAAGTATCAGAAACCTTCGAATTTGTACATTTAAAGTTTGACTAAGAATGTAAAGTGTCATTGACCTTGATTTCCTTTCTCGAATTTGATTTTTTTAGCTTGTTCACTTTTTATGCCCAATATTGAATAAAAATAAAAAACACAATTGCATAATCCAATTGGGATTACGTATTTTGGTACAACTGTATTATGAGAAGTTACAATAGGGCAAGGCCACGGGAAATTCTTGCATAGCCCCTGTTTCCTGCCCAAAAATATTTTGGAAATCACAATAGGTCTGAAACACCCATGAAATGTTTGTAGGGAATTCCTGTTTTTGGAAACATTTCCACGAGATTTCTAAGACACTTCCTATCCAAAAGACCAGAAATGGCATGTTTCATTTGTTCCAAAGGATAAAAGTTTAAAGGCCCTCAAAGGGAGTGAAATCCATGAATGTCTTGAGTCCATGGATGTTTTCTCCAACCTCCTTGGTGGCCAAGGCTTTGAAGAAATATTCCGTTGACCTATCTCTAGTTTTCAATCAATCCAAGCAAGCTCTAAGTTGGGTCACTCAAGAATAGTGGTTCATCCACCTTAAGGAAATGTTGAAGTTCAGTTGTATAAGTTGGCCTCTCAATAGCATGGGGATTGTCTTGTTAAATCTAGGATACATATTTTATCTCCTCCTTGATAGATTTACTGTGTTTGCAACAGAAAGAAGCAATCTAGTGTCATTTCCCCCAAAAAATGCCAACAGTTTAGGAAATGGCATCCTCCCACCAGTTAATCCAACTTTCATCACCCCTTGCCTTGAGCAACACACTCTACATTCTTTCAATACAATAAATACAAATAATATTTTTAATATGTAACATTCAAAATAGAACATTTGTTATGCATTCTCATTCCTAATGTGAATGAAAGCTAATGTGTGCTAGCTTGTGTTTCAACAAGTCACATGTAAGCAACTGCTTATTTCTTTCATACAAAGTCCTTTGGGTTGAATTGGACTCATGGGAAGTTCTGGGTATGTCTTAGCCCCATAACAACCTCAAAAAATGAACCTGGGCATTCTTTCAAATAAAAAACAACATGTAACCACAAATTAGTATGAAAAAACAAAAACAAAAACAAATTGTTACCGGTTTCTTTTACCACCCTTCAACTAAAGCTTATTTAAATCTTAATCAAGATGACAAGATAAGACAACCATGAATCCCTCCTATATATTGGTTACATTTGAGTTAATCTTGTTGATAAGCTCAAGCAAGTCCGAAATCTGAGATAATATCTCAATACCAATTGACATAACTAAGACACTATTATGTTTAATATTTCAGCAGATTAAATATGTAAATTAAAATCGTGAGTTAATCTTTCATATTAATCTTTTTGATCAGTTCAAGCAAATCCAAAATCGAGGATAATATCTCAATACCAATGGACATAACTAAGACACTGTTGAGTTTTGTTTGGTTTTTAAATGTATAAATTTATTTTAATTTTGAATTCATTAGAATCAATTTTATGTAAGTTTTACATAGCAGAAAAGTTTACTTCTCAAATCTTTAAATTCAAAGCTTCATAAATTTTTGCAATAGTTAAGTTCTAAATCCCACAGAACTAAACCCAAAACTATGGTCACTACCAAGAGTTGTTGACTTCAGACTTTCCTAATTTATAGTATTTAAGTAAAAATAGTCATATTTATCTAGATTGTTGATTTCTTACATCCATTCAACTATTGACTCTACTTCTTAACTACTGGTTTAGAGAGAACCAATAATAAAAATAACCTTACATAGTCAAAACAAATGCTCACTAATCCAAAATAAAGATAATAGCTTCAAATTGTTGAAATCTAAATGGCTGAATCTCAAAGAAAAATGTTTTAATTTTACAATTATTATATGCTTGTCATTAGCTTTATATATATATTCCTTTTGTGTTTCAACATTGTTTTATGTTTGTCAATAGTTTTTACAAAGATTTATTTCATTCAACAGGAGAATGATGGAAGGGAAACCCATAGATTATAGATGTTATTGATCAAGCAATTCGAATTGGAGGTGCACCGAATCTGTCAATGCTTATACCATAAATGGTGAACCGGGAGATCTCTATCCGTGCTCAAGACCAAGCATGACAATCTATTGTGGCCCAAGTGGCTGTAAAATAATTTATTTCTTGTAACCAAGAGAGTGGCGTGTTTGATATTTCACTAGATTAAATATAATTATCACAGTAATAAGTAAAGTGGTAAGTTGAATGCAATAGATACAACCAACTATTTAGTTTTTGTAAAGATAGTTATCTGTTAAATAAAGGTTAAAATATATAATTTTATATACATTATTCATAACAGATAGTTAGTTAATATGATCACAAAACAAATACTGTTTAATAAAAAGATTAAATATTAAAAAAATGGTATGAAAAAAGAAAAACAAATTGTTACTGGTTTCTTTAACCCCCCTTTAACTAAAGCTTATTTAAATCTTAATTAAGATGACAAGATAAGACAACCATGAAATTAATCTTTACTATATACTGGTTACATTTGAGTTAATCTTGTTGATTAGCTCAAGCAAGTCCAAAATCTGAGATAATATGTCAATAGAAATGGACATAACTAAGACACTGTTATATTTAATATTTCATCATATTAAATATGTATATTAAAATCTTGAGTTAATCTTTCATGTTAATCTTGTTGATCAGTTCAAGCGAATCCAAAATCTAGGATAATATCTCAATACCAATGGACATAATTAACAATGTTGTGTTTTGTTTGATATTTAAATGTGTAAATTTATTTTAATTTTGAATCCATTAGAATCAATTTTATGTAAATTTTACAGAGCATAAAAGTTTACTTCTCAAATATTTAAATTCAAAGTTTAATAAGTCTAATGATCCACTGATTTAATCAAATGCTACTTTAACATATGTTTTAGATTTGATGTTAATATTGGTGAAATGTTCTAACAGCTTAACAACTTCTATATGGCCATGAATGTAGATACCTTTTGGCTTCAAACAAATTCTATATTGGCCATGAATGCAGATACCTTTCGGCTTCTTGTTACATATGGACAAACCTATTTGCTCAGGATCATTAACGTCGCTCTGAATACTGAATTGTTTTTCTCAGTTGCCCACCACGACTTTATCGTTGTCTGCCTAAACGCATCTTACACGAATCCATACACAAAAAAGCTGATGATGTTAGGTCGAGGAAAAATAACTGATGTACTTCTCACTGCCATTAATCATTTCGGGAAGTATTACATGGCTTCCCAAGCATACTCCAGTTCATCTTCTGCTCCATTCAGTAACAACACAACCACTGCTATTTGAGAATACAAAGGCAGCCCATACTTCTTTGCCCCCAATGTTTCCCAACCTCCCATTATACAATGATGCCCAGAGTGACAATACATTTACAAGCATCCTTTGAATCCTGGCTTCACCAGACCACCCAATTAAAGTCCCTAAAATAGTAGATGAGAAACTGTTATTCAACATAGACCTAGGCTGCTTCCTTGTCTTGGACAGACTTGTGAAGGCCCTAATGGAACCCTATTTGCTGCAAGTATTAACAATATATCCTTTGTATCCCCCATTGTTTCCATTCTACAAGCTTATTACTTCAGCATCAAAGATGTTTTCTCTACTGATTTTCCATCTAAACCACCCATTCAATTCAACTACACTGGACAGAATATACCCACAAATTTTTCGGCTCCTATGCAGGGCACAAGAGTGAATAATAAATAAATAAATAAATATTCACACACAGAGTCAAGATAACATACTGGTTATCGTAATTAGGACACCTTTTCAGACAAACACAATCCTTGACCTCTAACAATTTAAGCTGGCTCTCTCTCGAGGTCATATTCTTGGAGAGAAAAATACCTTCCTGCGGATACTTAAGATTATCACGTTGTGACTAGTCTGAAGGAAGTACTTGCACAAGGGACACCTCGATGTGATAGTTACCTCAATAAGTCAGATGCCTCCTTTAGATTCACTATAGCTAGATTTATATTCACAAGAATACTAGGAGAAGCAGCAGAAGGGGGGGGGGTAGTCTGTAGTAGGACCATTTCGAGTTCTCCCAGTTTCGTCCGTTGAACTATAATTGGTGTCTCCTCAACTAATTAATAATTGTTAAAGACTTCCTCCTCTTCTGGAGTAGGACCCGCACTGGGAGAAGCATTGGTGCCCTAATAAACCATTCTTTTTGCAGTTGATGCTTCACAACTCATGGCTGCACCTA
Organism: Pseudotsuga menziesii; assembly: GCA_001517045.1. Lineage (NCBI taxonomy): Eukaryota > Viridiplantae > Streptophyta > Pinopsida > Pinales > Pinaceae > Pseudotsuga > Pseudotsuga menziesii. The sequence goes on along the minus strand of LPNX010699109.1, from coordinate 148,323 downwards.
GAAAATGAGATGCTACCTATAAAAACTTAGAGGTTTTCAATCAGAAGTTTATTCCCTCTATAATATAATATCATCCAAGTTGTAAGAGTTGGGCCCCTTACAACCCCTTTTTGTGCTTTCTATAGCGGGGGTTGCCTCGAGAGGGGATCGAGCATTCTCAGTAATGCATGATAGAAGAGGCTAGTCAGCTGGGATTTCACTTTGGGCGGGGGATGTGCTCTTCCCCACTCGAGAGGGAAAGGAAGGGGGAAAGGAGGGAAGGAAAAGGGTAAGAGTAGATATAAGAATAGAAAGAAGAATAGTGCTTGCTTTTATGACGTTTGATAGAAGGTCGGATGGTGCCATGTTGGCCCTCATTGATTGGTATCATCGGGGCCCTACCCACTCTCTCCGGTATGTTGAAGTGAGGGCAAGGACAAGACAGTAGGACCTTTCTTTTTCCTCTCAGCACTAAGTGAGCAAGCCAACTCGATTGGAGGCTAGTGCTTTCTGGATAGTTTATGTGTACTAGTCCTTTTTAGGATAGTTTATGCACCCTCTGTACATCCACATGTACATTTTATTCTTATAAATGTACCATTTGGAGTTTCTCTATGTGTTCTGAGCACCTTCTAAACACGTTCTGAACAAGATTGTATTGTATTGATCAAAGAGAAGAAGGTGAAAGTTGAAAGGCTTATTCCTTCCTTCCGTGGGACCTGGCTTCTATTGGGCTTGGCTAAAGGCTTCTGTTGAGGTACTGTGTGGATGTTAGGAACCTCCGTGTAAAGTTCTAGGCATAACGGGGGTAACATGATAAAAGGATGCCTAAGCTACTACATCCATCCAGATAGACTAATACCACGGAGGCTTCCAGTAATTACATTTTAGCTTAGTTTTATGTTAATAAGGTTTTATCATGTATACAATGGATATAGTATTCACATCAACCCCACTTTGACAGATTATCACTCGACAATGTGAGGCAAGGTACCAGACTGACCAACTCCCAAAAATAATATAGCGAGAGTAGTACTGCTTGGATTTAGGAAATACTTCCTTACTACTTACATTAGAGGGGCCAATGGCTAGTGATCATGGGAAGTAGATTAAGTTAGACAAGCAGATAAGAAACTTATTCTCTTTTGTATGAAAGTAGCATGGAATATTTCTATCTCTCATTTGGCCAATGTTTTCAAATCTTTATAATGGAGAGTGCAATGTCCTCATAAATAAACTATCTAAGGATACTAGCGCTAAGCCAAAGGCTTGCTGGAACGATTCACCATAATCTCTCCATAATCTCTCTTACAACCTTGCCATAATGAACCAGATATGCTGTGTAGTTCTTCCCAATGAACTACCAGATTCCCCAATGACTATGGGCATGTTGTGCCAATATCGATGACTTGAGCATCAGGAATATGGGTAATTAATCCTAATGACACTTGCTCTGTATTAAAAAGAACATCATATACCATTATTTCCTTCTAAACACTATCTCTAAGGAAATGGTACTATACTTCGATGTTCTTGGAGCAATCATGAAAACTGGATTCTTAGGTAGCTTGATGCAACTTTGAATGGCATTGTTAACTACAGTGGACTCTCCACACCCAATGACCATATCATTCATAAAAAAAAATACATATGGTATAAGCAGAAATGAGTCCTATTTCTGAAACTTGACAAATTGAGTTTTACATCAACAATTGCACATATACAAATAGAAATTAAAAGATGTCCTGAGTTATATATTTCCACCCTCTGCATTTATCATACAGTTCAAATAGAGCTCTAACCCCAGGTTGTAATAATAAATATGTCTTAGATATGCACACCTTATTTTGAATAAGATACCCATAGTGGTAAATAAAAAAAGGAAAATCAAGATGCATACCTAGAAAAAACGCAAACCCTAGATGCAAATCGTGTTCACCCATTCATCAACCACATGTCAACATATAACCCAGGCTTGAATTAGTTATTATCTTAAAAAATTTAATTGTGTATGTCTGTATATCCCATCGAGAAGAATTTCCATTCATCAACAGAGAAGAAATGGAAATCGAAAATCCAGCATGAAGGGTCTAAGACTCACCCAGATGAGGAAAACGGGGAAGCTATTCTGCAAATGGTCAGGCTGGAGGAGGGGATCTTGAGGTTAAAGAAAATCCGGAGATGATACCTCCAATTAAATTAGAGGAGACAAGGAACAAAAAAAACTTATTAATAACCCCAATTGTAATAGTGACCAATCTCACGCCGTGAAGAAATATCTAGGGCTTGTGGAAAGACAGGGCACAAGGCAATATCTCCTCCAACAAGAAAAAATGACATATCTTGCATAGAAAAAAAAAAGAAAGCATAAGCATATTCCTTGTAAGTAAGAGTAAGCAAGCATATGCATGTTAAAATTATTGATAAAATTCAAAAACATATCTCGAGGTTGAGGGGTTAACTCACATGTGAAAAAGCAAGGCTCTCCATAATGGTGGCTTGGAAACGAACTAGGGTTTGGGACTCGTCGCTCATAATGGATTTCATGATTCTTTGGGAATTTTCCTGGAAAAAGAACTATGAAAAACTTCTCAAATGCTAGTGACATACCCTTCCTTGTTGAATCATGTACAAACCATTAAACCATTGCCATAGGACTCTGTCTCTGTCGGCTTGGTGATGTGTAAGTGCATCTTGCATCTCGATGAAGGAAATATAGACAACTGAATGTTAAAATACAGTTTGTTCAAGAATCACAAATTTGCATGTTTAATATGCAACTGATATGGGTAGAAGCTATAAATGCAAAAGATGTTTAGACTTGGTGAAAGATATAAATGAAGAATAGATAGGGAATATATCAAACTCTCTAAAATATTATATGTATTCTATAATATCGCCAGGAAACCTGAAAGAAAGAGACATTAAGCCCTATGAGGACCTGAAAGAACCGTTCAGAGAGTAAGGTTTTTCAGTAAGTTGATATATAGTCAAAAATATGTGGACCCTAAAAGAATCATTCAGAGTAGGATTTTTCAATAAGTTTATTATATGGAAGAAAATATGTAGAAGCATAAGAAAATAATAGAAAACCCATGAAAATACATTTCAAACCCCATCGAAAAATTCATATGCATTTACAAATATAGTGTAAATACGAAGGACAGGTCCTCCTTGACTCTGGACATGAAATTTCGAAAATGAAAAGCATATTAAACAATATATATTTGTATGTTTTCACAGTAGTCCAAGCGGAGAACAAAACATTGGTTTCAACAAGTTGACCCAAGTATAAATACGATCGGTATTTTTTTAGCAAAGGAAGCTCAGGGTTTAAACATAACCCTATTTTTGTAGGCATCCATATTCACATAGTGGCTTGGGAGGTCTGTACTGGTTGCTTTTTTTTGTCACCACAGGCTATCTTGTTAGGATCGTACTAGGCCTGTAGGTTAATAGAAATGGCCTATAAAATATTTTCTCAATTTAGGCACTGATCCGATAAAAAATGTAGAAAGGATATCACCATCAACATTAAACATAAATGGAAAATAACTCGCACTGAACAGTATCGATGATAAATGTAGCCTTACCTCAACAAAGCTTGTGGCATTTGGCTGCTGAATATCTCCTCCAATAAGATCTAAAGTTGGAGTATGTTTCAGAGGCTTCTTGAGTGGGGTAAATGCTCTAGCAGGTTCTTGCATCGTTGCATTGTGTATGCATTGAAGGGCCTATAGGTTAATAGCAATGGCCTACAAACTATTTTCTCAATTTAGGCATTGATCTGATAAAAAAGGTAGTATCGATGATCAATGTAGTCTTACCTCAACAGAGCTTGTGGCAGTTGGCTGCTGAATATCTCCTCGAACAAGATCTGAAGTTGGAGTAGGTTTCAGGGCTTCCTGAATGGGGTAAACTCTCTAGCGAGTTCTTTCATCGTGTATGCATTGAAGGGAAGGATAACAAAAACATACAGATTGAAATTTGGCATGCCCACCAAATTTGGCCTAGACACAACCAAGTATAGTCATACTTTGGAATTATCCTCAATGGGTTGGAACATATTCATGAATCTAGCCTAGAAGAAAAATGTTGAAAGTGTTAATAACATAAAAATTGTATGCTTAAGAAAATCTATACTAGCATACCCCCAAAGTGGGCGAAATGAAACACAAAAGATAATTTCGATATGTTTCAAAAAATGAGAGAAAGTTGTGTGTAGATAATAAAAGATTATGGAAAATAAGTGAAAATAAGTTACATCGAACTTCTAAATTGCCACATAAGTGAAAATAAGTTTCCTCCAAAAGGATTTTGCACATAAAGTTTTTAAATTTGAAAACATTCGGTGAATAAGTCAATATTTTTTCCTCGATCCTTTAAATGCCAATGGAATCTTACAAAGCAAAAAAGTCCAAAAATCCAAGGGGAGTAGATATAGGAGTTTTCGAAGTTTTAGGTAGCTTTAGAGAACCTCGAAACCCCTGAACGTGGAGGAACTATACCTTTGAAGCTAAGACCTAAACTAGACGTGGAGAGACTATACATTTGAAATTGAAACTTGAACGATGTGAGACATGACAATTTCTGCACATCATAATTTGCACAAGCGACGCCATTTTTCTTGTCGACCATTCATGTGTGTCCTCTTATAATATCATGTACTGTATTGAAGATCATTAAATGGCCAAATAAGGTTGAGAGGTGAAGAAAATATTTTGTTTCAAGTTTTTAATATCCCAAGTTAATCTTCATATTGAATATCGATAGTATATAGTCAGGATGTCCATTAGTAGCTTGTTGCTTAATTTTCATGACGTAATGAATGCAGAAGCCCACCCCCTTCTGCGCACATATTGTAGCTCAGGGGGCACAAGTTTTTATAGATGTACCAATTCCATTGAATTTATTTTTACCTTTTCTATTCACACATAATTACATGACCAAAACATACACGTAGATCCCAATAACATTTGCCACCAAATAAGTTTGACTAAAGGCAATTCATAACACTCATGGATTTGTCATCTAATATTCTTTAAAGTAACGAAGTTTTATAGCTAAATTGAAGTATTGTAGTAAACCATATTGTATGAGACTATAAAAGTCACACACGAAAGAGTAGGTTATAAAAGAGTAAGGCCAAAGAACAAAATTTATTCACCCACTAAGGTTCGGCTAAATCCATGAAAATAGGAAGAAATGAATCTTAACATGTCTACTTCTGCGAGAGATGTGCTGATGACACATATTTCTCTCAAAGTTGTGTTGAGTTCTTAAAGTATCATAAAATGAGAGAAACAATGCTAGGCTGAGATGAGCACAATGCTACCACCGCAACGTCGAGCCCTACTCAGTGCCATCTCCTGCGAGTACGGTTTCCTTAGATAATTCATGCTTTATAGAATTCATGTAGAATACGTTGGACATGATTTGAAAGCAAATGGTGAGGAATATATGAGGCTATTAGAAATCCAAATCTCATTCACAACTTGACTGCACACATGAAGGGTGGTTTTCCCATTTTACTTGAAAAGAAGAAGACTGATTGGTAGCCTTAGTATCCCATCATAACTTCGTTAGGTTTAGTCTTTTTCACTTGTAAAAATACATTTATAAAATAAAGGAGATGCAAATACCATCAATTATACTTTAATCTTTTTACTTTCATTTATTATTATCCTTGAAAAAATTAAAATATAAATCCCCTGTCTTTTGAAAAAATTAAAATATAAATCCTGTGATTTTCTTGAAACAAAATTTCAATCAGGTTCTAAAAAATTAAAATAGAAATCCCATGTAATAAATTTCAATTAGGTAAGAACCCACATATTTAATAAAATAATAAAAACAATCTATGTTTGCTTGAATAATTTTGATTTGGAATTGTAAAAAACAAGTTTTGAATGCAGAAGAAATCTTAATTTAGTATGGATTTATACTGGTATGGAAAAGTTGAAAACACTACGTTCATAGTATAGTTTAAAAGATGAAATTCTCTTCCCCTGAATTTCCCTCTCTATGTGATGTCAAGGTCACTGCTGCAAGATTTTGATTGCATTGCATTGGTCAAATGCATAGTTTGCACGCCACAAACATACCATCTTATAAAGAAAGACATGACATAAGAGTTATTTGACGCTGATATGGATGATATTCATTAATTAATATCGGTGGTAGCAGAAACAGAGGAAAATTCTATGCTAGTTGCATCCTTTCTAAGGTTTAATCTTCTAGTTGTTGTTGTTCTTATATTTGGACAGCCAAAGTATTCAAACAAGAAAAAAATACTTCTGGAAAATCTCTGTTGTCACTACAATTTGGAAATTACTGGGACGTTAGGTTTGAGTTTCTTTCTAATCTAGGGTTTTTATAATAAAAAATGAAAGAAGAAATCCATAACATTTGGTAGTCCCGATACTAGGCGTCTGTGATTCAATATCAGTTTGATTGCGAAGTTTAGAATGTGTTGGTTTTATGTTAACCAGCTCAAAAACTCATGAAAATTGTACACATGGATTTTATTTTCTTAATGGGTAGGTTATTCCATCATTTTGCAGAGCTTAGCACGCATGAGTACGCTTTTTCTGAGGTGATTTGCGGTTTTCTCATCAATTTTGTGTAGTTACATCAATTCACTCTGAATTTGTATTGGCATTATTTATGATTTTGCAGTGGGTTTATTATCCTTCATTCTCCACGAACATAGTAACTAATTACATCTATGTATTTTCAACAAATTTATGGGTTTGAAGTAGATATGTTAAGGAAATTCGCCATGAGTTTGCCTCCGAAGAAATCTTGTCCAAGGGAAACATCTCGCATGGAGAAATATTGTCCCAGGTTTGGCATTGACACTGGTCGCTTCAGATCATCCTTTTCCTTAGTTGTGGAAATAAATATGGCCAGATTTAGGAATTTTCATGATTGGATGTAGGCCGTAGCCATTTTTTTGGGAAGAGGAGTAATTCATAGGTTGTAGGTATGAGTATGCATGTGTTTACAATTTCTTATGGAATAATTTATTTGTAATCTACTATCTAAGGGGACTCTTGTTAAGACGCATAATAATCACAATTCAAATAATAAGGGAAGTTAAAAATATGAGGCTCATTTAATCATGGCTGGTGGATTAAGCTGTTATTGAGTAGAACTGGGGATGGTCGGCCTGCTTCAAAGTCATGGTGTGGAAGGTAAATACCGAAATGAGAATTTTTGGTTTATGAGGCATACCATCAACATGTTAGAATAACAACTGTAGACCATCAACAGGTCAGGATAACAACTGTAGCTATGCAAAATACTATAAGAAGATGTAGTCCTGTAAGGCAGTGAAGCGGTGTAGCAGAGCATCAGTGCAGTCCTGTAAGGCAGTGAAGCGGGGCAGCATAAGATCGTTGTAGTCTGCATTAATTAGCACAGGATCACTGGAAGCTCCTTATATGATGTGGACAGATGACGATTAGTCGATGGGTACCATCCCTTAAATAACACCTTCGGTGTAATTACAGCAAAGGCTTGCACGTGTAAGAAAAGAATGTTTTGTTTACGTTTATTAAGGAAACTAAATTTTTATTTTGGGGTATTAGAGTGAAAATAAAGGAAATTGATGCTTTTGGTTACTATTATGAAAGAAAAGTAAGTTACTTATTTTGATTACTTAGGGAAAAATAAGTAATATCAAGCTATTCCTAATTAGTCCATTTGTGTGAATCCCTCTCATAAAACATAGTTTTAAATGCCAATCTGTAGTAATACAAAATCCAATCGTGAGATAGCGATCTAAATTTTGGTGACTTAGTATCAGTAGCACCACCAGCATAGGTATATATTATATAGTATCTAAGAGAGCAACATCTAAGACAGAGACAGTAGAGGCATCAACAGTGGTAGAGCTCCTAGTTTACTTTGATCCATCCCGAAAAACCAGGCTTTGAATGGCCTGGACTGAGAATCAAGACACCCACGTTGCCAACTCAGCGCCCTAAGAAGTCCTCATGGGTGGAATAATACTAAATCTTCTCATGACCGAATTAAATCCTCTCATGGCCGAATTGGGGACGGACCAGACGGACCAAATTGATACTCATAACCCCAAATCCATAGATTGATTTAGCAGAAGCCCCTTTGGAAAATGGGTAGTTGTACATAGATCTATATTTGAAAATCCTTCATGTTTTGATTCGCCTCCCTATGAAACTTCATAGGTTTTAATCTATATTTTAATTTGTATAATGTATAAGTAAATAATATGTGTATATATTTAATTATATTAAATCACATAACATATGAACTATATATATTTATTTATATTAAATATTTTAACATATGAACTATAGTAACATATTTATATTAATTATATATTATTATTATATTTACATATTTTACCATTATTAAGGTGAAAGAAGTTTATATATCATAAGGGTGTTTATAAAATATTTACCTATTTTATAAATTTGGTTAAGTATTATATTTACATTTATTACAAGTATAGTATGGATGGACTATGAATGTATGGATTTTAACATAATTCCCTAAAATGAAGCATGATCAACATTATCATTCTCATTGTATTTATCATCATTGTCATTGTCATCATCACCATCATCATCATCGCCATCATCATCATTCATTTCATTGCCATCATAATCATCGACAATGTCGCCATTGCCATTATCGTCATCATCATCATCATCATCATAATCGTCATCATCATCATCATTGTCATCATTCTCCTCATTATCAAAAACATTATCATCATCATCATAACCATCCTCAATATCATAATCATTATCCTCATTTTCATCTTCAACATCTAGGTGTAAAAATGGATGCAAAAGTGGATAAAAACATGGATGCAAAAAAGGATGCAACAAAAGTAGGCGCAAAAGTGGGTGCATAATGGGGTGCACCAAAAATGGATGCAAAAGGTGAAGCAAAAGTGGATGCAAAAAATGATGCAATCATGGAAGCAAAACATGATGAAAAATTTGGCGCAAAAGTGGATACAACCATGGATGTAAAATTGGATGCGAAAGTGGATGCAACAAAAGTAGATGCAAAAGTAGTCATAACACCCAATGCAAAACCCGATGCAAAAGTGGATGCAAAAATGGATGCATAAAGGGATGCAATAACTGATGTAAAATTGGGGAGGCATGCGCGGGGGGGATTCTCCTGAATCCCGGAGGACATGTGGAACTTACTTTCGCATGGGGGCTCGTCATCAGAACTAATAATGAAGCTGAGTGGTTGGCTTTTATCCAGAGCCTCCATATTCTCAAAGTCAAGAAAATTCATAAGGCCTTGATTATTGGGGACTCTAGGCATGTCATCTATAAATTGATCAATGGATACATTACGGGAGCTGTAAATTGTCGACGTCTATATGGAAAATCCACACTTCTTATGTCCAGCAACTATGAAGCTTACCATATCCTTCGGCACAATAATTCAGCTGCAGACAGCCTGGCTAATGTGGGAGCCTCTTTCTCGCAAGGTCAATATAGTCAGGATGGAAATCACCCCACTCTCAAATTTATACCCTAATATGAGGTGTTGGAAGTCCCCACTCCGACCCTTCAATAACCAAATTCATTTAAAAATGAGTTTATCTCTCCCCCATTTCACTCCTTGCCTCCTTGCTTCTATCTCCTTCTCATTTTCCTTGCTCCTTTTCCCTTATCCCTCCTTTACCTTTGGCCCCCCCTCACCACCCCCTTCTTTTCCCTCCCTCACGATCTTCGAAGCCCTCCATCACCTCGTAGCTGGACTCCTCTCCACCGCCTCCTCCCATTTACTTCTCAGTCCTTCCCTTCCTCCTTCCTTTGCCACGTGGCCCCTTCGCTGTCATCTCCATCTCTTGTTGGCAGTGGTTTTAAATGCTCTTCATTTCGGGGAGTTTTTCATTTACCCCTCGCACGCTCAAGATCTCATCTCGTTTTCCTGTATGGCCTCTGCTAGTAGCGTTATGTTCTCCCATTCCTTTTCCTTTCTCGGCCCTGGATTATATGAAGCTCTACGATTATTGTTAAATATTATCGCAGGCATTGGTGAAGGGAGTCTGCAAGGCCTCCCGTGGCAGGTTCTTCCTTTTACTCGATCAGTGGTGAAAGAAAGGTTGGCCCTTGCAGCCTTTTCCCCCTGTTTATGTAGTTCTCTCTCAATTTCTCAAACTGTCTCTCCTGGTTCAGGTCTCTTTGGCAACTAGGGCAGCAGCTCGGTCATAGGTTGCAGGTGTACAGGGTGGCAAGAGGGAGCCGTGGGCACCTTGGCCTATGGAAGAAACGTCGACTCACTGCTGTTTAGGGAGATCCTCGTGCTAAGAGCCTGCTTCAACAATATCTTAGCCCCTGCAAGTGCTGTTCAAGCTATTCAGAACCAGTTCGCCCGAATCACCTTATTGCCAGAAGCTGGCAAAATGGCCCAGGATGGTGAAAACACAGGGATTATGGACATCAAGAAGAACTTAAGGAGTTTGTATGAACTGCTTTCCATCAGCATTATGGACAACAGGGAGATGGCTCGGGTGATTAAAAAAATGGAAGACACAGTCAGCTATACCTCACTCCAGATTAGCAACCACGACTCACGCATCGATGACAACGAAAGCAGTCTTCGTGAAATAATGGGGAAGGTAGATAGGATCCAAGAGGACCTCCAGAAATTCATATCCATGAATTAGAGCAGCCGAGTCCATTCAGCCACTGATGATTCCGTGCTTCCAATGGAGGAGGAATCAGTCGTCCAGCCAAGAAAACCAAGAGGCAATCCTTAGCCTGCTACTGTCTAGCTTTGTTTGAGTGTTTTTTTGTTTACTTTTATGTAATCAGTATGTAAGGGTTTATACAACCCATGGCTCTATAAGTTTTGAACAAACTCATTTTGGAATGTTTTGGGAAACAAAGTGGATAGTCCCTTTGTGCATCTCTTCTGCTATGCACAGATACTTTGGTCCACCATGTCTGTATTGAATGGCTGTGCACAGCTAACTTTTATATATACCCCCTTTTTAGTTTCTGTTAAAAAAAAATAATTGATGTAAAATTGGATGCAAAAAAAGATGCAAACGTGGATGTAAAATTTGAAGCAAAAGTGGGTGTAAAAGTAAGTGCAAAAATGGGTGTGAATTGGGATGCGACAAAAGTGGATGCAGTAGTAGATGCAAAAAAAGACGTAAACATGGATGCAAAATGGGATGTAAAAAGGGATGAAAACGTGGGTGCAAAAGTGGAAAAAAAATGGATGCAAAAATGGCTGAAACAAAATGAGATTCAAAACTAGACTCAAAAGAGGATGTAAAATTTGATGCAATACTTGGCGTATGAAAGGATGCAAAAAAAGAAGCAGAAGTGGATGTAAAAAAGGATGAAAAAGTGGATGAAAACAAGGGCATAAAAGTTGAGGCAAACGTGGGCATAAAATGGGGCGCAACAAGAGTAGATGTACAAACTAGGAGAAAATTTAGGTGCAAAACTAGGCTGAAAACCTGATGCAAAACCTGGCACATAACCAGGTGCAAAACCCAATGCAAATTACGTTGCAATTTGCGCCAGATTTAGAAAAAGGACTCAAAAAATGCCTAAAATAGCACCAACCCATGAAATTGCACCATTTTGTCCAAAAAATGAAGAAAAATACACTGAAAGATGGTCTAGATGCAAAAAAAGATGCAAAAAGAGACGCTAAATCCAGTTTTTGTTGTAGTGGGTAGTTGATTTTTCACACCGGAATTGGTGAGAGTAGCTACACGCATGACTGAAAGCTTTTGAATTTTAAAATATGAACCAAATAATATCAGATCAGAAATTAAATCAAATCTAAATAGGTTCAAAATAGATCCAAAACTGTGAAATGGAATCAAATCCCCTGCAGCAGTTTTGTAGGAGACTTGTGATACTTGTTTCTTCACACCGTTGATGAGAACAAATACAAGCGGTACTGGAAGATTATGAATTTGATATATTAAACCAATCAATATCATATCAGATCTAAATAATATCATATCATATCTAATAAGGTTAATATCAGATTCAAATAAATGGTTAACTGAGACGGTGGATGCACAACTTTCTTCTTCTTCAAAATTCTGAATTTTGGTGCATGCAATCCTGTAGGAATTTACTGGAAAATCTAGATCATGGGGACTGAATGGATCACTCTGGTAATCTGATATTTCTTCCAAAATATCCAAGGTATCACATATTTGCAAACCAGCAGCAACATTAGAGGGAGAAAAATCAAATTTATCTTCACTTTCGGAAGCAATTACTGGTAAAATTTGCACATAATTCAAAGGAAAATCACCAGTGAATGTTTGCATGGAAGTGCAGCAGAATTTTTCTTCAATATCAGAGATTCAAATGTCTTCTTCTATTTCAGCAATATGAGAAGATGAAATATCAGAGATCTCATGAACTTCCGAAGCATCAGGAGAAGGAGTCACTGCATGGAGATTGTCTTCAATTTGAATTGACTGTGTAGAAGCTTCTGCTTCTTCTTCATCTTGAACAACTTCATCAGAGAGAGTGGAGGATGAGAATTTTGGATCAAGAGTGCTTATGGTGCTGGATATTCTCTCCAAAATGCTATTATGATCCTCATCAATCACTCCAAAGGTTCTGTCCAATCTTGTCCAAAGTTCCTTCAGGTCTTCAATAAATTCCTTTGGGTCTTCAATAGATCTAATGAGGTAGTGCAAGCTACGAGAAAGACCCGTTGCTATTGTTTTTTTTTTTACATAAACATAGGGGTAGTATTAAGTGCTACCGGTAAATCAGCTACTGAGTGCTTTGACAATAGGGCTATGCAACATAGCTGAAATGAAACTATTCCAGAATGATACTAGGGATCCAAAGTGGCCCAACGGACTTATTACAGCATAGAGGGACAGAGGAGGAGAAAAGGGAGGTCACACTTGACAAAGAACAGCAGCAAACCGGCAAGGGGGACATCATTTGTTCAGTTTGGAAGCCAACTTAGCTACAGAAATCTCTAGGTCGCTAATTCACTTTCCAAAATATCCATGTGTGTTGGAAGTATCCTTGAAGCCAGTGCGAACCTCATCTTTGAAGTCGTCCATTCTCTCAGCGGAGGAAGCTTGGTCTTCTCGCAGTTTCCTAATGTCTTCATTAAGCAGATCGCATGATTTATTTCCAGCTTGAGAGGCCTCTTCCAGTTTTTGTCTTGGCTGTCCAATCGACCCCTGAGTCTTCCCATTGACATTTCCAGAGATGCAATTCGACCTTCCACAGAGAGGCCCGAGGAGGAAGAGTTGTTCGACGCCATTTGAATGCAACTCCTTGTCCACACAGCGATGGAGATCTCCTTATCCTTCAGAGGAACTTTAAGACTTTGAAACCACTGCACTTCTATGCTGAAGGGAGGAAACCTGTAATAAATAACAGTTCTCATGGGAGAGAAGGTCACGAGATTCATGAGCTCAAGATCAAAATACAGAGATTTTTTCCAGTGGACAGTGCTGCAAGAGAATCTCAGTACATTGGAGCGCTGCTTGACAAATGAGATATCCCTTCTCCAGCTAAGGGATGTCCCATCTAGTTTCCACACCATCCATGTGCAAATTACCTCTTCCCAAGAGGGTACCTTCATTTTCTGCACTGTCTGCCAGGGAGTTCAGACCTCTAAGAACGTGAAAGAATCTTATGGAGAGGAAATTATTACATAGGAGCCGAATTTTATGAAATATTTGAGCCAGATGAAGTTGGGTGGGATGCTTCTTCTTAATCATGGCTTGGATAAGCAGGCGAGAGTCACCAAACACTATTAACTTTGCAATTCCTTTGGTGCTAGCAATCCTCAGGCCTTAATAAAGACCACAAAACTCTGCTTTATTATTATTCTCACTGCCAAGACCCCAAGAATATTTGCTGACAACGATGCCATTAGCTTCAGTGAAAACTCCTCTGCAACCAGCTAAACCTGGATTGCCCTTAGAAGCTCCGTCAAAGAAGAGACGGAGTTCATCCATGGAGCCTTTCCACCTATTGAAATCAATCTCACCTAGACGAATTTCCCATTGAGCACAGGGGGATTTTGTAGGGATTCGACTCTGGTGGTTAGGAACAAGCATGCCTAGCCACTGAGATTCTTTGGGCAGAAGGGAAGAAGTGTTATACAGGGAGGCGTTCTGATCTAGGGCTTCTCCAAGGATTGCTCTTGTTTGGACTGCAATTTTAGCGGGATGGATTTCCTGGCCTCTGAATATACGATTGTTTCTTTCAATCCATATTTTCCAACAGGTGGCTTTTAAAATCCAGTTCCAAGCAGTTTGAAGCAGCGGTTTCTTGGCTAAATGAAAAGGAGAGAGATTCATCCAGTCTGAAAGAAGGACTTGGGTAGTGATAGGAAGATTGACTCCTGGGTTCACCCTCAAGGCATGATTCCAAACCTCTTTGGAGAAATGAAAGCCCAGGAGGATGTGATCTAAGGATTCATTCTCAGATTTGCATAGCGGGCATCTAGTAGGGCCTTCCATACCTCTTTTCATGAGGTTTTCACCAGAAATAATGCTTTTGTGGGCTAGGGTCCAGCAAAACATATCAATTTTTGGTATGAAGGCTTTTGACCAAATAAAATTCCAGATCATTGGATTGGGAGCAGCGAACGGGATAGCATGGAATCTTTTGAAACATTCAGCGGAAGAGTGGTTTCCTGATTTGGATCCCCAACCTCTTTTGTCTCTGATTCCTTCTTTAGTGGGAGATTTGCCTTGGAGATGGCTTGTTAGAATTTAAGCTTCAGCTTCAAGATCCGGGGGGGGTTGCCTAGATCCCACCCAATCCAATTGTTGCCTTCCCAAGTTGACAAATCCCACAGCGAGTTGACTCCGTTGTTTAACAGCCATCGTTTGAGATTTTCCACTTCCGAACAGGCCCCAATAGGAGTTTTTCCCAGGATTGAGTCATCCCAAATTATGATTGTTTTACCATCACCAGGAATCTAGTAAAGGTTCCTTTTTAATGGAGTTAGAGCTTTAATACATAATTTGTAGATCAGAGAGCCATTTCTGATTGGGGGGGGCATATCCAGGCATCTCTTCCTTGTTCCTGGAAAGTATTTTTTCCGGAGGACTTTCTTGCTCCAACTATCTTTCCCAGTTACAATTTGCCAGAGCAATTTAGCTCCTAAGGCCAGATTTTGGGTGGCTAGATTCCTCAATTGAAGCCCTCCTTCATTACGAGGCTTTTGGATTTTATTCCAGCTAACAAGATGGAGCTTCTTTTCATTCCCCTTGCCTCCTTCCCATAAAAAGTTTTTGAGCAGACCTTCCATTTTCCGAATGACCAGACCAGAGGCGAGCAGAATGGATGAATGGTAAATGGGCATGCTATTTAGAACAACTTTTATGAGAATAGTCTTACCTGCTAGATTGAGCCAATGGCATTCCAACTTTGGATTTTGGTTTTAATTTTGTCTAAAATTGAGTCCCAATTCGCTGAATTGATTTTGGTTTTGAAGATGGGGATCCCAAGGTAGATGAAGCTCTCCCAGTCATTTGTGCCTTCCATCCCAAGCTTTCTGGTTATTTCATGAATCTCTCTTGTAGAACAGTTCCAGCTGAAGATTTTTCTTTTATGGAGATTGATTTGCTTCCGGACACCTCCTTGTATATTTCCAGTTCATGCTTAAAGTGCCTGGCAGAATGGAGGCTTTCTCCTCCTAATAACAGGGTGTCATCTGCAAATTGAGCATGGTTTATGTTCCTAACTACATTCACTATCTTTAGGCCTGGCAGCATGTGGATTTCTTGGCACAGATTGAGTTGAAAGCTGAGGACCGAGGCTTGGATAGCATAGAGCAGGGGAGACAACGGGCAGCCCTTCCTGAGACCTCTAGAGACTTTGAAAAAGTCCGTAGGTCTTCCATTAACTAGAGGGGCTATCCAAGGGGTATCCACACAGCCTTTGATCCAGTTTATTATGGCTGAAGAGAAGCCATACTTTGCCATAACTGCAAACAGAAAATCATGCCTAACACAATCAAAAGCATTAGCTAAATCAAGTTTTATGACCATACCTTTCTCTTTACGTTGAACGCTGGAGTGGATAGCTTCTTGAACGAGGATGATGTTGTCCAGGATTTTCCTTCCCTTGATGAAACCTCCCTGATTTTCAGGGATAATCCTGGGCAGAATTCTTTTGAGCCTGGAGGCAATAATCTTGGATATGATCTTGTACCTTGTATTGCACAAAGAGATCAGTCTGAAGCGGTTGAAGGAGATTGCCCCTTTTTCTTTCGGAACCAACGCTAGGAAGGAAGAGTTGGTGCTGCCCCCCAGCCTATTGACCAACTGAGAATGCCGAATCATTTTTAAGAGATCAATCTTGATTATTGACCAGCAGCAGATGAAGAATCTAGTTGTGAAACCATCCGGACCGGGAGCATTGTCAGGTTTCATGATCGAGAGAATACTTTTAAGTTCATTCATAGTGACCGGCACAGTAAGAAGCTTGTTCTCCTCAGGCCTGATAAGGTTCAGGATGAGGTCAAACAGATAAGAGGATATGTCAATCGGCTCCTCTAAGGAGGCAGTGAATAACTCCTTAAAAGTCGCATGGGCAGCCTGCTTTATGTCTTCAAATTCTTTGAGGAGGTTGCCTTGGAAGTTGATTTCAGAGATCGCATTGTAGTTCTTACGCGCATCTGCTAGCTTATGGAAGTAATTAGTATTTTTGTCCTCATTTAAGAGCCAGAGGTTTTGGGATTTTTGCCTCCAATATTCTTCTTCCATCCTACAGGCTGAGAAGAAATCTTTTTGGAGCTTCTCTTCCTTTCGTAGAGTGCTGTCATTTACCGGAGACGCATCCATGAGAGTCTGGTGGGAATCCAGATCAGCTTGAGCGATTTCCCTTCTTGAAGAAGGAGTGTTAAGGATCCTTGCCCAGTTTTTCAGGTCCTTTTTCAGCCTTTTTAATTTGGTTTCCCAAATGAAAGTAGGCGATCCCTTAATTTGGGTTGCCCAGGAGTCAGCCACGACTTGCAAGAAATCTTCATGCTGGATCCAGAGGGGACTGAAGAGGAAGGGGATTGGGATGAGGTCATTCTCAAGAGACATATCAAGAAGAATGGACTTATGGTCGAAGGTGTAGTGAGGAAGGATTTTGGAAGAGGCTAAAATACCAAGGGAAAGGAAGGAAGAATGGACTAGGAACCTGTCAAGGTGAGCAGCAACATGACCAGGTCCAACTCTCTTATTCGTCCAGGTGAAATTACCTTTGGTAGGTTTTATGTCAAGGAGATCCAATCCAAGGATGATATCCTCGACCCCATCCCTCGAAGGGTCCCTGACCAGCAAGCCTCCTTTTTTCTCATTTGATGCCAAGGTGACATTCAAATCGCTTGCTATTATAATGTTATCAAGTTGCTGAGTATTGAGATAATATTCTATCATGTTCCAACAGTCTCTTTTTTCTGGGAGTAAAACAAGAACGTAGAGCTTAAAAAGACTTACGGAATGCCTAGAGGCTTTGTGGATGAGTTTGGTAAGAACCCAGTGAAGCTCACGAACTTCATCTTCAAGATCATAAAGATTGGCGTCCCAAAAGGTTGCAATGCCTCCAGAAGCACCTCTGGAGTTGTTGGCTATCCCAGGACCTTTTTTCCAGAACTTTTTCCCAGCTTGGAGGGCGTCATCTTCCTCCATTTTTGTCTCCTGAATTAGCAGAATCTCAGGGCTATGAATTCAAACCAGGTATTTCATTTCTTCTTCTTTTAGAGTAGAAACTAAGCCTCTGCAATTCCAGGAGATGTACCTCATTAAGAACTTTGACGAGGGGAGGAGGCCCCTTTTGAGGCCGAAGCTCTTCCTTTTTTAGATCTGGTGTTCATGATAACTTTTAGGGTTTTTTATGAGCCATCGAGGACTTCTAGATATGTTGCCTCTTCTCTCATCTTCTTTTTTGATTTTCTCCCTCTTGGGTTTTTGAAGGGAACTGCCGGGAGGCTGCTTGATGAGTCCCCCTCATCCGATTCTTCTTCTGGCTCCGATTCTAGCTGTAATGGATCTGCACTTGACTCTTTGGAATGACTAGAGATGTCTGCTGCTGGGGCAGCTCTCTGGTCGGAGTGGGGGATTTCCCCAGGTTCCAACGGTTCTGCACTTTGGGATTCCGTCTCTTTATTGCTAGCTAGGTGCTCGGATTGATTTCCAGCCGGATCGCTGTCCTTCCGTGGTTCTTCAGCATCTTGTATGACGATTGGGGCATCTTTGGAGGCTTCTTGGTTGTTTGAGATCGTTGGCTGGTTCTGCATGTCACTTCCTGTCTTTTTTCCTTGATTTTTCTTGTTTGTTTTCCCTTTCTTAACTTTTTGCCAGCCTTCCCCATCTTCATGGACCTGGATTTGAGGGCAGTTTTTCTGGAAATGACCATGCTCATGACAGTGGCGGCATTTAAATGGAAGCTGTCCATAATCTAGATTTTGATAGTGGTGCCAATATCTGACTTTTAGTTTAACTGCCTCAGGTAGGCCTGCTTCCAGATCAACCTCTACGCATATTCTGGAATAGGAGTATTGCCCTTTGTTCTCTGCTTTGTCTATGTATATCCCAATAGCATTCCCCACTTTTTCCAGTGTTTGAGTGTTCCAGCAGTGGATGGGAATATTTGGGAGCCTCACCCACACTGGTACTTCATTTGGGACATCTACTTCGGCATTGAAATCCGGGGTCCATTTATTGAGATACAGTCCTTGGGTACCCATGAAGTACGGGCCGCTTCTGAAGACAAGATCTCGGTCTTCTTTGGATATAAATTTAAAGATGAAGAACCCTCTTCCAACCGGATAGCAGGTAACACTATTCTTGAGCTGCGGTCTCCAGTTCCTTTGGATCCAATTATCAGTGGTTCTTGTGGAGGGCCATAACCCCATGAACTGCCCAACCAGTCTGCGTTCAGCTAGCCCCAGAGTGATCTTGATGGGCTGTTTAGTTGGTAGATCAATTTCAGGGACTTCATCAAGCTTCTTAATGAATTTTGGAAAGGACGAGGAAACCGGGTTAAACCCTGGCACCGAAATCATCCTTATGAAGGCTTCCACAGCAGAGGAGGGGGGCGAGGGAGGGATGAGCCCTCCCCCAGGTGCAGCCATGGGGGTGGCCTGAGATCTCAAACAGAAACCCTATGGTGGTAGCACAGCACGCAGCCTCCAAAGCGCTCACGCTCAGCTCTCCAACTCGCAATCTATCCTAGACCCGTTGCTATTGTTACAAAATATCCATCACTATTATTCAGCCAGTCAATCTTACTAAAACACTCTTTATCAAGTCTAATAGACACCCGACAGAGACCTTGTCTCATCAGAGATGAAATCATCTTCTTCTTCCATTCTGAATAGTTTGAGGATAGGGTGAGAAGAGGAACTGATGAATCCATTTCAAAGTTGTACCTGCAAAAAAAAAAAAAGGGCACCATAAGGTCGAACAGCCTGCACATTTCAAATTTTCTTCACACCCAGCTTAGTTAATCAAGCAAGCTTGATCAACAATTCCTTTGCTTGGGGTATTAAGTGGTAAATTCTCCGCTTCTGGTGCAGTGCTGGAAGGAGCAATTTTGCTCAAAAAATGATCCAATAGGAGATCTGAGGAGGAGAAGTGCCTTGTCCGTCGAGGCTATGATACCATATTAAATTGAGCACATAGATCTGTGGACAAACACACAACTCACATGATAAATCGCACAATTTACTCAGTTATTGAAGAATGAAACACTGCAAAAATGGCTTGCAACTGTGAATGCTTTTCACTAATCAAAGAGTAATTAGATAGATAATTCCAATGAAGTACAATGACTTTAATAGCCACAAGCAATTCAAATCTACATGAGGAAATTCGAATTGATTAGACTCTACTTGACTGTAGGTAACTAAGACCTTGTCTAAATCACTATCAGAGGACTCAATAGTTAATTGACCTTGTCTAAACCATAACCGGAGTTCATCGGAGTTCTAAAACACAACTCAAGTGTTACATTCAGTGTTGACTAAGGCTAACTGACTATGGTAGGTGAGAAATGCGCCCCTCCTAAGTTCAGTCAAGTAAACCTAGCGCTAACTGAATGTAGAGGACTAGAACTAAATGTAACTGACTCCTAACTTAGATTAACGAGTCATTAACTAAACTGAACTGACCTTGGTTGGTTTCGGCACTCCTAGTGGCTCCTAAATTGTAGGGATTGGTCTAGGAGGCTCCTAAACTAATGCAATCAAGTGCAATTAGTGGCAGTGAGCCTCAATTAGTGTTCCCCACACTTTAGTAACTGAAACATGTGCCCCAATTAGGCCAAGTGGACCCAATGGTGTTAATGAATATAAATAGACTGTATGGACTCCCGATTTAGACATATGACCAAATTGGACAAAGGAGGATTAATAATCCTAACAGTAATAAGAATTAGGTTAAGGTGATATTACACATCCACAATTTCTTTTGGTGTTTTCATGGGTATGATGCAAAACTTATTCCTAACTCCATCTTAAATCCCTAAAAGATACTTAATACTCATTTAAAATGGGGGTTTTAGTGGTATCTTTAAAAAATTATCCCTAAATCCATCCTAAACCCATATTACATGCCCAATACACATCCACATTTGCTTTGTAAATGTCCTTGGTGATGTTCTAAGGTTTGGATATTTAGGTTGAGAATTTGTCAGTATTTTTAAGGCTTTTCTATGATAGCCTACATGGGGAATATTAGCCTACATACGAGATATGATAGCCTACATGGGGAATCTCATCCTACAAGACCTACATGGGGAATATTAACCTACATGCGAGATATGTTCACCATTTTGAGGGAGGGCATGCTAGGGATGGTTTTCAAGGCCCATGTTATCATATAAGGTTAAATAAGGGTCTTAGGTCATAACATTTTTCTCTAAGATCATGGTCCATGTTCAATCCCTCAAACCGCCACACATACCCTCTAGAGGGATTCATTAGCCTACAAATGAGATATGATAGACATTTTCCTTTTTCTAACACTAGACATGATTCTCAATACATATGTCATGGTTCAATGGTAAAATCCCTAGGAATACACTATAACATCCATATACGGGACTTATGATCTATTTATGGGGTCGTAAACCACCACATAGACCTTACAAATGGAATCTCCATAATGCCAACAAGATATGGTTCTATAATGGGGATGCAAATTTTTGGTTTCCATGCCAAGGTTGATACAAAAATACAAGTTATTGGCCCATAAAATTTTTATTTGGATCTTATGGTCCATAGATGGGACCCTAGACCAGCACACAAGTCCTACAAAGGAAATATTTGGCATATGAATGAGAAGTGGTGTTTATTTCAAGGTTTATCACACCATGGATGGTGTTAGCACCTGTGCTAAAATTTGAGGATTTTTATAGATGTGCCATCACTAATTCCCCTGCAAAAGGACAAGCCAGTGAAAATGATGGGTAAGGTCAAACATTTCACATGTCACATGACCTTAGTGAGTGCTGATGCAGGTTCTGAAGGATCCGGTCCTGGCTAGAAGCAAATAAAACATTGAAAAAACCCTTAGGCACAACCTTGGAAATGAGCCTGATATGAAAAATCCAATCAAGGTTAAAAGCTGACCTGAAAGGATGACCTGGATGCGTGACAAAGAATATCAAAGGCCGAAAATCATTTTCGCCAAGGAAAAATCGGGAGCGAAAAAGGAAAAATCCAGTTGTGAAAGATGGTAAACCTAAGTTTCTCTTTCCGCGGTTTTATATCCAATGGTCTAAAAATATTATTCCAAATATCAATGACTCAGAAAGGAGCATAAAGGCGGGAGTGAAAACAGGAAATACAGAGTTTTGGTTGCGAAAAAGTTGAATTTCCGCATTCTGCGATCCGCAGGATCGACGGTTCGCAAATATTTCATAGAAGATCAATGACTCGGAAAGGAGAAGAAAGGAAAAAGGCAAATGGTAGAAATACAAAAATTTGGTCGTAAAAATTTAGAATCTCACTTTCCACGATCCGCAAGATCGACGGTCCAAAAAGCTTCTGCTGAAGATCAATGACTCGGAAAGGAGCAGAAAGGCAAAAGGAAGAAAGCGAAAATATAGAAATTTGGTCGTTAAAAGTTAGAATCTCGTTTTCTGCGATCCGCAAGATTTACGGTCTGGAAAGCTTGCACCAAAGATAAACGACTCTGAAAGGAACAGAAAGGCAGTAGTGAAAATAGAATAGAGTTTTGGTTGCGAACAAGTTGAATTTATGCATTCTGTGATCCATAGGATCGACGGTACGAAAATATTCCATCGAAGTTCAACAGATCGGAAAGGAGAAAAAGGGAGAAAGCAAAAAGGGAGAAAATATGGTCATAAAAAGTTGAAATTCCATATTCCACAATCCACAAGATCCACGGTCCAGAAATATTCTACGGAAAAGCAACGGCTCGAAAAGAAAAGGGCAGGAGTAAAAAAATGAAACACAGAAAGGAAAGAAATTTGGTCGTGAAAAGGTGAAATTCTGCTTTCTGCAATCCACAGGATCGATGATCGAGAAAGCTTCTGTATCCCTGATCCCATATCAATGGTGGGGGATGAATATTGTGGAAATTGACAGTTAAAGAGCAATTTCATAGGTGGAAGATAAAAGGATGAAGGAAACCATTGCAGGATGTCTAAAGATTCTCTAAACAGTCATTTTCATCAAGAGAGCCTAAGTTCCAATTGCCAAAATTCCCATATTGATCCATCATGCACAACTGAGCATGCTTTCCCAATTTGTTTGTGATCATGGTGAATATGTCAGATCAGAACTTGTTAGGATTTTTCCTGTGTGATTTTGATCCCCACACTATAACTGAATTTGGATTTGTTTTGAGGTTGGTCTCGGGAGCCCATGACACTATAAATGTAGCCTATACTAAGGAAGAAAGGGTTCAACATTCATTCTTGAAGCCCCACGGGCCTGGTTTCTGTAGTTCAACAACTTTCTTGGAAATGTTAATGATAAATATTCTTCTGCGTTTCTGAGATTCATCAAGGCATTCATGTTTAGTCTGTGTTTCCTGTATTTCCCATTTTCATGCATGTGTGCTATGCTAACACATTTCTAGATTGTATGAAAGGAATTCGTCAAATGCTCCTGCATCAGAAATTGTTTTTGTTATGTGTTATGATGGCTTTGATAGAATTCATCCATTTCTAGATGCTCTGTTTAAGTTATTAGCCTTTGTTATACTTCTGCTAAAGTGTTCTAGGAGATTAATCCATATATAGGTGCCTCTTATTTCACTGGGATTTATCTTGTTTCTATCTGTCATTACTTCAAGATATTTTGACTGAATGTGATGCCCACTTTGCCTCAAATTACAAAGGAAAATTACTACTCATTATTGTTGTAAAACCCTTGAATGATTCAGGTCGTGACTCCATTTCCCAATGGTATTTGACATGTGTTTGTCTCACACTCTTTATAATCCAAACAACCCTTTCCCCTCAGAAATATTTCCTTCTGAATGCTTGTTTAAATCCATATGTGTATGTGAATGACCCTGTGACAAAGAGAGATCCCTCTCTGATTGTATAGGATAGAATACAGCCTAAATATTAGTTTGAAATTTTTACCCCAGTGATTCTCCTATCACAACCATTGGAAAATTATTGGGTAATAACATATTTCTACCATTTCCAAGGACTAATTGTTATTATCTCCTAGGGGAAACGACATTGTTCTAGTTCTACGACCTGGTTGAACAATTGATCATAGACACAAGTTGGTTGTACATGCTCCAGGGACTCCACTAGGAAATACTAGAGGCTAGAAGAACCAACACAAGGAGACATCCTGATGCTGAATCTTTCCAAGGTATTTTTGATCCAGAGTGTATGATTCGAAGGGCTAATAAGCTACAAAGGTTAGTCAGAACTCTTTCCTTTCGTACTGAAGGCGTCGTTTCTGTTAATGATATATCTAAGCATTGTGATGAAGAATTTAGGATAGCTTTCCCTAGGACTAAATCTGAGTCCAACCTCTCTGAAGTGGTTTTTGACACCTTTGCATTTGAATTCTCCCACATTTCCTGGTCACCCTAGACCTCAGAGCCTCTAGGAAGGGATCTCCAACACTTTCCTGACCCAGAATGCCCCATAATTACCTTTCAATTATCCCTATTAAATTCAACTTCCATAAGGAAGTCTGCTTCCGCATATTTTCCTCCCACTGCTTCAAATCTAAATCATCCTTCATGTTCCAGCCTCACAACCCCAAACATTCCTACAATTCCTCACAGCACAATAGTTTTCTTTACATCTAGTGCAATCCCTCTTGGAAACCCCATTGTAATCCTAAGGATGGAAAATATATTTCCCCTATTCTTATTCATGCTAATCTTCACGACCTCCCCTTGGGATACTCTCAAAGGCTCAAACAATTCAATGGGGAGAGGGGATATCCAGCTGAGGAACACTTGAAGTGGTTTTCAGACTAGAAAAAGTTGGAGGAGGTAGACCATGATGATGTGAAAGCTAGATTTTTTTCCCAATGTCTTGCTGAAGAGGCAAGAATCTGGTTCACAAACCTTCCATACCACTCCATTCTAAACTATCAAGCCTTTGAAGATGCCTTCAAGAACAAATGGGCAGACAATAAAAATCCCAAGCTGTATCTGTCCCAATATCATTCCATGAGGAGGAAGGAGAGTGAATCTATCCAAGAGTTTTCTGACAGGTTTATGAAGGTGTTAGTATCCAGAATCACACCCAAGGTTGCAAGAAGGTAGATCCCGAGGTAAGAGCAGAACCACGTTAGGAAAGGGAGTTGGCTCCTCCAATTCCAGCAAGGGATCTCTCACACATACATAACAAGGCCATATTTATGTTGTCATGAAATGGATATCAAATGTTAAACATTGGTGGTTGGAAACAAAAGAAAGAGCTATCGGTCTATGGAGTCAAAAAACTCAAAGAGACATAGCAGTTTGCATAGGAAAACGCTTACAAGAGCGATATAGTGCTTTGATTACTACCATTGTATTTAGGGTTTGGTGAAAAAGTAGAACGATGACAGTCCGCTAGCGTGGAGCACCTCTGGGATGAATTCCATGCCAGTTTTGGAGGAAATAATTTGGTGGATATCGCAGACAATGGCAGGGGCATATGAGCATGAATTCCTAGTCATTATACACTAAATCTATGACATAAAGAAGACATAATGTAAAAAAGATCACTGGAAACACATGCACATAAGAAAAGAATCATAGACGGTAATTTTGGAAACACACAAGAATTTTTGAAATGGGTATAACCAGCATTCGGCTTTGTATACTACTTCAAGG
Organism: Pseudotsuga menziesii; assembly: GCA_001517045.1. Taxonomy (NCBI): domain Eukaryota; kingdom Viridiplantae; phylum Streptophyta; class Pinopsida; order Pinales; family Pinaceae; genus Pseudotsuga; species Pseudotsuga menziesii. Next base: position 123,035 of record LPNX010699109.1, on the reverse strand, counting down.
TACCATAGACACGATAGTATTACAAATTTGAAAAATTGATCAACCAACCCCTCCTCCCTCGGCGGGGATATTTTTATAGCATTTCAGACCCTTGAGGCTAATCCTCGAAACAGGGAGAGAAACTGTTTACAGTCATAATCAAAATACTAACTAACTAGAAAGTGGCACCTCTACCATAATTTACATATATTAAACAAACATCATGGAGCAATTGCGTGTGCTTGGTCTGGACGACAACGCAATGCTTCTGATTTTGAGCTTGTTGGCCTTGAAAATGATGTCCCAGGATGTTTTTGGGTGCCTCATTACTGACTGGGACTGAACCATTTTCCTGTCTATTGAGTCAGCAACATGTTCCCTCCTTTCCATTTGTGTTCATTCCGTGCTCAAAGTCACCTTTCTGCATGGGCTCAAAGTTGGAAAGGGATTTTTTGTCCCTTCTATGCTCAACCTTCCTCACATATCCCCCTTCTCCTGGTGACAATGTTATATGAGGGGACTTAAAGAAGGGCCACGTTGCTTTTAGAAGTAACAAGCCTCTACAGTGGCTTGTCATTCTTGTACTCCTCACCTCCCATGAGGAGGGTTCTCCTGCAGGAAATACGGTGGGGTGTGTCTTCAACCTCCTCATCACCTCTGAAAAAGTTGGCATATGGGATGCATGAAAGTGATGATGATGAATTTGGAACCCTAATGCTCCATTATGAGCATTCACTCCCACAAAGTGCTTCTAGTGACCATCATCATGTGCCGAGGCTTTTGAGGCAGCGACTACATCCGGGGGTTCTGGAGGGACACCCATGGGACATGAAAGACTAGGCACAATTTCGTCAAAGATATGGTCTTCTGTTAATATAGTAATTCCTTTACAGGCCTCCGGAGGTCCATCTAATACAATGAATGTATTTATCATGACCTCGTTGAAACCGAATGGATCCTCTAATACAATGAACGTCTCTTCCCCGATGGTTGAAGCATCCTTGGTGAAGTGATCATGGGAGTGAAAGAATGTAGAGCTATGTTTTCCAATCAACAGAACACCTTGGAAGACAAGCTTTTCAAACCAGAAGGTCATCACAGATCTCTTCTAGAATTCTCAGAACTCCCTGCAAACTGACACTTCGAATTTTCCTTCCACCTTTTCTTATCCTCTGCACCTCCATGGCTTAGAAGTATCGCGTTTATATAGGATTAGAAAATGGACATGGGGATGATGCATCAACATCTTCGCACACCTCACTGTTGATTATCATGATGATTGCATGAGCGGGCATGTGGGCTTCAGATCTCTATTTCCTACTGGAGATCTAGTCACGCCACCTTATCTGTTGTGGTATTTCATTATTGGCTGCAAAACTACTTCTGGTGTTATCCCGTCTTGTTGACCATAGGCTTGAAGGAATATGGAATTGACGTTTTATTTCCCTTTCGTTCCTGCTGATGACGATATCTAAATAGTTGCTTTTTGTCGTGTCTCCCCTACTTCATGTGGAGATCATATTCACTGCTCCATATCTTGCACCTTCATGATATCCTTTTGATTTCACACGCAAGCCATACAATTGACCTTTGGTTTTGGGAGAGATGGCACTACTGTGGAGATTATTTTCACTTGTAGGCATGCCACAAATGGTGTAGAGGAACTCAATTACCTGTCAGGAAGGAAAATCACACATGAGGGCATATTCTTCGCCTTTGGACCGACCTTAATGTAATATTTACGGATATGAAATATTTTTAATTGTTCGATCTGAACACCCTCCATGTCCATCATCCACATGTACAAAACCGTAATATTTCGTTAGTTTATGGGGACACATATCGTGTTCTAGTCCCATCAACGAAGGTGATACCCACCGTAGATCTTGCCTCAACGAGATGCAAACAATTGAATGCTACATTATTTAACCTATTTCACAGATCGAAAGATAGAAAACCCAACGAGCACTTTGATCCAGCAAAATCGATCTCACCCGTTGATCTGTCTCCTGTCAATCATGGCCTTTGGAACTTGCAGTCGCTTTAGTGTCTTTTCATGGAAATGCAAAGGGAAATTTTTATCGTGCATGTGGTATTCACAAAAATCATTTCTTTCATTTATTTGACTCGCCTTTAGATCCTTTTTGTAGAAACTCTCTCCTCTTTAACATGATCTTTCGGCCACCCTGAGATTGGAATTTCATGCGCATTTTGAGGCTCTAGTCGCTCTGCCCTACCTTCTCGCCATTGCCCACTGAGTGAAAAATAATGATAACAAGTGGCTCCAGCTAGGGATGTTATCCTCCCTACGAGGTAGCAAAGAACAACATAGAATAAATGCCAAATCCATTGGGAGGTTCCCTTAGCTTCACTGTAACCTTCAAAAATTGCTCCAGAGACCAAAATTAATCCAAACAACGGGAATAACTAACAAAAAAAACTTTTGCAGGTATTTAGAAAACTAGATTAAAAGTAAATGCTCATCATACGGAGCTTATTCATCTCTACCTCTTTAACTACTGGATCTCATTTTTCGTTCTAAGGAATATCCAACTTCCAGTGAAGCCAACCAAGAAAATGGTCCCATAAATCCCATTTCTTCTTGTGTAGTACAGAGAAAACTACCAGAGGACCTAGTGACATTGAGTTATAACAAAGAAGTTGGTCTTTACAATAAGATATAACCATACATTACCAATTTTCAATTTCTCTGTGCATTCTTCTACTGGGTCATAGAAACTCTGATGGCTACCGAATCTCTCGGCTGTCTACCTAATGTGACAAGAATGTTCCAACCGTCACTCTTCTAGAATCATGCAGAGGCAACGTACCAAAAGGAATTCGAAGATGTCCTTTGGTTCCTCAGTACTTGTAGCTTCAGATTTTACGTAGGGAACTTTAGGGCTCAAGCCTTGACTCCTTACAAGTGTCATAAAGAAATCGGCGTTGCACTCCTCTATAGAACCGAGCAAATCCATCCTTTGGCATGGGATGCACGGAGAAAATTCTTCTCAATGGTCTTCATCCTCTCTTAGGTGGTCATCCAGGTTGATAAAACCTTCCATAGAATCAGGGATGTGACCATCGAGCTTGCTGCATTGCCTAGAGGGGTCTCCCATCCAATTATTTTGGGAGAATTGTTTGAAAGCCAACCCTTGGGACCCATGATCTAGATCGTTTTCAAAGGAACCATGCACAGAGCCTCGTAAGTAGTCTTTGAACGATGCAACATGTTCTTGGAATTGGGCTTCAAAAACCAAACTTTCATCTTTCAGAATCGCTCCAGTAAAGGTGCATTCACCTTCTTCAACAAAAACAAAAAGCCTCTCGCTTTGACACTAGGTGTTCAGCGAAATACCCGGAGACGCTTTGATTTCAGGAACCGCATCTCTTTCCGTTTCAGGCCCAAGATTTATAAGATATGCATCAGTCCTCTCAGGCATGCCACCCCAATAATCACCTTCGTATTCATCGTATATGGGTGCACCAAAATCTTGCTCGGGGCTATCATGTGCACCATTCGCAATAGGCTGGTTGCAATCCTGTGGGGATGGAATGGTAAAATTTCCCATCTTTCCTCCTCTGTGGTGATCTTATTTTTGTATATTTGAGGAAGATGCAAGTTTCCAAGGAAAGTGTTCCTTCATCTCATGCAGCTCTACCCATTTCAAATCTCCGTCACTTTTAATATTACCGCCTTGGGCTGGAAACCTTCCCAATAGCATGATATTTTCTTCGACCTCCAACGAATCAGCAAACATATTTTGTAACGAATACGATATTCTCTCCAATAGAAATAGAGACAAATCGGGGGGAAAACATATTCATAATGTAGTTTCACAGTGCCTTCTAAGGGCTGGATTTCCTTAGGCATGCCATAATAGAAACTCGCAAATCATCTATTGAAACTTGACGTAGCTTCACCCTTGCCTTTCCTGATAGAATAAAACTCTAAAAGAACCCGGTTTAAAGATATTTTTTTTACCCCAAAAATCAAGGAACACATAAGAAAACTCTTCCCACGTACTGATGGATTTCGGTTGTAAATTCTGAACCATCTTTTGACGTGGCCTTGCAAAGATTGAGAAAAATGCTCAAAATCCTATAAATGTTTCTCAGTTGTACAACTTTTAGATTCTCCATCAAACCCAGGAAGATATTTATAATGTTTTGCAGGGAAGTCATGAAGGATCTGAGGCAAGCGAAGAGGCATGTATCGACTTTTGGTATTGGACGCAATAGTATCATGTGGAAAAATATCTCTCTCGGAAACTCCATCATGAGGCTCATCTGATGACCTCTTAGTATCAGGGGTTTTAGGTGGAGGATCCAAGCTAAAATCATATGTACAGGATGGATAGATCTTCTTCGTTCATATGGAAGGATATAAAGGAGTGAACTCATGAATTTTCTTGGGGAAACATAAGCCATGACAGATTATTCTAACAAACCTAGGAAAAGAGAAAGAAATATTTACAAGAGAATTCAGGACATTCTGGAAAAATCCAGGTCTCAAGTATCTTGTCTTTTCTTCAAGCCTACCCATGCCTTTATAGTGAATTTACGCACGTCGCGGAAGCTACCAACACCTCCTTGGAAACTTAACTTTCAGTACCATGGCATTGGTGGAGCTGTCGCAGTATTGGAAACATGGGTTTATCAAAGTCATTGGGTGAAAGATTCATTTTCTTCTGGATGCCCGATTGTCATTCACCTTTGACAGTCTGGTATATGGCCATAGTTTCAAGAGGGTTTGAAACTTCCTCCTCGTACCGATATTTTTGGACGCCAATCTCCCTAGTGGATTCATCCTTTAGAACTTTTAACGTGGAGTCGCCAAAGAAAATGATACAACCTTTTCACCTGTAGGAGCCTCTATTTTCCCATAGAAACCCTTTATCCTTTGAATCTTTGTCGTTCTACCCAGGGATGGTCTTCAATATCGTCCCCGACAACTATGCCAGTTTGTTAGCACCCAGAATTGCACCCAAGGTTGCAGGAAGGAGAATCCCGAGGTAACAGTAGAACCACTTTAGGAAAGGGAGCTGGCTCCTCCTATTCCAGAGAGGGATCTCTCACACATACATAACAAGGCCAGATTTATGTTGTCACAAAATGGATATCAAATGTTAAACGTTGCAGTTGGAAACAAAAGAAAGATCTATCGGTCTATGGAGTCAAAAAACTCAAAGAGACAAAGCAATTTGCATAGGAAAACGCTTACAAGAGTGAGATAGTGCTTCAATTGTTGTCATTGTATTTAGGGTCTAGTGAAAAAGTAGAACGATGACAGTTCGCTAGCGTGGAGCACTGCTGGGATGAATTCCACACCATTTTTGGAGGAAATAATTTGGTGGATATCACAGACAATGGTAGGAGCACATAAGTATGAATTCCTGGTCATTATACACTAAGTCTATGACATGAAGAAGACAAAATGTAAAAAATATCACTAGAAACACATGCACATAAGAAAAGAATCACAGACTGTAATTTTTGAAACACACAAGAATTCTTGAAATGGGTATAAACAGCATTCAGCTCTGTATATTGCTTCAAGGTACCGTAGACACAATAGTCTTACAAATTTGAAAAATAGATCAACTAACCCCCTCCTCCCTCAGCGGGGAGCTTTTTATAGCGTTTAAGAATCCTGAGGGTAATCCTCGAAACAGGGCGAGAAACTGTTTACAGTCATAATAAAAATACTAACTAACTAGAAAGTGGCACCTATGCCATGATTTACATATATTAAACAAACATCATGGAGCAAATGCGTGTGCTTGGTCTAGACAACAGCGCGATGCTTCTGGTTTTGAGATTGTTGGCATTGAAAACGACGTTTGAATATGTTTTTGGATGGCTCATTACTGACTGGGCCTGAACCATTTGCATGTCTGTCGAGTCAGCAACGTGTTCCCTCCTTTACCTTTTTGTTCATTTAGTTCTCAAAGGCACCTTTCTACATGGGATCAAAGCTATCAAGGGAGTTTGTGTCCCTTCCATGCTCAAGCTTCCTTACAGCTCCCCCTTCTCCTGCTAACACTATTATATGAGGGGACTTGAAAAAGGGTCGCATTGCTTCTGGCAGTAACAAGCCTCTGCAATGGCTTTTCATTCTTGTACTCCTCACCTCCCATGAGGAGGGTTCTCCTACAGGAAATATGGTGGGGTGTGTCTTCGACCTCCTCACCACCTTAGAAAAATTTGGTGGATGGGATGCATGAAAGCGATGATGAAGACTTTGAAATCCCAAGCGCAGCATCGTCAAAGCTATGGTCTTCTGTTAAGACAGTATTTCCTTCACTGGCCTTTGGAGCTCCATCTAATATGATGAATGTCTTTATCACAAACTCACTGAAACCGGATGGATCCTCTAATACATTGAACCTCTCTTCCTTGATGGTTGAAGCATCCTTGGTGAAATAATCATGGGAGTGAAGGAATGTAGAGCTATGTTTCCAATCAACAACATGCCTTGGCAAACAAGATTTTTAAAACAGACGGCCATCATAGATCTCTTCTAGAATTCTCATCCTCTACACCTCCGTGGCTCAGAAGTGTGGCATTTATCTAGAATTAGAAAATGGACATGGGGATGATGTGTTAGCATCTTTGCACACCTCACTGTTGATTATCATGATGATAGCACGAGCGGGCATGTGGGATTCAGATCTCTATTTCCAGCTAGAGATGTATTCATTCCTCCTTATCTGCTGCAGTATTTCATTATTGGCTATGAAAAATACTTCTGGCATCATCCTGCCTTGCTGACCATATGCTTTAAGGAAGGCATATGGACTTGACATTTTCTTTCCCTTTCGTTCCTGCTGACGACGATATCAGAATAGTTACTTTCTGCTGCATCTCCCCTGCTTCGTGTGGAGATTAGATTCGCTGCTCCATATCTTGGACCTTCATGATATCCTTCTGATTTCACACGCAATCCATATGACAGACCTTTGGTTTTGGGAGAGTTGGCACTGCAGTGGAGATGATTTTCACTTGTAGGCATGTCGCAAATGGCATAGGGGAACTCAATTACTTATCAGGAAGGTAGATCGTACATGAGGGCATTTTTTATGCCTTCAGACTGACCTTAACGCGATCTTGACGGATCTGAAATATTCTCAACTATTCAATCTAAACACTCTCCATGTCCATCGTCCACGTGTACAAAACCATAATATTTCGTCAGTTTATGGGGCCACTTATCTCGTGCTAGTCCCATCAGCGAAGGCACTACCAATCGTAGATCTTGCGTCGATGAGATCCGAACCATCAAATGTTGCGTTATTTAACCTATTTCACAAATTAGAAGATAGAAAACCCAATGAGCACTTTGATCCAGAAAAATCGATCTTGCCCATTGATCTGTCTCCTGTTGATCATGGCCTTTGGAACTTGCGGTCACTTTAGTGTCATTTTGCGGAAATGAAAAGGGCAGTTTTGATTGCGCATATGGTATTTGTGAAAAGCATTTTGTCTGTCGATATGACTTACCTTTATATCCTAACTGTATAAAATATCTCCTCTTTAACATGATCTTTTGACCACCCTGAGACTAGAATTTCATGTACATTTTGAGGCTCTGGTCACTCTTCCCTACCTTCTCGCCATCGCCCGCTGAGTGAAAAATAGTGATAACAGAAGGTATGCAATGCCATTCCAACCCAGTTTAAACCTCCCCCTTGTTCTTCCCAACTCTAATATGTCGAGGCCTTTGATACTGAGTTTACCCTATGGCTGAGTGAAAGAAAATCAGCCTCCTTGACCAATACAATGAACGATGCCATAGAGGTAGAGGTAAATATGACTGCTTCTAGAAGAAGGAAGAGGGAGGAGGGAGAATAGAGAAGAGAGGAAGGAAAAATAAGAAAGGATAAAGAGCCCCAAACAACCTTCTTCCTCTAATCCACAAGAGGCCAAATGGATAGGATGATGAAAACCATGGAGAAGTTTATGGAAAGGATCATTGTGGGCAACAAACCACTTCCCAAGGAAGGTCAAGAGCAGAAAAATAGAAACCACAATGTAAGAAGGCTCGAGGTCCTCCAAAACAAGCAGAAAGATCAGAGAAACCCTCCTGATCAACCTATCAGACCCCCATTTTAGGAGAACTATGTGGAGCAGGAATATGGAAATCAAGCTGAAGGTGACATCCATAAACTAGACACTGAATCATCCTCTAGTTTTTTTACTAAAGAGGAACATGATAATTCTTGTCATGAAGCAGAGGAGCTTCCTGCTAAGGAAACATAGGATTTTCAGAGGGGGTATCAACTTGATGTCATGAATCTGCTGAGGCATATTGATCTAAAAAATAGAGATGTTCTCGTTCTGAGGAATAAGGATGTAATAAGCAAAACCTATTTTAATTTAGAGACCGAAATTGCAAGAAAAGAGAAATCAGATTCCGAGTTAATGGTTGAGGAAGGACCTTTTTGTGTTTTTCAAACTCAAATTTCACCTAAGGATGTACATGAGCATAAAAATCCCTCTTTACTTGTGGAATATGAGAAGGATGAACAACATTTCAACTGGTGCCAACATATAGAAATATATGAATGACAAGGATCTGCTTGGCATTCCAATCCTTCTTCTTATGAGCAAGAAGATGATCAACTTTGTGATGTGCAAGGTGAGGGTTATGCTAATTTGTTTTATCAAGATTGTAGTCAACATGTTGCAAATTCTGTTATGGATGGTTTTAAAGAAAATTTTAGTCCACCTATATATGATGAGTATGAGGAGGACTACTTGGATGTTGTGCCTAAAAAACCAAGCGAAAATTTTGCAAGTTCTGAGTTAATTAATGGAGAAAATATGATTGCAATTCATGATCAAATTTATAAAGAGAGGGTGGATAGTGAGCATACTAAAAATGACTGTTTTCCATTGTGTTTTCCCTCATTTGAATTGCTGAAACAATGGTGTAGGGTCTCTAAGGGAAAATAGGAACTTGAGATTATGGATGAAGCTATAGGGTTTCTAGAAATGGAGGATGAGAGGGAAGAAAAATCATGCCATCGATCTCATCATGTGAAAGAACCAGTAGTCTGCAATAAAGAATTGAATAATCTAGAAGAAGACGAGGTTTCTAAATGGGATGTTTCTTCATGTTCTTCAAATTTAGAATTGTTGTGTCAAGAGGATTTTATTTCACTTCATTTTATTGAAGATATTCTCTTTGAAAGGCATGAAAAGAATCAAGTTTTAAATTCTGAGATTTTGAATGAAGTAGTGGATGCCTCATTTGCAAATTGTCATGAACACATTTTTCAATATCCCTTTGAAGAGAAGTTTGGGAGGGTGCTAGAGGATTTACAGTTGGAGCAGCTTTGTCATGGTAGGTGCATAACAATTTTTTTTGAAGGTTGTCATGATCCAGTAGCTGAATATGTGGAGAAGTTTTGCAGTGGGAATGGTGGGTTATGTATGTCCAGTAAAGATCAAGTCTTCTATCATGACCTTTTACCATTTAGTTCTTCCTTTTTTATTTGGATCAAGCATGCTGAAGAAACCCAATCATTAGATCAATTGATTGATTGGCTTCATTGGAAGTTCAAATCACCTGATTGGGAATTGATGTTCGATCAAGTAGGGTAGGTAGGTAGGTGTGAATAAGCTCGACATGGAGAACATTTCTTTCAACAAATTTTTAGTTTGTTTTCAGTGTCAATTCAGTTTTTGTTTTCAGAGCATGTTGGGGATTTCAGGTAAATCTTGGGACCATCCCAATGGACGATGCACTTGGTCTACGGGGTTCTCTGCTACCTCACAAGGAGGATAACATCCTCGAGTTGGAGCCAATGTTATCACCTTTGCTAAAATTTGAGGATTTTTATAGATGCGCCCTCACTAATTCCCCTGCAAAAGGATAAGCCAATGAAAATGATGGGCAAGGTCAAAAATTTCCCATGTCATATGACTTGACTGAGTGATGATGTAGGTTCTAAAATATCCAGTCCTGGTTGGAAGCAAAGAAAACATTGAAAAAACCCTTAGGCGCAACCTTGGAAATGAGCCTGGTATGAAAAATCCAATCAAGGTTAAAAGCTGACCTGTATGGATGGCTTGGATGTGCGACGAAGAAAATTAAAGGATGAAAATCATTTCCACCAAGGAAAAATCGGGAGCAGAAAAGAGGAAAAGCAAAAATTTGGTCATGAAAGATGGTAAACTCGAATTACACTTTTCGCAGTCCAAGATCCGATGGTCCGGAAAGCTTCCGCCAAATATCAGTGACTTAGAAAGGAGTAGAAAGGTGGGAGAGGAAAGCGAAAATACAGAGTTTTGGTTGCAAAAAAGTTGAATTTTCGCATTCTGCATTACGTAGGATTGACAGTCCGAAAATATTCCGTTGAAGACCAACAAATCGTAAAGGAGCAGAAAGGAGAAAGGCAGAAAGCGAAAATACATAAATTTGGTCATAAAAAGTTAGAATCCTACTTTTTGCGATACACAAAATTGATGGGTCAGAAATCTTCTACCGAAGATCAACGACTCAGAAAGGAGAAGAAGAGTGAAAGGCGGAAAGCAAAAATACTTAAATTTGGTTGTAAAAAGTTAGAATCCTGCTTTCCATGATCTGCAAGATTGATGGTCCAGAAAGCTTCCACCAAAGATCAATGCCTCAGAAAGGAGCAAAAAGACAGGAGCGGAAAGGGGAAATACAGATTTTTGGTTGCGAAAATTTGAATTTTTGCATTCGACAATTTGGAGGATCGACGGTCCGGAAAGCTTCCATCAAAGATCAACAACTCAGAAAGGAGAAAAAGGGAGGAAGCGGAAAGGGAAAAAATCCAGTCATAAAAAAATTGAAATTTTGTATTCTTCAATCTGCAAGATCGACAGTCCAGAAAGCTTCCGCGGAAAATCAACAAGTCGGAAAGAAAAAGGGCGTGAGTAAAAAGGTGAAATGTGGAAAGGATAGAAATTTGGTCATGAAAAGGTGAAATTTTTGTTTTTGCAATCTGCAGGATCGACTTTCCAGAAAGCTTCTGCATCCCTGATCCCAGATCAATGGTGTAGGATGAATCTTGCAGAAACCAATGGTTAAAGAGAAATTTTGCAGGTGGAAGATAAAAGGATGAAGGAAACCGTTCCAAGCTGTCTAGAGATGATCTGAACAGTCATTTTCATCAAGCGAGCCTGAGTTCTAGTTGTCAAAATTCCCAAATTTATCCATCACGCGCAACCTAGCGTGCTTTCCTGATTTGTTTGCGATCATGGTGAATCTGCCATATCGGAATTTGTTAAGAATTTGTCTGTGCGGTTTTGATCCCTACACTGTAACTAAATTTGGCTATGTTTCGAGGTTGGTCTCGGGAGCCCATGACACTATAAATGTAACCTCTACGGAGGAAGAAAGGGTTTGACATTCATTCTTAAATCCCTGCGTTCCTAGTTTTTATAGTTCAACAACTTTTCTTGGAAGTGTTAGTGAGAAATATTCTTCTAGGTTTCTGATATTCATCAAGGCATTCATGTTCAGTCTGTGTTTCCTGTATTTCCCATTTTTGTGCATGTGTGCTCTGTTAACACATTTCTAGATTGTATGCAAGGAATTCCTCAAATTCTCCTGCATCATAAATTGTGTTTGTTAGGTGTTATGATGGTTGTGATGGAATTCATCCATTGCTAGATTCTCTGCTTCATTTATTAGCCTTTGTTATACTTCTGCTAAAGATGTTCCAAAAGATTCATCCATAGATAGGTGCCTCTTGTTTCACTGGGATTTCTCTCATTTCTATATGTCATTACTTCAAGATATTTTGACTGAATGTGATTCCCACTTTGCCTCAGATTACAAAGGAAAATCACCACTCATTATTGTTGTAAAACAATTGAATGATTCAGGCTATGACTCCATTGCAATGGTATTTGACATTTGTTTGTCTCACACTCTTTAAAATCCAAACAACCCTTTCCCCTCAGAACTCTAGCCTTCTCAATGCTTGTTTAAATCCATATGTGTATGTGAATGACCCTGTGACAAAGAGAGGGCCCTCTCTGACTGTATAGGCTAGAATACAATCTAAATATTGGTTTGGAATGGTTACCCCAGTGATTCTCCTATCACAACCATAGGAAAATTATTGGGTGATAATAGATGGTATTTAGGAATCATTAAATGTTTTAGGTTTGAAATTCAAGGTCTTGAGCCATAAATCCTTTGACATCAAGGTTTGAATGATCACTAGATGGGTTTTTATCAAACCAAATATAGTGCAAAAAAATCCATAAGAACTTTATTATGGACATAAGTCTCAAAAGGAATTTTTATTTCCCGATACCCGGGGATAATTTTAGGGGCGAATTTTAGCCCAGTGGGCTATTTTTTCATGTTTTTCTCCCAAAAAAGATTTGCCATTTTGCATTTTTTGAAGCCTTGTTTTGCCCAATTTTGATGGGGTAAAATTGTTTCACCCTAAAAATCTCCAAATTTTTATATAAACTATATAAAATCCTTGGAAATTAAAATATTTTTTGAAAAATATCGGCAATCATTTTATAGTTGGTGTTTTAAGAATTGGTAATATTCGCCAACATTTATACACTTTTAAATAAGTATGGTTCCTTAAAATCATCCATGCCGATACCCTACCTTTTGGTGTTATACCATGACATAGGCTCCTAGAAGCATCCACGTTGTGAAAATACTAAAAATGATGAATGTCTTACTCTAAGCTAGAGATTCCTTATCTAAGGCCTATTTGGTGGTATAAGTCAATGACCATAGTTCATGATTACTTGAGGTAATTACCAATCCTAATAACCTATATTTGATCTGTCACTATGGATTAGGCTCCAAGACCCATACTCGATGTTGTAAATATAAAAAATTTCATCATGCCCCCCTTGTAATCTAAATGTTATTTGTGTGGGACTCGTGTGGTGGTTAGGGGGCCTATGCATGGCCCATGATTGATAGAGGAAAATTTCAAGGTGTAAGACTCTACATTTTGACCTTGGATCATGGCTTGGATTGTGAGAACCATATTTGGATGAAAGACCTCAACAATGATGAGGAGGATGAGGATGATGATGAGGATGACAACAAGGATGAGGATGAATATGGTGAGGAGGTGTATGATAATGATGATGAGGAGGAAGAAGAATCTATGGAGAAAATACCTAGCACCATGACAACTTACTTTGAAGGTTATTGTCTCAATGTGAAACATGTGAGTTTCACCACAATAAGCATATCAGTCCATAATAATAGCGTTTTATACTAAACTTTGTCTTAAAACACTATTTTAATTCAGACTAACAAAAAACCAACCTCAAATAGAAAAAGAAGTTCCCAAAGAGTCACTAAGATTTGTTTTTTCATTCTACTTGAAAGAACATGTAGAACTACAACTTGGACTTGTATTTCATCATAGACAACAAATTGTAGGACCAATTCTTTGTTTTAACTTAATGATGAACAAGGCATAAATACATCTCAAATATGGAAAACAATTAAAGTATAATTATACAATGCATAATAAAAAAAGATAAAGGATAAAATGTTCAACCATCTCTTAATAGATGTCATACAATCTAAATGTTTTGAAGAATAAACACCACACATGGATTACCTATTGACATGATTCATGGGATAAAATACTTTAAAAACTTATTATTTAAAAGTTACATTCATTCTTTAGCCAAAACAAAACTATATTGATTATACCAATCATGGGGTTGAACAAGTGAGAATCCCTAATAAGGTATTGACATTTTTTTTTAGAAACGGGTGTTTTCTGTTTAAAACAAATACATTTTTTAAGATTAATTTATGACCGTGCTTTTATATTGTCTAGTAATCAAATATATCCATTGAAATTATTGAAGTCTAAGTCATATTTATTAGAAAAAATGAGAATTTGAATAATCTATAATATTATAATTTCTTTGAGAGACCAACAATGTCGAATATAAACATTTGAACATGTTCTAATGTCAAATGTAAGCATTTGACCATGTCCTTTAATTCGATATTCATTATAGTTTTCTAAACTTTTGTTAAAATTTGTGTATTTTTTATGGGAATGTATGTTAGTGGGCATACCTATGGGTAGAAGCACGAAATATTGGAATTTGTTGGTAGAAACACGACTACAACAAATGCCACCGACTTTAGAGAAGACTAACACATTATAGTTCAAAAATTACATCTAATAATGGTTTATATCGAGATTGTAATAATAAACCCAAGTTTGAAAGAAGCTTCCTAAATATTTCTGGATAGGTAAGAGATGGCCAAGTGCATCCAAGGATTATGTGAATAGAGGGATCCATTCAATCACAATGCTCATGAAATCCAAAATATATGAGATCCCTATAAATTAATATCTACCTGGATTGAAAATATAGTAAAAGAAATGGATTTCTAGTAGGCCAAGTATGGGTATGGTTTTTGTCCCTTCGTTGAGCCAACACAAATATAAATGTAATGCAAAAATGAAACAAAGATAAACATACATAGTCTCAAGTTAGAAGGGTTGGGCACCAAACACGGCAAGGATAATGTGCTAATTAGGTATTACTTGTTTTCATCTGATAATGAATTGAAGGAGAAGAGTCTACACTCGACTCTTGGTTGAGGCTCAATCAAGATAAAGTAAAAAAGGATTTCATGAAAGTCCTTTAATTACATGATTCCACTATTGTGGAAATGTATAAGGAAAAAATTAGAAATATAGAGAAACATAAGTATAAGGATTAATGTATATTTAGGGATGGGAACTGGGATCTAAATAATGTTTGGGTCCAAACACTAGGGATTATACCCTATGGTTAGATTCATATCATGTTGTTTTGTATTTTCATAACTTGTCTTGATGAAAAATGATCCATGATATAGAACCAAGAAGCATCCATGATGTGACAAACCTCAAAATGGCCACCATATCCCTGTCACTGGGAAAGGATGGATTAGGGCCTCACATATGGCATATGTAGAACCCAAATGCCTCATGTTATGGACTAAAACTATGGATATTCACCCTAGAACATGAATTTGGTCATGAGAACCATCCTTGGTGTATTAAACCATTAAAAGTGACACCACATCTTATTTGCATGCCAAATATTTCCTATGCATGGCCTATGTTGTGGCTTAAGTCCCCACACTTGGAATGTAAGGCTTAGAGATATATTCCATGGATTTATAACCTATGTTTTTGCACTGAATTATGCCCTTATCCCCAAGAAACATAGCATTCCTTTCAAACCTTGAAATCACCATAATATCAAACTTGGAGGCCAAATATTATATATTATGGGCATGTGTGAATCCCCGAGTGACAAAACAAGGCATGTGAGCCCCATAAAATATATATTTTATGGCCTAATTCCTTTCCTTCTAACCCTATACCATGGTATGGGAATCAAGAACCATCCTTGGTATGTTAATTCTAAAAATGATGAACATATCTAACTCATATGCTAAATATTTCCTATGTATGGCATGTGTGGTTGTTTGGGGAGCTACACATGACCCATGAGACTTGGAGGAAACTATATGAACTTAGGCCATCACATTCTGGATAGAGAATATATGGTTTAGTGGTAACAACAACCTGTGATGACTTGTTGAACACTTATAATCACAATTACCCATTGGACCTCGGATCTAGGAATTCAATATGATGCAGTATGCAAAACCTCAACCCAAAAACATACCTGATGTGAATGGTGGCAGCTCAGTATGATGCTCTTAATTTTCACTTTATCGATCTCATCCTCATCCTCAGGAATAACATCTAGAGCCCCCCTTCTTTGCAGCTTCTTCCACAAGACGATATGCATGGTATTCATCAAAATAATTGGTGAGCCACCACAACATCCGACCACATAAACCTCTCGAGAAGGAGGAACCGATAAGAAATCCTAGCATTGTTATCTAGTTTACCAAAAAATTGCAACCCCCAGGTATTATGGCTGAGTGGAAATCCATGCCTCATATTTCCGTAATCCTGATAACCAGACCCCTATTCCAGCCTCTCCACATCCCCACAAATGAACAGGGTTTCTTCATCGTAATAGACTTAGAAAACAAGATTCCCCATGGTATGAATGTTTTCCATGCTCACATCAGTGGCTTCAGCTGATTCTTTGTCAATCTTGTCCCTGCCTAGGGTGAGGGACACAGATTGTACTGGTAGCATCCTGGTTCCATTGATCTCCAGCTTGACCACCAAGGTCTTGTGGTGGTGCAGCAAGGTTAGTAATCACAAGGCTCCTTCCATAGAAAAAGAACACACTTAAACATGGAAGACGCCATCCTCAGGATCTCGATGAGGGTGTGAAAGGATTATGATTTCATAATGACATGTGTTTCCATATTTAGATTTTTTTTTTGTCAATGATAATGTTATTGATTGTTCTTGTATTTGTGGATGGAGCCAATTATAAGATCCAGTGGACTCTGACATAATATATATATTTTAATTTTAGTTTCCCCTATCACTTCTTATTCACTTATCACAATGTAATATCTTGCATTACTTTAGTTACAAGGGATTTAGATTTAATGAAATAATTTCAATAAAATAAAATGGAAAATCAATATTAAGAACTTATATATATATATATATATATATATATATATATCTCACAAATCTCTTATATATAAATGAAAAAGCATTAATCTTGTGCAAAACAATCACTTGAGAAATATATTTGTTTAAATAAATTGATTGTTTTATCTACATCATGTATGCTCAAGATGAGTGGTGTATAGAACAACCTATAATCCAAGTGAGTTAAGAGTTATAAATTAAAAGCAATTAAAATGATAAATTACATATATATTCACAATGAAAACAATATATAGTCTAAATATATTTTGTTAATGAACAATTGGGGAGAATTGCAGAAGTAAATGAAGTGCAGAGGTAATGTGGGGAGTGTCTACCAAGGTATATAGTATACCATTTTGGCTAATAAACATATTAGTGTATGTGAGTGTTACAATTTTGCAGTTCACCACCTTATTTTTTTGAAAGCACAATACACCCCATTAAATGCCATTCTTTGATACTAAATAAAATATCAATTAACCTTTTTTAAATTAAGTTTTCTATTGTATTCGCATAAGTATTTATCAAATGACATTTTATTATTAGTATTATTGCTTTGGGATTACACCTTTAATGGCATATTAATTAGTTCTAACACTCTCATACAAAAATTAACCACTCCTTCAATGTTCCACCACCACACAGGCCTTACAAATGGAATCTTCATCATGTCAATGAGATATGATCCTATAATGGGGATGCTTCTTGGTGTCCAAGCTAGGGTTGATACAAAAATACAAGTTATTTTCCCATAATATTTGTCTTTGGATCTCTATGCATGTTCCATACATGGGACCTTGGACCACCACACAAGTTCTACAAATGGAATATTTGGAATATGAGTCAGATTTGGTGTTTCTTTCAAGCTTTAGCACACCAAAGATGGTTTGCAGGATCATAAAATGGTTTAGGGTTGAAATTCAAGGTCTTGAGACATATATTTTTTTTGTAGAGCTCATGGATCATGCATAGATATATTTCCCTAAAATTTCTCACAAAATGCTAAAACACCCAAACCCATCCAAGAGATTGTACACATGTTGGTCCTGGCCTTTATTTGCTAATTGTGTGAAAATAGCATAGTATATGGAGTCAACATATGGCTTGAAATAAAAAAAATCATTACATCTAAAATTTTGGACAAATTTCCCTAACTAACTCTCCACAAATCCTCAATTAGTATATAACTGTTAATTATGACTCATGGATAGAGCATTTGACCACCACATAGGCCCTGAATTTTTACCTAAGAAAGAGATATGTGCATAATTTTAAGGATTAATATATGATGGACTGTTCTCGGTAACCATCCTCAATGTGCCAAACTAACAAATACTATCATATCCTGATAACATGACAAAGTATCCCTTTGAAGGACCTTTGTGGTTCCCAAGGGACACACGGATGTATCACGAGCCCCATAGACAAATATTATGGTACAATACCCTAGATTTTACAGGCATTGAACCACATCAAAAGCACCAAGAACCATATCTAGTATTCTAAACTTCAAAATGAGCACCATATCGCACTTGTAGGTTAAATATTCCCTATAAAAAGCCAATGTGGTGGTTTGAGACCCCACACATGGACCATGGGATCTATACTAAAATGCTATGCCATAAGATCCTAGCTTTTCCTTATATCATGAAATGGTCCTCAAGATCATTCAATCACAATCATGAATTCAAGTGTGTGGTGATTTTATTATCTTCTCAAGAGCACTTATCAATATATATAATTAAATTAAGTTCCATGGCACTTATATTTTTAATGAAATATTTACCAAAATCATTGTGGGAGAGGCACACACCACCCAAAATTAGGAAATATTGCAATCAATAATCTCTCAATGTAGATGCCATCCCTAATTGATGCTATGAAATCAAAATGACACAGGTTCAATCTCACACTCCGGTCCATGTTCGAGGTAGTCTCCCTAGTCTAAAAATTTCAATATCCACAAGGTTGTACCCTCCTTGTGGTATCTCATCTCTCTCCCCATATAGATTTTGTTTTAGTGAATAGTAATCCCCTCCACGAGGAATCCCCCAACCAAGTCTTATGAACCCCCTCACATGTAGAAATCATATCTCCTTCGATTTAGGTTTCCTTGCATAGTAAACTTTGGGTTTTTATCTCACTTTTACTTAACTATTACAAATGTTCACGATTCAACATTCGTTTCAAGAACATAAATGATAAAACATACTTTTCTTATTATAATACAAACTATATCACTAGTGGGGAGTTTCCTTGAGATCCACACTGAATATTTGTTACATATTTACATCATATACTATAACACAAGTCTAGGCAAAATTGGAGGAACAAAAATGAATGATGTAAATTTCATAATTTTGTATATATAAAATCAAGTGAAGAAATTAGCCATAATTTTAAATCACATGCACATGTTATCCATGAATCTATCCCTGAGAGTTATCTCAAGTTGTCATGAGCCAAACATGAGATATTAATTCCCTCAAAGTTGGGAAGGGCACGAGTTCAAATCTCTTGATTCCCTTATGATTAGGCTATGTCATCAGGGTCATCGGTTTACCACATTTACCATCCATGGACCATGAGGAAGTACTCAGAGGTTTTTCCATGATACTTTCCTTAAAAAAGAAATATTATCCATGAAGCTAAATCACATGCACATCGTGATAGCGATTAGTAAATGTCCATGCACCAATGAAAAAAAAAATGACACCAAGTAGGTGAAGTATAATGGTTTTTGGAATTATACATAAGACAAATAATAAGACAATTATAATTTTTTGAACAATATTTTTAAGGGTGGTTATTATAAAACCACCGCTAAAAACACCTTTCCCATTTGTTCCCTTTCCACTACATCCCAAAGAAATCTAAGATGAAATAGGAAAGTACAAAGTGGTCACTCAATGAAACCATATGGACAATAATGAAATAGGAATCCATACACCTTCTAAATGGTGCATAGTGGTACAATGGGAGTTTTATCACACTTCATAAAATGAGAATGAAGAATTAGCCACCAACAATTAACTCCAATATGTGAAGCAAAAAGGTGAGGACATTTCACATCACAATTAAGATGATAATAATTAATATCACCAAATACACACACTTAACTCAAGAACATAATAGATTCACCTAACTCACATACACAAGTGACACACCAAACTCATGCACATAATAGATGCACTAATTCTATTGCAATTTGAGTTTCACTAGATTAGTGCCAATTCTATTTCTATAATTTTACAAAAAAGAAGTTAGATTTAGATGATGAAGATAAAAGATTGTAAGAAATATTTTTATATGTGTATAACCTTTAATACTTCTTACTTAGATCGAATATTGGATTGTGGATCTTATAAAATATTGTTGCAAATAAAGATGGGAAAAGAAAAACTCAAAGCAGTGGTTTCTCTACTTATGACTTAGATAATTTCAAAAGCATCACAAGACCAAAATGTAATGATATGCTAAACCATTGGAGAGATGTGTAAGTCCTAAATAATTCATCTTTTACCAAGGCTAGATGATACTAAAGGAGAGATGAGTTGGTCAGATATTTTGATCCCCAGTCAAATAAGCTTCCTCTATTGCAAATATATGAGAGGGTCCCTCCATATGTTTTTTGTTGTTGAGAGAGGTTCATACAATAAATTTAATATCAATGTTTTGAAACTTGGAAACTTAATAACATTCAAAATGTTTCCTATGCATGGCCTATGTTGTGGCTGAAGGCCCCACACATGTCATGTAATGCATAGAGATAGAATCCATGGACTTAGAACCTAGGTTTCTACACCAAACTATGCCCTTATCCCTAAGAAACATATTAAGTTTTTGAAACTTTAAAATCACCACAATATCGGTGAGAATCAATTCACAATAGTATCTAAGAGCCAAGGGGATTCTCATAGTTCGATATTACACACAATTATGCACAAAAATAGTAGAAAGAGTGAAAAAATTACACAAAAATGCAATCAATAATATATATTATTATGACTTTCCAACATGTAAATATATCTGGATTAGGTTTATATTACATTATGGAGAAATAGTTAGCCCATCTGGATGCATACAAGTGTCAGGCTAGGATTTGACCTCAAAATCCCCCTTGGTGGACCAATGAGCTACCAAACCATCCAAAACGGTCATGAATTCCCATGTGGGCCTGGCTATAGCATCATGAGTCATAAATGAGAGAAGGGTAAGCATGGGTGAGCACATGGGTGAGTGGGGGTGGCTCTAGGAAGCAATACATGCCGAAAGAGAGCCAAAAACCACCAAATACATGCACTAGAACCTATGGTTAAACTATATCCCTGATTTAAGGGATGGGGATCGCACCAAGACTGATATGTCATTAATGGGGGTTCCTAGACTTTCATAATGATCAAATTGGAGTGCCTCAACTATAATAAATGAGTCCAAAACACCTAATAGACCAAGCTTGATCAACATAGCCTACGTTTTGGACCATATGACATGGCATAAAATATAATGAAATGTATCCTGGGTGTATGATCATGGTAATAATATGGATTAGTGCTCTAAAACCCCCATTTAATCCTAACTTAGTACAACTTAAAAATATTATTGAGGACTTGACAACTAAGGCTCAAGTCACCTCATACAAAAATTTATTTGTCCATACAAAACAAGGTAAGGAGGAAAACCTCATGGGAACAAAAGCTCCCCTCTAAAGTGGACATGAAGAAAAATATGAAAGTGAATATAAGCCATAACCATGTGTCACCCACTACAATAAGGGATCTCAGATAGGTTATTTCTTCTCTATGAATCTCTTGGTGAATATGTCAGCAGTTTTCTCTGCAGATGGGAAATACTGCAAGGATACCACCTCCTCATGCACCAAGCTCTAGATGTAGTGCATGTGTGTCTCAATTTGTTTGGTCCTCTTTCTCTATGCCGGATCAGTGTAAATATTTATTGCACTTTGATTTTCACACTAAATGGATGTGGGTGAATAAAATGCAAATCCAAGTTCCCCAAGAATACCTTGCAACCACACACATTGTGTAGTTGCGTTCATTGCTACTCTGTACTCGGCCTCAGCTGAAGAGAAGGATATGGTGTGTTTTTTCTTTCTTGAACAAAATATGGGACCATGTGAAAGCATGAATACATAACCATAAGTGTAATTTTTGTCAATGGAATCTCCAAACCAATTAGAATCAGTAAATCCAACTAGTTCTAGTGGAGAACCAACAACATAGTGTACCCCGAAGTGTTCGTTTCCTTGCACATAATCAAAGATTCTTTTTGCATCCTTCCAATGGATCTCATGAGGCTCCTACATATATATATATATCAAAAACACCTACAACATATTCCAAATCATATCGAGAGTGTGTAAGATACATCAAACTCCCAACTAGCTGTCTGCACAACCAGCTGTCCACCAATGGAGATGCACCAAATTCACCTAGTTTTATTCCTGAAAGGAATGGAATCTTGGTTTCCTTACATTCAGACATTTTAAAATTCAACAACAGTTCCACAACACACTTTTTTTTTTATTACTTTCATCCCTTCTTCATATTGCTCAATCTCTAATCCAAGAAATTGCCTCAACAAACCAAGGTCAGTGATGGAGAATTCATTGTGCAAAGAAGACTTAATTGATCCATTATCTCTAGAACAAGTACATGTAATAGAAATTTCATCCACATACAGCACTATGACCTGAAATAAGTCACAAAAATTCTTCAAATACACATTAGGATAATATTTACATCTCTCAAAGCCAAGCGAAAGTAGAAAATTGTCCATCTTGGCATACCAAGCCCTGGGGGCTTGCTTGAGGCCATAGAGAGAATTATTTAACCTCCATACAAGTGAAGGATAATGATTTAAAACTTTAGGATTCTGTATATATATTTTCTCATGAAGGTCACCATGAATAAATTCACTCTTCACATCCATATGGTGAACCTCTCAGTGCTTAGATGTAGCAATGGCTAAACCTAGCCTGATAGAGTCCATCTTTGCAACTGGTACAAATGTATCTGTATAGTCCACTCCTTGGACTTGAGAGAAGCCTTTGGAAACCAAAATGGCCATATAATTTATATCAGAACCATAAGAAACCACTTTGGTCCTATATACCCACTTACATTGCACTAGTTTCCTCTTGGAGGGAAAGGGAACCAATTCCCAAGTCTCATTGTCTTGCAATGACTTGAACTCTTCTTGCATGGTTTTTTTCCATATTGGGTCAAGTGATTCTTCCTGACATGTCTAAGGATTATATACAACCATCATGAATCACCTCTCAGACATATTCAATTCACAAGTTGATAAATCATTATGAAATTGAGATCTAGTTAGAGTCTAGTGGATCTCCACCAAGATCCCTAGTTGCTTGAATGGTTTTCTCAGCCCACTTAGACCAAATGGGTGAGTCATGATATGAATTCATGTCATAAAAATAATCATCAATATCAGAATCAGAGAAATTATAGGAATTATCATCACTTACATCATCATGGAGTGGAGGATTTGAGCATTCCCCTTCAACTAGTTCAATCTCCTGCATGGGATTTTCTTTGAATTGCACACTCCTTTCAATGAATGTTTTCTGAGATGAGGGATCAAATATATTGTATCAATTTTCATATTCATCATATTCAACCATAATGGACTCCTTTATTTTAGGCTTAAAGTCCTTTCTCTTCTCGGGAGGAATCCTAGCCCGAGCCTTTGAGCCAAAAAACCCTGAAATGAGAAACATTTGGCTTATGACCACTCCAAGACTCATATGGAGTTTTTCCATCCAAAGATTTGTGTGGAGCTATGTTTTGGAAATATGCAGCATAGTTGATAGCTTCATCCCATAGCTTAGGATTCAAATCATTTTCTTCCATCATACAAGTTGCCATCTCCTTGAGAGCCATGTTCTTGCGCTTTGCAACACCATTCTGTTGTGGTGTGTAGGGCACAAAATGCTACATTTTGGATCCAAAATTATTCACAAAGCTGCTGAAAATGCTTATTGACATACTCCTTACCATTTTCAGTCCTAATAATCTTGATATTTTTCCCACATGCATTCTCAACTAAGGCTTTGTACACATTGAAAGTCTCAAAAACCTCATATTTTAGCTTAAGAAAATACACCCAACAGTACCTTGAGAAATCATGTATGAAGGTCAACACATAAATTGAATTCAAATATGAGGGTGTGGGAAGAGGCCCTATGAGGTTTGAATGTATCATATCTAGTACTTGTATATCTCTCCTTGCCTTTCAGTTCTCATATCTGCACTCTGCATGCTTTCCCTCTACACATCCTTTGCATGTTCCATTTGATAACTTAATGGTAGGAATCCCTTCCACCATGTTTTCTTTGCTCAATGACTGAAGGTACCTATAGTTGAGATGACCATATCTCTCATGCCACAACTTTCTTGTCTCATTTTCATGTGATTGAAGCACATTCCATTGTGATTATGGAAGGAAATGAGAGATATTGTACATTCTTGAATCATGGTCATCAAAACCCACTTCCACAACTTTCCCTGTAGAGACTTTTGATATCTCCACATAATTTTGAGTAAATGTTACTCTCTTAGCTGTACTAGTGTGTGTCATTTTATATAAAAATAGTAGGTTTGTTGATATATCAGGAACAAACAACACATTATTGAAGTACCTATCTTCAAGATCAATCCTGCCATGCTTTCCCACTACACATCCTTTGCATGTTGCATTTGAGAACTTGATGGTAGGAAGCCCTTCCACCATGTTTTATTTGCTCAATGATTGAAGGTTCCTATAGTTGAGATGACCATATCTCTCATGCCACAAATTTATTATCTCATTGGCATGTGACTGAAGCGCATTCCATTGTGAGTATGGAAGGAAATGAGAGAATTTGTACATTCTCAAATCATGGTCAGCAAAACCCACTTCCACAAATTTCCCTGTAGAGACTTCTAATATCTCCACATCATTTTGAGTAAATGTTACTCTCTTGGTTGTACCAATGTGTGTAATTTGATAGAGAAATAGTAGGATCACTGATATATCAGGAACAAACACCACATTGTTGAAATACCCATCTTCAAGATCAATCCTGCCAATCCCTTTGGCTTGGATTTCTGAATCATCACCCATTAGAATGGATGGACCAATGTAAGGATGAAATGATGATAAGGAATAATGCATGGAGGCCATGTTCCTGGAGGCACCTAAATCTATGATGAAGTAATAAGAGCTTGAAGAACCAATTACCAAAGCATGGCACCTTTCTTTGTTGTCTGAGCTTGAACCGCCATCTTTCTTCCTTACACCTTATGGTTGAGGGATGATGTTCTTATCAAGTGGCTGCATTATCATGTCAACGGTATTATTCATGCAATCACTCTCTAGATGGCACCCCTTATGACAATAAGTGCATTTGGTCTTCTCTCGCTTCTTCCTGTCCTTGTTGTTGCTAGGATTTGAAACCCCATCTGAATATTTGGGATTCTCTTGCTTCTTCTTCTCTTGTTACTTCAAATCTATGTCTTTCTTCTTGCCTTTGGATAGATTTTAAACTCTTGCAAAAAGGGCTTGATCCTTACTAGAATTGATGGTACCCATTTGTACCATCTTGTCTTGCTCTTGAGTCAATGACTCCATGAAGTATGCCAGTGATGGCATCCTCCAATTTCGAGCTGTGAGCTTGCTAGAGTGGAATGTTGACACACACACTAAATACTATGGCCCTATATTTGAAATTATTGATAAGATAAGATGCACCTATTTGTTTTATATGCGACATTGTTTCAGTTGAAGCATCAACAATTTGAACTTGGTGAAGAAGTCCTGGATTGTCTCAAAGTGAGTTGGGCTCAGTCCGATCAACTCATTTTCGAGTTGGTGGCCTCTCATCTCATCAGTATTCCCAAACAATGACTCAATATTGAGACATACTTTGTTGGGATTTGTCATAATTTCTACATGGAAGAGTAGGTCTCTCTAAATTCTAAGATAAAGCATTCCAAATTCCTCATCATGTTTGTTGAAGTACTTCGATTTCTCTAGAACAGAGTTGGGTTCGGTATCAGTCCCCATGGTGAATTTGAATAAGCATTTAGACCTTATATAGATCACCATTCCAGCCTTCCATTTGAAATATTTGAAAGGGGTCATAAATATATGAGTCTGCTCCATTTATGCTTGCATACTAAGTGACAAAAACATTGATTGTACCTGTAATGCAAACACTCAAATTTTTCTGGAAAATGACCTAAACATCAACTCAAACGCTATGGTTTTGATTTTCATATCCAAGGAGCTCTGATACCATGTTGTAATTGATTCACAGTAGGATCTAGGAGCCAAGGGTATTCTCACAATTCCTTATTACGCACAATTATGCACAAAAAAAATAGAAAGAGTGAAAATATTACATATAATGTAGTCAATAACATATATTATTGTGACTATACAACATGTAAATATGTATGTATCTGGTTTATATTACATTAGGGATAAATCGTTAGCCTTTGGATGTCATCTAGATGCATACAAGTGCCAGGCTAGGATTTGAATGCAAAACCCCCCTAGGTGGACCAATGCGCTCCCAAACCATCCCAAACAGTCATGAATTCCTATGTGGACATGGATGGAGCATTCTGAGTCATAAATGAGGGCAGTATAGGTGTGGGTGATCACATCGGTGAGTGGGAGTGGCTCTAGGAAGCAATAAATGCCAAAGGAGAGGCAAAAACCACCAAATACATGCACTAGCACATATGGTCAAATTGTTTCCCTAGTTTAAGGTATGGGGAGCACACCACGACTAATATTTCATTAATGAGGGCACCTGTACTATCATAATGATCAAAGTGGAGTTCCTCAACTGCAATAAATGAGTCCAAAACACCTAATAGACCAAGGTTTATCAACATAGCCTAACTTTTGGACCATATGACATAACATAAAATCTAATGAAATGTATCCTAGGTGTATGATGATGGTACTAAGGTGGATTAGTGCTCTAACATTATCAAACTTGGAGGCCAAATATTATGTATTATGGGCATGTGTGAATCCTTGTGTTTCAAAACATGGCATGTGAGCCCGATAGAAATATATGTTATGGCCTAGGGCCTTGCCTTTTATCCCTAGACCATGGCATGGGAATCAAGAAACAACCTTGGTATGTTAATTCTCAAAATGATGGACATATTTCACTCATATTCCAAATATTTCCTTTGTATGGCATGTGTGGTCGTTTGGGGTGCTACACATGACCCATGAGACCTAGAGGAAACTATATGAACTTAGGCCCAAGAAGTTAATCTCAAACCATGGCCTGGTTGTAAAAACTTATTCATGGTGTTATACATCCCAAAATTGCCACCATATCCCATTCATAAGCAAAAAATTCCCTCTATTAGGCCTATGCGATAGACTCAGGCCCTGCACAAAGTTAGGGGTCATTTATGGGTAATTATAGGTAATTGAGGGGTAATTAGGGGTTAATTAGTGATAATTTAGGGGTAATTTGTGGTCAATTATGGGTAATTAAGGGTCATTTAGGGGTAATTATTGGGTAATGAGATGTGGTAATTAGGGGTTAATAAGGGGTCAATTAGGGGATAATTAGGGGTTAATTAGTGGTAATTAGGGGTCAATTATGGGTTAAATAGGGAAATTAATGGTACCTATGGATCAATTATAGGTAAGTAGGGGCCATTTAAGCCCAAGGGTTTAGCTAAACTAGTGGTTGTCCATGGTGTTGGGAATTTAGTTAGGTTCATGGCGGCATGTGCCCATTTTGAATCCTTGTGTGTGAAGCACACTAGTCCACATTGATGGGTTTACTAGGGAATATGCCATCTATGAATGCTTGGAAAGATCCATTGGGTTTCTCCACGAGGTTTTCCTTGGAAAAAAGTAGTGGTCATTTAGAGATTATCAAGGGTTAATTACTGGTAAGCATGGATTATCTAGGGCTAATTACTAGTTAATAAGGGGTGAACTATGGGGTTTAGGAGTTAATTAGTGGTAATTAAGGGTCAATTATGCTTTAACTAGGGGAAATTAATGGTACCTATGGGTCAATTATGGGTAAGTAGGGGCCATATAAGACCAAGGTCTTAGCTAAACTAGTATTTGTCCATGATGTTGGGAATTTAGTTAGGTTCATGGTGGCATGTGCCCATTTCGAATCTTTGTGTGTGAGGCACACTAGTCTACATCTATGGATTTACTAGGGAATATGCCATTTATGAATGTTTGAAAAAATCCAATAGGTTTCTCCATGAGGTTTTCCTTTGAAAAAATTAAGGGTCATTTAGAGGTTATCAAGGGTTAATTACTGGTAAGCATGGATAATTTAGGGGTAATTATTGGTCAAGTAAGAGTCATTTTGGTGCAATGAGTGAGAATTGGGGGTAATTAGCAGTCAATTGTGAGGTTAATTATACAATAATTAGTGCTAAATTTTAGTAGTCTTTGAGAAAATGGATATTGAGAACATACCTTAAAAATATATTTAGGGCGGTCCTTCTAACCCCCCCCCTCAAGTCATGAGAGTTGAATTTTTAACAATAGTCTTTAAAAAACCACCTCCAAAAGTAAAATTCTCTTATTTTTGTGGGGGTTTTCAAAAAACTTCACTGAAACATATATTTACGAGTAGCCTTTCTAACCCCCCCTTTAAAAATCATGAGAATTTAACAATTGGAGGCGGTTTTTTACAAGCCATCGCCAAAANGGGGGGGGGGGGGATCTTTAAAAAATCCCCTCCAAAAGTCATGAGAATTGAACTTTTGGGGTTGGTTTTAAAACAACTGCCCCCAAAAGTCCAGTTCTCAAGAATTTTCAAGGGGGTTTTAGAAAGACCCCCCAAAAGGTGTTTTTGAAGATGGTTTTTAGAACCCCCCCAAAAGTCATGAGAATTAGACATTTGGGGGCATTTGTATTAAAACCGCCCCCAAAAGTTAAATTCTCATGACCTTTTTTTTTTAGGAGGGGGGGTTAAAAACCGCCTCCAAAAAGACCTTTTGGGGGTCATAAAATTTTACCCTCTTCTATAATGTATCATATTTAACAAAAAATGAAAATATTCCTAGAATATTTGGTATTTTGGGCATAAATTTTTCGCTCATAACTTGGAATTGGGCATACTTTGTACCATTGGAAATATCTTGAAATTCTCTACAACTATTCTATTTTGAGTTTTTTCTAATTCCTCATCGGTTGTCCGGAACGGGTGTTTTAGTAAAAAAACATCTTTTAAAAGATTCTTTTTAGCCCCACCCCACCCCCCCAAAAAAAATTCCTAAGAATTGAAATTTTGGGTGCGGTTTTTTTAAAACCACCCCCAAAAGTCCAATTCTTAGGACTTTTGAGGGGTGTTTTTAAGAACTTCCCCCAAAGACTTAATTTTTTTTTTTAGGGGGGGGGCGGGCGTTTAGCAAAATTGCCCCCCAAAGGATATTTGTTGTAGTGGTTTTTGACTTGTCGGAGTTGGCTGGTGACTTCTTGTCCGATGTTCATCTTGTTGTCTTAGTCACGAAACATGTTTTTCCTTTCTAGTTGGATTCAAGCTTACTGAGATAGTGGAATGCATCCATAAGCGTATTGATAGTAAAAAACTCCATATCTTGCTAAATGTATGGGGACAATCTGCTAACGTACTTCAAAACAAGCAATTTCTCTTCTTCTTGAATGCAAATTCTAGCCATTAGTCGATAGAACTCATTGGTGTAACTCTACATGGACTGGTCTTTCCATTTCCTTAGTTGTTGCCACTTCTTATATTGTTGTTCAATATACTTGAGAGGGTAGAACTCCTTCCAGATGTACTCGACAAATTTCTCCCATGTCTCTATGGGGTCTCCATCTTTCTCCATCTTTGTCGATAGGTTCTCCCACTAGCAATGCACAGACGTCGACATCTTTAAGGATGCAATGGTGATATTTTTAGATTCTAAGAGCTGGTTCACAGAGTAATAGGATTCCAATTGTTGTACCCAATTCTCTATGGATTCCGCGTCAATATTTCCTTCTATATTTTATATGTCCAAGTTCATTTGCACCTTGAATGGAGTGATTTTGTTGGAGTTGTATATTGTCGATAATCCTCCTGATGTCGAGAAAAATCACATGAGAATCTCATTGAACTGAGTGAACATTTTGGTTCATTGTCGATCCAATGCTTTCTTTATTAGTTTCTCTGTCTCGTTAGTTACATGTCTATTGTATGTTTCTCCATCCATCTTTGATCTTGTGGTGTGAGTAGATAGATACTCCAAAGTCGAAGGTGGTGTTTTCCTGGATTGTTGGGTTTGCAAACATGTTTGTATAGGAATAAGTCAGGTCACCTCAATAGAAGTGTCTACACATAACTTAAACATGAACAAGCTCTTATACCAATGATCCAACTGCGCCCAGGTGCACGACGAGTATAACAATTTTATTGTATGAATCGAGTACTCTTATGGAGGAAGCATATTAATAATAAGAAAAACAAGAAATACACTACACACAGAAACACACACACACACATAGAATATGTAAGAATTCGAACCAATCTCTTCTTTATTTGTATCTCCGTTACTTCATTACTGATGTATATTACAATAATGTACTTTCTTAAATAGAGTTTTGAGAATGCTTAGGTTGTCATCCCGTTACGTTTAGTTACAAGAGAATTTGGAAGGGTTTGAGAAGTTCAAATGTTATAGATGACTGGAAGAAAGAAAGGAAATCTATCATAGTTCACCATTCTCAGTGTCGACAACACATGTCGAGGTGCCTAATATATCAAAGTTGATATTGAACCTACCAACATGTGGAACTTTTCGAAGTCAATATTGAACATATCAAGTTGTGGAACTTGTTGAAGTCGATATTGAACATGTCGAAGTCGATGTTGGCATCTATTGTCTCCAAAAAAACAATTCCAAATGCTAGGTGGATCAATACTATTAAGGGGGCCTAAAGAGCACGCACCCCCAATGGTGTTGTGGATTAATTTTGTGCATCCCCTACAACATTTGGGGGTAGGGGAAACCCTCAAAGATACTTTACCTAAAACATATGGTGTCTAAGTATCATCATGATCTCCTTCTCATACGATAAACTTTATCTACTTGTGCCTCATCTATTTCTATTCTTGAATCCATTCTTCATGGTTGGTATTTCCAATCATTAGATGCCTTGGGCCTATCTAGTGGGATGGTATTGGGTTGGAACACCTGAACTATAGTATTTTTAGATTCCTTAGGGATCCACTCCGAAATTGGTACTATTTTTACCTACATGGATTTGGCCATATCTGTCATTTTGCTCAACATTTATGGTCCTCACACATAACATATAGCGTATTGGGATATGATATCCTTTATTGCTTTTCACTCTTTTAGAAATTTCATCCTTGTAGGGGATTTGAATTTTTTTATCGGTACATCTGAAACATGGGGGCCATTGGGTCAACAATACCCTATGTCTGATTATTTCTCTAATCTCTTTGAGGATATGCATTTGTATGATATAGACCCAACAATCCTAAAAACATGTTGGAGGAACAAGCATGTTGTTCTGCAACATGTTTCCAAATTCCTTGAACGCTTCCTCATAAGCGATCATTTGATGGATTCCATCCCTCTGATCACACAATGGGTTGGTGATGAGAGATATTTTGACCATTTCCCTATCATCTTGGAATTAATAGGTGATTTAAGTAAACCTCATGCTCCTTTCAAATTCAATTCATCTTCGCTTGAGGGAGATGAATTTATTCAAATGGTACATTCCCATTGGAAATATTAATATGGTACGTATCCCTCATCTGCAACAATACAATTCCTTTCAAATCTTAAACTCCTCAAATCTGTGACCATTCCTTGGTCAACCACATATTAGAATAATAGGATGAAAGAACTTATTGATATTGAGGACTGTTTGGCATGTTTATATCGATCAAACCCAGGGGATTACTATTATGTTGATCAATAGGATAATATTCATCTATTGGACACCCAGAAATGTAAACTTCTTCTTCAGGAAGAGGCGGTTCGAATCAAAAGCAGAGTGACTTGGATATGAATGGGTGACAATAATACAAAGTACTTTCACAATTATGTTAAACACCGTACTCTTCAAAACTCCATATTGGAAATAGAGGATCATAATCATCACATGGTCACTGGTTTCCATGACATTGAAAATGTGGGTGTCCATCACTTTGAAAAAATCTTCTGGGAAGACAAAGATACAACAATGGCTCAAATTCTTACGGTGATTTCCCATATGCCAAATATCGTCACTAATGAAAATAACCTATCTCTCAATGAACCCATTATAAAATATGAATTACTACATGCCATTAATGTATGCACCCAGACAAGAGTTCGATCCCTAATGGATGGCCAATTGAATTTATGTAGGTACATTCGATGTTATTGGAAATGACCTTCTCAGGGTTGTTGAGGAATCCAGGACTAAGGGACGTGTACTGGCAGATTTTAATACCATTTTCTTAACCTTGATTCCCAAGTCAGATCATGTCCAGAAGATGGAGTATTTGAGTCCTATTTCACTCTGTAACATCATTTATAATATTATTGCAAAGGTTATAGCTGTCATGTTTAAGGTAATCCTATCTAAGGGAATTTTACAGGAACAATTTTCCTTCCTAGAAGATCCTCAAATCCATGATGCCGTTGGCATTTATTAAGAGATTCTACACTCATCAAAGGTTACAAAAACACCACTGTCGTCATAAAATATGACCTTGCCAAGGCATATGACGGGGTCAACTGGTCATTTCTCCGGCTTGCTATACTACAGATGTGTATTGATCTTGATATGGTTAATTGGATCCTATCATGCACTAATCTATATCATTTGTTATATTGATTAATGGGTATGTGTCTTCTTTCTTCAAATCAAGTAGGGGACTACAACAAGGATTCCCCCTCACCCCATTTCTCTTCCTGCTCATTATGGAAGCTCTTAGTAATCTTATTATATATGCTACGTCTTAAAGACATCTCAAGGGTTTCTCTTTTGGAAACAACATCTTCATTATACACTTGTTCTTTGTGGATGACATTCTCCTTTTTTCAAATGGGTCTCAGAGGAAATGCATCTCATCCATGAGATCATCCAATTATTTTTTGAAGCCACATGTATGTGTTGCAATCAACAAAAATCCACTCTTTCATTTATGTATTTTGAGAATAGTCATGGTATATGGATCATGTACCTTTTCAACTTTGAGAATAATGATGTATCATATGGGCTCACATATTTGATATTTTCTATCAAGACAAATGATTACACAAAATACAATTGGTATTGGCTAGTTTCGAGGATCGAAGGCAGACTTAAATTGTGGTGTAACTCATTTATTTCTAGAGTTGGAAGATATACCCTTCTGAAATCCATATTATATGCTATGTGTGTTTACTGGTCCACCCTTGCATATGTTCCAACTTGCATTCATACTTAGATCCATAAACTGTACTTTTAGTTCTGATGGTGGAACTCCCAAGACAATAGGACTCACCATTGGATAACCTAGCATATACTCTATCTACCTAAATCTAAGGGTGGTTGGGGCCTCATGCACCACCAATATTTTTCCTTGGCTCTGGACACGAAGGATATTTGGCGACTCATAACTTACAATGATTTATGGGTTAAATGCATCCACCAGAAATATATTTATCCATAAAATATTCAGGATTGGAAGAGGATTCCGATTTCACCTTATCGATAGGTCTCTACACAATCGAGGGCCATTTATGCTGCATATGATATTATATTTCATGAACCTCACGACATATTGGTAGTGGGAGGATTTTTCGATTGGGTTATGATAGATGGGTTGGATCAAGGATCGACTATAGATTGTCGACTAATATGAATACTCACCTTACAGACATGGGGCTCATTTTTCTCTACCAGATTGTGAATCGTCAAGGTTCATCCACCTACTAATAGGTATGGTTATGCTTGGACCATTTTGGATTCCAACATCAAGATAAACATATCTGAGATTATTATATCGGGGATCGTGTTCGACGTCGCATCCATATTACAAAATCCATGGATCGAATTATATGGACATGAAATCAGTCTAGGGGTTCATATACCCCAAAGATGGGTTACCTTCATATACAATCCTTTGAGACACATCCTCCTATGGATTGGTGGATGACCCTATTATAGAAGAGTAATTTCCCACTCAAATCCATTTTTTTATGTGGTTCTCTCTTGCTGATAAAATTATGTTTTGGGCATGGGGTCTTCACTTAGTGAAACCATGTCATAGAACCTTCGCTCATGGGATATTAAAGAATACCCCTAATTTCACTAGATATTGATAATTAATTACAAAAATAATTTTGTTGAGATTCCCTCCCAATACATATTTCCAATTAAAAAAACATTATTTTTACAACATATTCCATATTTTTACTAGAAACCCCTTTTTATACCCCCCAAAACCTATAAATCCCCCATACCCTATTCCCTGCCCCTCAATACCTACAATATATTGACCTTATATTTTACAATTAAAAACCCCCATTTATGAATGAACGTGATAAGATATTGCTCAACAAGGTGAATCCCCCATGGGTCTGGGAGCACTTATCTAAATATTATCTATGTGGTCCAAGCAAATTCTCGTTATACTAATAACACGCGGAGGATTCTACTCTTCTTTTCATTGATTGTTCCTACATCACATGCATCTAGAACATCATATATGATATAACACACATTCCTTTTAAGTGGAAAGGACCAAATTTTATTGAGGATTTCCGCAATTGTACTCAAGATATATTTCACTAGACCAATTGGGCTCTTCCTTTACTCATCATCTGGGCCACCTGGAAGGCCTGTAACTATGTTGTTTATCAAGAAATCCATATCCCACCCATGGTATATGCAAAATGCATTGTTGTTTATGAAATTGTTCCTAATAAGGACAGAGTCCAAAAGACTCGTTTACTCCATCCAGTTCTAATTGAAATATATTCATCATGGTATTTCTTTGATGGTGCATCCATTAACATTCCATAGAGTCACATTGGAATCAATTTGCAGTTAATATTGGACCGTCCACAAATAATATTGTTGAGTTATATGGCCTTTACTTCATCCTGAAACTTGCCATCCATTTTGGAATTCGTAAAATATAGGTTTTCGATGACTCTAAGATGGTGATTGGATGGATCAATGAAAAATATGCTAATAGGAACATCGATTTGGCCACTCTTATGGCCGAGATACTCCATTACCTGTCTCTCGTCTACACTATTAATTTTCACCATATATCTAGGGAGAGTAACCTTCAAGCTGATATGCTCTCCAAACAGGGTCTTGATCTTCCTATGGATTCATACAAGCTTTGGATATATGACAAGGACTCTATCAAAGAGGTGGATCCCATACCACTTATGGGATCCATCCACCTCTAAATGTTTTTGTTTTTTGTTTTTTTAACTTATTTCATATGTCGCATATGAGAACAATCATGTTCTTAGAAACCCGTCTCGAACTTTGATATTTCTCGTAATAGATAGGCGTATATATAGCTCATGAATATAATGTATAATGTAATGATAGCCTATTATGGACAACTTCATTTCCATTTGAACAATATGATCCATGATAATACAAAGGTTTTTTTCCGAGGAAACAAATATGACACACATAGATAAGATGACATGTACAGGAAAAAAAGTCAATTAAATTATTATTGAATCATATAGGGGATGTTTGTTTTAATTCCTTTACTAATGTAGTATTTAGTTTCTTTTGTGCACATTGTCTACTCACTTGAATTTCAATCCACTACATTTTCCTCCTCTACTTTTCTTGTTGATTTTTAAAATTCAAGGGGAAAGAAACATGTTGATTGATCAATAGGACATTGACCTCTCTGGATTTATAGAAACTCATCCTATTCTTCATTTGATGCATAACAACTCACCTCACTAAACATTTAACCCATCATATTTGAATCCATTGGATGTTACTATAGACTCTCATTCATGTGAAACACTTGTATTATACTTGGTATTCATCTTTTCTTCACATTTTCTATATTTATTAGCCATATGAAATTTTCCCTGCTCTAGTTACCCATTATCACAAGGCTTCCCAACTTGTATCCTTCGTACACCACTCGTTCTTTTTCTCCCTTTTTTACTTTGGAGTATTTTAGCTTCAATGTTTTCCAATTTCCTAATGCAATAAAGATGATGACTTAGAATTCAAAGTATTTCCTTTCTTTGTTGACCTTTTCTTTGAATTTTTCAAGGTCACACCATATGGTGGACCTCCCATATTTGCATATTGTACTACACTTTCCAATCATCTAATTTGAAAAAAAATAGTTTATTTCATCAAACAATGGATCTTGAACAATTGTCTTCCCATAAAATCTACTTCTAGTGCTCCAACCAATGATTTCACTATAAATGTTTTTATTTTGTAAAAGAGGGAAAATATACAGCTTGCATCAGTATATTATGAAGGTGTTTGAATTTTTAGACTACATTTGTTACTACCATCAATTGGCAGTTTTGTAGAAGGAAATAAACTACTGGAATGAGTTGGCTTGATGGAAATGAATCTTAAGCTATTAGTTTCTTACGTATCTTCCCATAATATCTACTTCTAGTACTTCAACCAATTATTTCACTGGAAATGTTCTTATTTGGAAAAAGAGGGAAAATATATAGTTTGTGTCACTAGATTATGAAGGTTTTTGAATTTTTAGACTGCAATTGTTACTACCATCAATTGGCAGTTTTGTACAAGGAAACAAACTACTGGAATGAGTTGGTTTGATGATGAAAACATATTTTGGACACGTTGAGGTACCAACCCATTCATATTGATTTGTTTTCAACAAATTGTCTCCACCGTCAATTGAGGGAACAAATTATTCTAAATTTGGAGATACTAAATGTTTCATAAACATATGTTCTCTTGAGCTATTAGTATTCTTCTGCATGAATGCTTATAAACAATTTATTTAGCAAATATTTCTAATGGATCTTATGACAAAATCACATCCTCCTTATTAGACATTGCTTGTCCTTCTACTTCCGAAATAAAGTCCATTTTTTTTCCAAATATGTCAAGATAGAATTATCTCTCTAGTTTTTTAACCTCTAAATCTTTTCTAGTTCCTTTAACAACACACAATGTACTTCCTACATAGAATGCATGTTTTTATATAATAATCTCATTTGAACAATCCTTTTTAATTTGAAAATATTCAACACAACCCACATTGCTTTCATGTTTTAAATTATTCAAATTATATGTTGTGGTTTAATTTTCCATTTGATGTTTGATAAGTTTTCCACCTTAAGAAAAAAGTGAAAGAAATGGTTAAAGAAAATGATAAACGGTTATCCTATCACAAACATAATTCTAAATTGCTGTATATTTTGTTTTGTATAAAGAACATAGTTGAAGAAAGAGAAAGTGATTAAGATGGAATTAAAAAAAGACTAAAAATGTTATCAACACAATTATTCGTTAACCATGTCCTTTATATTTCCTTCTCTATTTGATAATTTTTCCATATATTATTAGTTTTTTTATTTTATTTTAATCAATATTTTTCCCTAATAAAAAAATCATATCTAATTACCATTATTACATTATTGTCCAAATATATCTCTCTATTTGATAATTTTGTCATATATTATTATTTTTACTTTTATTTTAATCAATATTTTTCCTAATAAAAAATTCATATCCAATTACCATTATTAAATTATAGTTGAGAATGATATATTCCTTGCATGTAAATCAATTGGGAAATTCGATATTCAACTAGTATAATTCGACTAGAGTTCGATGCCGATGGATGGTAGAAATCTAGTCGACTAACCACCATAATAGTTGTTTGGTCGAAGGAAAATAACACATCTATGGGAAGTTGATGGAATGACAAAAATCTAAATGGGTGATTGATCAAATTTGACCCAATCAAGTTGGCTATAACATAATAACTGAAAGTGGTTAGGAATTTATGGATTACCATTAATGAGTAGTTGGTTGTATTGCATCTATAAGTAAGATATAATGGCTATGCAAATAGCAAGTGATCAAGTATGATGATCATGTAATGGAGTGTTATTTGTGTTCTCTAAAATCATGGTTGTAAAGACATGTTATGAGTGTTTTATTAATAGATGAGTAGTAAGCTCACTGGTTTGTTGGTTTTCCCCTAGGAGAGGGATTTATAAGGTAATTTCTATGTAATGTGTTGATGTGTTGTGTGCCATTAGTTTATGTCTAATTGTGTTTAACTATATGAATCAGTTTTCAAACCTATTGTAGTCGATATTAAGAACCAATTGTTGGTATTAAATCTATAATTGGATGTAGGGGGGTGACTTTGTTGCTAAGGGAGTTTCCAAAAACATTGTTTTATAGTTAGAATGACAACACTTCAAGGATAGAAATTGAAAAGTTTAATGGGAAAATATTGAGCTTTGGAAGCTTAAAAAGGAGGATGTCCTTGTGGATTTAGAGCAATGGATTGCAGTCAACCCAAAAACGACTTGGGATGGTGTATTAAAGGAAGACCTAAAAAAGATCAACAGAAAGACAAGGAGTACACCACAACTTCATTTAGTAGATTATGCATTGTTGAATGTCTCAAAATAAGAAACTACAAATAAGATATGGGAAAAGTTGGGGAATTTGTGTAGGTCAAAATCTATGGTCAACAAGTTGTTTCTTTAGACGAAGTTGTATCTTCTAAGGATGGGTGAAGGTGACTCAGTTACAAAGAACCTAAATGCATTCAACACTTTAATCAGTTATTTGTTGTCAATGGATATTAAAATCATTGAGGAGGAAAAGTGTATCATTTTCTTGTGTTCTTTCCCAAATTCATGGGATTTCTTGGTTATGGCTATTGGAAGTAATAGTACTACATTGAAGATTGATAATGTGGTCACATCTCTATTGTCAGAAGAGATGAGAAGAAAGAATATGAAAGGTTCAAACTATAATGCCTTGATGGTAGGATATCGACATGTCGACAGAGGAAAAGGAAAAGCCTTCGGTATAAGATCAAAACCGAGGGGTATATCTAAGACTGAATCCCCTAGTCTAGCAACGAAAACATGTAGGTGATGCAGCAAAGTCAGGAATTATAAACCAAATTGTAATTCAAGAGAAGTCGAGAAAGGAAAAGGGTCTAAGTAATTTCAATCGATTGATAGTAAGTCTCTGCAAGAAGAGAAAGGTGATGTGTATTTGTCCTCCACAAGTACACAGTCAAACCATGAATCTTGGTTGATTGACTTCGATGCATCATATCGTATGACACCTCTCAAAGCATAGTTTTGTGAGTATGAGAAGTTTGATGGTGTCATTTTCCTACTTGGAGATGATTCACCAACTAAGATATTCAGATGAGTTAAAGTTCGGTTGGATCTTCAAGATGGAAGAATATGAACACTTCCAAGAACACTAAATCTCCCATGCTTGGTTCAAAACCTGATCTCGGTAAGTAAGATGGGGAATGCAGGTGTACAATCTATATTTGAGAAAGATACATGCAATATGGTGTAAGGATCAATGGTACTGATGAGAGGATTTCAAACTGGAACCTTGTACAATCTATTATGAATAACGTACACTGCCGAATGTGCTAATGTGGTCCTTCCTAAGTCCGGTGGCATATCTTCTTGTCTAGTTAAATCAACCATGTTGTGGCATCAACATATGGGACATATATGTGAGAAAGGTATTCGTGATATGTATAGTAAATTTATGGTTGAAGGTCTCCATCACTATCCTAAATAGGGAAAATTCTAAGAACCCCCCTAAATTTCTATGTATAGTAAATGGGAAAATCCCCATGATATATAAGAAGATATGAAGGATATTTTATCAATGTTATACCATGTATATAATTTTTTGGTGAATCTATCATTGAATTATATAATCTTGTAAAATATTGGTAAATATTTTAATAAATTATAAAACCTTGTAAAATCTTGGTGAATCTTTCATTAAATTATAAAACAATGAAGTATTGGCGAATCTTTCACTAAATTATAAAATATTGTGAAGTATTGGCGAATTTTTTGATAATGTAGAAAACCATATATAGTAATAGGAAAACATATACAAAAATAATAAATATGAGATAAACCTTAATAAATCATCACATAATAGGCCCTCTTCTAGTGGTAGTTTGCTACCTCACTCTAATTATCACAGTACATAGAAATTCACCATACTCTAGGAATATTCTTGGAAAACAACAATGAATTTTTTCATCACCACAAAAAATAGAATCAATATTAATACAAGGGCACACCAAAAACTATATCCTTATTTAGATCTCAATGTTATTACAAGGGCCCACCAACACCTTATTTATGCACACACCTTACCAAATTAGAGGTTTAAAAATTATAAATGTGTATTATTTATTTCAGTGCACTTGGAACTATTATAAAAAATAATTTCCACTCTAAATGGAAAGCAAATGTGTTTTCCAAGTTTTTCAAAAAATGTTTGTTCAACCAAATATTATCTAGATGCTCCCAGTAATAATTAAAAAATAACCCCACTATGCATGATATATTTCCATGCAAAAAAAAAATGCAGGTCGCTAAAAATATGGTGATGTCAAGACATTGGTTCAAGTATTTAAATCCGTTAAAGGAAGGCTGCAAAACTATGATAGGGATAGTAGAAGAGTAATGAGGCATATTGGACTGGATTTGGGAATTATTTTACAAATACAATAAATAGAGTAAACAAAGTTATAGAATTCAAGCAAAAACCACATTCTTTTATAAGGTTTCTGCAAACTGCTCGTAACATGCAAGTTGAAATAAAGTTTTCTACAAACTAATGCAAAAATACTTTGAGAACCATAATGTTCAATAAATAAAAAAACATATCAAATACCTAACAATTCCCAAAGAAAAAGAAGCAACAAACATAGTGGGATTCTAGGTTTATACACCCATGGCCCGTCCTAGAAAGAAAAACACAAACACAAGTAGAAAAAAATGGAAGTGGTTATAAGCAGTGTCATGGACCCCTGTATGCCAAAAACATGCGGCTATGAATGAAGTCACATCCCCCAGGCATGGTTCCCCAAACACCCACAAAAACTTTATTGCCACATTGTTGATCGCGTGCTTCATAATCCCCATGTTTATTAGGGAAAATTTGGATTTGAAGCGATGGGATTTTGAACTCTCCTAGATACAAATGGGTTGTTATAAGACCTGATAGTAAATAGCAACTTCCCTTCTCATGTGGACATTAAGAAACTTGAAAAAAAAGATTCAACCAATCAAATATGGACAAATGTAACTTCGACTTTGATTTCCATGATCAATAAAGGGTGAAAGTGATCCTAGCCACTACCATTTCTGGAAATCGGTGGAGAATGGGAGCTACCTAGCAATTTTTGTGGGAGAACAGAGGTTTAAATTTATTTTTATAGGGGAAAAGTGTTTTATCTTGGATCCCCTTTCTAAATTCAATGGGTCTAACCTCCTATTCATTAAAAATAAATAAATAAAAAAGTGGGCTAATCATACCTAATGGGTGTTTGATAAAAAAATATCCCATTAAAAATTTAAAACCCCTAAATTCAACCCATGGGATAAGATTAACTCCTAAAATTTTCCACGATTGTAAAGAAATTGACTTCTGTAAACATTGTATTTATGGTAAACAAAGTCATGTAAGGTTCACATCTAGTGCTACTAGGGCTAAGAAAATACTGGAGTTAATACATAGTGATGTGTTTGGACTTGTGTATGTCCCTTCAGAGGGGGGATCTCAATATTATGTTTCTTTTGTAGATTATTTCTCCAAAATTACATGGTTATACTTTTTAATGAACTTAAATATGAGGTTTTTGAGAAGTTTCAAGACTTCAAATCTTTGTGGAGAATTCGACTGGTAAAAAGATCAAGGTGCTAAAAATTGATAATGGAGGATAATTATGTGGAAAAGTGTTTGACCAATTCTGTAGACAACACAATATATATCAACAAAACACAACTCCATACATGCCCCAATAGAACGAATTTGCTAAAAGAATGAATAGAATGTTGATGGAGAAAGTGAGGATCATGCTTAGTGGTGCAAGAGTCGCACAAATATTATGGGCAGAGGTAGTCGACACATCATGGTACTTGGTGAATAGGTCGTCATTAATGGATCTAGTCAATAGGACTCAATATCAGGCATGGTATATTTAAAATTTGTCTCTTACACATATCAGAGTTTTTAGGTGTGACGCTCTTGTGCATATCCCAAAGGAGAAAAGAAGCCAACTCGATAGCAAGTTGAATAAATGCATCTTGATTAGGTACAAGGATGGAATGAAAGGGTATAAGTTGTGGAATATGGTTAAAAGGAAGGAATTTTATGGTAGATATGTAATCCTTAGAGAATTTGGAGGAACTTTGAAGGATGAAGAGGTTAAAAGAGAAAAGGAACCAGAAAAGAAAGAGTTTGAAATTAACGATGAAAGTATGGATTTGGGTGAGTCTACTAAATATGACAAAGATGTGGAATAACAAACTCCAAATGTAAGGAGGTGTGGTCGAGCAATGAAACAATGAAAGATGTATAGTCCACTTTAATATCGCTCTACTTTTTCATTATCTACCATAGAAGATTATCCTAGGTTAGCAAATGAAGCAATCAACTTGACAGAGAATAAACTATGGAAAATGGCCATGTAAGAAGAAATGGATTCCTTGAAAAAGAATGAAACATGGAATCTAGTCGCATTAGAAAATGGAAGGAAACCCATTGAAAATAATGGGTGTTCAAGAAAAAAATTGATTGCAGCAGAGCAAGTTCAAAAGTACAAGGTTCAACTGGTAGCAAAAGGATATTTCCAAGTCGGGGGAGTTAACTTTTGTGATATTTTATCCGTTGTTTCTAATATAACTGCAATAAGGGTACTAATGTCTTTAGCTGCACAATTTGATCTTGAGATATAATAGATGGGTGTAATGACAATATTTCTTCATGGTGATCTTGAATAAGATATTATATGAAGCAACATGAATTTTTTATAATGGAAGGATAAAATGAGCTAGTCTACAAGCTCAAGAATTCTCTCTATGGTTTGAAACAATCACCCAATATGTGGTATTAGAAGTTTGATATGTATATCCAGTAGATGAGGTTTGTAATAACTCAAGTTGATCACTGTGTGTATGGGAAGAAATCCAGTGGTCATTTCATATACGTAGTTTTGTATGTTGACAAGATGTTGCTGGTAAAAAATAACATGGATCCGATAAAGGAGGTAAAACTGTAGCTATACGCCAAGTTTAACCATGAAGGATCTTGGAGAAACAAATTTCATTCTTGGAATGGAAATAAAGAGATATCTTGCACGTAAAAGGATATGATTGAGTCATAAAAAATATGTTGAGGCAATTTTGAAATGTTTCAACATGTAGGAGAGTAGACTGGTCAAGGTCCATATTCCTGTGCGAGTCAAGCTATCTATTGAATGATGCCCTAAGGCACAAGAATAAATAGAGTACATGTTGCATGTTCCCTATGCTAGTGTTGTAGGTAGTCCAATGTATGTTATGATTTGCACTCGACCTAATATTTCCCATGCAGTGGGAATATTGAGTGCGTGCATGTCGAAACTTGGGAAAGAGTATTGGAACACATTCAAGAGAGTATTCAGGTATATGCATGGCATGCCAAATTATGAAATTTGTTATGGAGTAGAGCCTAAGGGAAACAAGGAAATCAATGTACATGGATTTTTTGATTATGACTAGGATAGAGATATTGACTGTAGATAGTTGAACAATGGATATGTGTTCAAGTTATTTAGTGAAACAATTAATTGGATGAGTAGGAACCAATCATTCACTGCACTATCGATTACTAAGGTTGCATACATGGAAGATACTCTTGCATGTAAGGAGTTTGTTTAGTTGTAGATATTGTGTTTAAATGTTGGGTTTGGCCAACATGTTGTTAGGTTGGATTATGACAGTCAGAGTGCAATCTTCATAGTGAAGAACCCAAAATATCATTCGAAGACAAAGAATAAGGATGTACAATACCATTTTTAAAGAGAAATGGTGAAGAACCAAAAGGTGTTACTAGAAAAGGTAAACACAGTGAGGAATGATGCAGACTCATTGACCAAGTTGGTAAGAATAGAGAATTTTTCCTGTAGAGAAATGATGGTTTTGTTAGCCATGATTAAGTGAACTAAAATTTTGAATCTCCTATTTATGCAAAGAAGAAAACAAATGAGATAATGTTGGGAATGGTTATATAATTTTCATGTAAATCAACTGGAAAAGTTGATAGTCAACTGGTATACGTTAACTAGAGTTGGAGGTCGACATACGATGGATATCAAGTCGAATGACCAATCGAATAGTTGTTTCGCCGAAGGAAAACGACTGGTCGATGGGATGTTGACAGAACAACCAACATCTCAATGGGTGATCGACCAAAGTTAACCTAATCAAGCCAACTATAACAAAATAATTGAAAGTGGTTAGAAAGTTATGGATTTCCATTAATGAGAAGTTGGTTGTATTGCATCTATAAATAAGATGTAACTGCTATGCAAATAGCAAGTGATAAAGTATGATGACCATGTAATGAAGTGTGATTTGTGGTCTAGAAAATCATTGTTGTAAAAAATTGGTATGAATGTTTGATTAATATGAGTGGTAAGCTCACTGTTTTGTTGGTTTTCTCTAAAAAAAAAAAAAAAGTTTACAAAGTAATTTCCATGTAACAAGTTAATATGTTGTATACCAGTGGTTTACATCTAATTGTATTTAACTATATAAATAAATTTACAAATCTATTATAATTGGTATTAAAAACCAACTATTATATTTCAT
This sequence comes from Pseudotsuga menziesii, assembly GCA_001517045.1. Taxonomy (NCBI): domain Eukaryota; kingdom Viridiplantae; phylum Streptophyta; class Pinopsida; order Pinales; family Pinaceae; genus Pseudotsuga; species Pseudotsuga menziesii. Next base: position 78,565 of record LPNX010699109.1, on the reverse strand, counting down.
TACATCATAATCCAAGGATTTCTATTTAAATCCATGCAATAAAAACAACTTAATTTAAACAATATTCCCTCACTGGAAAATTTTCATATATGGAAGGATAAGAGAACCAAAAAACACTCCACCATACCATAAGTGCGTCATAATCCAAGGATATCTACTTACCTTAATATAGTTATACTTCTTAGTAATAAAGACAATAATTTAAATAATATTCACTTCATGGAAAGTTTTGATTCGAAAACATGAAGGATAGTGGAACTTAAAAAGAAAGTCATTGAACATTTGCAATAATGAAGATAATGTAGATATACTTCTTCTTAATAAAGACAACTTAATTTAAACAATATTCACTTAATGTAAAGTTTTGATTGGAAAGAGAACTAAAAAAAATCATTGAACATTTCCAATAATGAAGATAGGGTTAGAAAGAGAATCATACATTCCTATAAAAAATATCAATTGGACATACATCAACTTTATCAATAAGGTTTTATGGAATAGGAAAAATATTATAGGGCTATACAACGAAATGTCATAAGTAATCTCTTTACAAACGAGATGTACCGTAGAGTAGTTTTAACCATCTCTAAATCCTTGTTGGTTTTTGAGAGAACTATGAAGATGCCCCTATTCCTTGTGCAATTCTCCAATCAAAAGTCATTAAAAAGTCATTAAAACTCATTAACAGCAAAAATTTAATCTAAAATAAGGGGTTCAACCATTCCAGAAATACTACCATCATAGAAAGCAACTGCACCACATCTAAATAATTTAGTACCATATATATCTCATAAATAAATGATGACAAAACACTAGATTTAATAATAGAAACTTGTGTTGAGTCAATACTCATACTTTATATTCAAATAATTTTGTGCCATTTTCATCTCATAAATAAATGATGACAAAACCCTAGAAATGATAACAACATTCATTAGGGGGTTGGTCGATCAATCAACGACACACATATAAATAAAATAATGAATATGATGCATACTTGATGTTTCAAACAACTCTAAATCATTGGTTTATAAGAGAACTGCAAAGATGCCATCTATCACCAATACAATTCTCTCTAATTGATGGGCAATAAAAACTTGTTAACAACAATCAAGAGTCTAAAATAGGGGCCTTGCCCATTTTGAAAATCTTGCATTTCCAATCTCTTACATTTTCCCTCTTTGTCACAAGACAAAGAAAGTACAATCATGAGATTGGTCAATACCTATGGGTAAAAACATGAAGTTGAGTAACACTTTTGACTATTTTTTTTAAAAACAAAACTGCAAAATTTGTTTTTTTTTAAACTTCAACCCCTTTAATCCCATATCTCTCTTAGGAATGTCACCTCGAAGTAAATACAGAACTTCTAGAGAATTGTATCAGCTTTGTACTCATATTTTTTTTTTAATTAATGGACATATAGTGCAATCAATTTTAGGGGCACCACTCGCATATACTTTAAAATTTTTGAGAAATTATTATTTATTTTAGGGAAACATAATTTAGGCTCATAATATACACATATTGCACTTGGGAATGGACTATAGTAAGAGATTTTTCAGACTTAAGCACTATTTTTATCATTTATCGAAATAGCATATGTTAAAAATATGGTGCATTATCGACACATGTTGGCGACCTTCAATTTTATTTCTAATGTGACTATTACCAAAGAATATAAAACTATACTTTTGAAGAGTACAGTGCAAGGAACATCCTTGTCATTGTTTTAATTTTTTTGGTATTGTCGTTTTAATGATATTGAATTTTTATTGTAACCATTTTTTAGCTCAGTAAAATTCTTAATAATAAAGTTAAGAAAAAAATTACTAAAAAATAGCAACCCTTAATGAAAATCATAAATTATTATATCATGAAAAAATATATTCAAAGATGAATATATTGGTATAAACTCTAATAAATCATTATAAGATTCTGCAGGATTTTGATCTGTTGAAATTATAGGTTACTAAAAACTGCAAAACTGCTCATCGTTTTTATTGACCAGAAACTGTTGGCCAAGGAAAACTCTCAGCTAAGAAATGTTATAGTGTTTCAACCGAGAGTTTTGTTAGAATATTGTGAGCATATGAAATAATATCATAACACGATATAAAATAGGAAAAACATTACTAGTCTATCCTTCTATCTACCAAGCAACATAAAGCATGAAATATAATTGGAGAAAAGAAAACAACAAGAGAACACCGCTATACATGGTTCACCCAATATGAGCTACATCCATGGGAAGGGTTGCATCTTCCATTATTCTGAAAATAGATCTCCAAGATTACATGGAATCCTCACATATGCATCACATCAAGCTCCATCACCCAATCATGTCACAAGCATGTGTGTACACATGACATACACAACATGTGATGTGTGATGAACTGCAATCAACACATACCCAAAAGGGTCTCATTCACCTCTCTTATATACCAAGAGATTTGGATTACAATACATCCCATAACACATGTGGGATAAATGAATTTCCACCTCTTTATATAGAGAATGGTTACAAAGGATATAATTACAATGATGCATGTGGGTAACTCTATTTTATAATATTAGAGTTATTTTATGTCTTTAAATGATATTTTACCAATATACCACATAAGTCATCATTACATATTCTAACACTCCCCCTTAATGATGTGTGGGAGAAAGAATACAAATGGAAGGAAGGTGGAAACACACTTTGCCTCATGGACTTGATGAAGACAACAAGGACTTCTCATGAAACCACATCCGAACCAAGTTGTATGATGAACATTTGCTTAACACAATAGTGTATGGCCAATACAACAGAACATGTGGATGCAAAATCATCACAACATGTAACTGAACTGATAGCTAAAATAAATCTAGAATAAACCACATGACAAAGACAAGAACCCTGGATCCATACATCGAAACAGTCTTCAAAGAGCTCTTACTGAAGATTACATTGCGAATACAAGACCCGAATGGTCTTTCCATCGAAACATGAACCAAACAGACAATCTTCACAACACAGCTGAACGATGCATGAACAATAGAAGATGGATGTCGATCATACAACATTACTATAGTATTGTGATATAATATGATTAAATTCAACATTACATTCATTCTTAACATCAACAGTCTTTTTTGCAGTCAAGGATAAGTTAAAAAGAGGAACAATGCTGAAAAACTAGAGATCCACAACCATCATATCTAGGAATATATTAAACCCACTCACAACTTAGGATAAAATAATTAATCATTATTTGATTAATTATTCACCCACTAGCTTAATAGTTGGCATCCACTTGCACCTTAAAGTCAATACATGCCATCTATATCCTAGGAATGATTTATTTCCAATTCTAGGTTGATCTTGACCACCTTTTGACCATCCAGAATTAGTATACAGGACTTTACAATAGATTCTGCTTTTTCTGCTTTTCCTGCTTTTCTATGGATAAGATAAAAGCTAGTCAAGTAGGAAACTAGGAGCTTTTGTTTCCAACCCATCCTCCATTAGTTTTTCTCCATTTTCTAGGACTAGCATGTTTTTTCCATCTCCTTGACAACTCACTCATGCTTTTGCCAACTCGTGAGGTCCTTGATAGATTTGGCAAGTGCTTTAGCCACCTATGGGGGTTTTCTATATTTTGGTAAGTCAGCATTTTTGAGCTTTATGAGTTGTTTCCATACAATTCGATTTTCCTATGAGGGATGTACTATTTATGTACACTGTTATTCATAATTATTCAATGGAAGGATACACACCAATATTCATCTCTTCATTCATGTGATTCAGTCTCTTTTCTTCTCTCTATTTTTTCTGTGTATTCTTGTGAGAATTCTTAGTAGCAAAATCTATTTCTTGTGCTTCTTATTAGCATCATTGCACATAGCATTGATCTATTATTTCTAAATCATATACTTAAACAAGAAAGGAATAGCAGAAGAAAACTATCCCACAACATAGATAACTAATCTGCACAAAAGAACTTCCAAGAGTAAAGCATATAATAAACATGACAAGCCCAAAAAACATAAGAGATGATAAAACGACATTGCTCAAAAACATACAAATAATAGGAATTGCTTCTATGCAAGACCATATAAATTTTGATAAAAAGATTATCAAGAAAAAAGACATGATGTGATATAATAAATAGAGGAGCAGTGAGCATAATAGACACCAATATAGAATAATGAGCCAATATACTAACTTAAATATATGAAAACATATAGTCATCAAGCAACTAATCTTAAGAAAAGGTTCATTTCTTGTTAACACCATGTTAATATGAAAGAGATGAATTCCCTAAACATGTCAATGCTTCCATACATGAACGTTAAAGACAAGAAAAACATGTCAATGTTTTCATATAGGAATGTTAGAGACAAGTAGGAATAAGACAACCTCTGCAATCATAAGAATATAAATATCAATGCAACAAGAACAAGGTGCTCATGTCAAAGATTTCAAGATTATAAGATTGTTCAAATCCATATAAACATTGAGTAAAAGATTATCGAAATAAGCATGGCATGATATATATGAAAATAGATCAAATATTTAATCATGATCAACATATAGCAAATTATGATCAACCCATGATATCACATAGACTCAAAAAATTGATTTTATTCAAGAAATTAATTAGCAAGAACATATAACGATCATAAAGAGATTGCTTATAAAAACTATGAAATTTTTTTTACACAAATGTAAGAAATAACATATAAATAAAGCAAATAATGATAACAATATAACACATATAGAATCATCATTATCTTTATTAGAAGAGTGAGACCATGGTAGAATATTGAGAAAAAAAATTGAACAAATAAAACAATGATATCACTTATAGATATGAAAATATAGCCATTAAACGACAAAGTCCTAAGCAAAGGTTTAATTATTGATGTCACCATTACCATACTAGAGATCCATGCCCCTAAAAATGTCAAAACATCTTCCACACAAAGAAGTTTATAGACATAAACAAGAATAAGACAACTGCTGCAAACATGATGAATAAGAAAATAAACCCTAATGCAAATAGATCAAGAAGCTCATGACAAGAATTTCAAGATAAGAGATGAATAAAAAATTAATTTTCTCACCAAAACCGAATCCCAACAATTGTTAAAAGATGGATCTGTCACTTTGCAGCAGAAAATTGAAAGCAGGAAAAAACAGAAAATTTAAAATGACCGCAACTTGGTCAATATTTTCCAGAATGTTTAATATAACCTGTTTTCAGAACTAGAGAAGTCATTCTGCATGCACCAATATATACAAAATAGAAATATGGGCACTCAATCAAAAGATATTCGCTCTGCAATATTTCCGTCCGAATGAAAAATTTCTAAAAAATAACTGATTTAAAATCAGCAATATCTTCACTTCCCTAACAGGAAATCAGACGATTTTTTTTTTTAAATCGAGTATTTTTGCAAGAGGAACTCAGATATGCAATTTATTTCTTGAAAAACTACACAGAAAGTGTTAAAAAAATATCTAAAATTCCCTGCCCAATTTTACATTAAACACTTCTCCACAAGAGTTAGGGTTTGGAAGGAAAAAAATTCAAATATGTAGAATAAAACCCAGATATAAAAAAATACCACATGGGTATTATAGATCGGGTCACAAAACCACAAAAAAATTAAAATCCCAAGTAAAATCATGAACATATGTTGCTTGAAAATAAAAAATAAAAATAATTACCGAAGAAGGTAGAGCATAGAAACCTGCTCCGATACCATGTTAGAATATTGTGAACATATGAAATAATATCATAACACAATATAAAATATGAAAATCATTACTAGTTTATCATTCTATTTACCAAGAAATATAAAGCATGAAATAAAATTGGAGAAAAGAGAACAACAAGAGAACACCAATATACGTGATTCACCCAATATGGGATACGTCCACGATAAGGGTTGCATCTTCCATTATTGTGAAAATATATCTTCAAGATTACGTGGAATCCTCACATATGCATCACATCAAGCTCCATGACCCAATCATGTGTGTACACATGACATACACAACATGTGATGTGTGATGAACTACAATCAACACATACCCAAAAGGGTCTCCTTCACCTCTCTTATATTTTCCAATTGGAAAATATCAGTCACTTTAAATAAAAAGTGACCATAAACTATTTCAGAGGAAATTTTCATTATATACGGACCAAAAATCCTCTTGTCTCCAAAACATCTTTACAATTTTTGTATCTAGGCATTGCCTTCAGATATTTACAAAAAATAGAGGCTTTTGAGTTATGAGCCTATATTGAACCTTGTCAAAGTCAAAAAATAAATTATACAATACAAGATTTTATTTTTCTAAGATTACCTCTGTTTCTAAATTACCAGGATCTAGTAATAGAGCTTGCTTGGATAGCCCATTTGCTTCCATATTTAGTTCCCTATAGATGTGAGAAATTCTTAATCCTGTGAAGAATTCTAATAGCCTTCTGATAGCATTTAGTAATTTTTGTAGATGTGGAGCATAAATTTGGATTTTCCTGTTCACCCAGTTAACCACCATCTTTGAGTCCCCAAAAACTTGTAATTGAGAAATGTTGTTATTGATGGCTACCTTCAGGTTCAAGTGCAAAGCTGCTAGTTCAGCCTTGTTATTTGAGCGGTGTCCAGGAGCATATTTTGCTTGGATATTTTGATTGTCTGAAAGGTAAATCACTCCTCTCAAGACTCCCAAAGGAGGATCCCCTTGACTATCACCATCAAAAAAGGCCCACGATATTGCTTTGTTTATTTCTGGAGGGAGCAGAACTCTGATTTTCTGCTCTTTCTCTTGGGATCTGTGTTCTTTGACACACTGTATCACAAGAGCAGATGTAAATTCAATTGGGATCAACTTGTTATTGAATATGAAAATGTTTCTTTCCCACCAAATTCCATAAGTGAAAAGGGAGGGGAGAGCACTATATAGACATATCGATCGATCTTTCCACCATGCATTTGGTTTGTGTTCAAGAGAGGTACCCAGATTCCCTTGATACTTGAGCTCCGAGCATGTTGTCTTCCACACAGCTTCTACATAAGAACATAAATGAAACAAATGAGCAACTGTTTCTTCATCTGAAAAACAAAGAGCACATCGGTTTGGGCCCTTCCAACCCCTTTTCTACAAATTGTCCCATGTGAATAGCTTGTTGCTAAGAGTCAACCACAGAGTTAGTTTATCCCTTCCATCAATTCTTCCACTATTACATCTTCTCTCCCTGATGTTTATCCCAATCTAGGTCTTGTAGCCAAGTTTGGCCGAGAAGTCCCCATTCACCGGGTTTTTGGTCCACACCAATTTATCTTCTTTCTCCTCTTCTAGATGAATGAAACTTGACTTGAGTAGTGAAACAAATTCCTCCCATTCCTCTTTAAGACCTTCCTCTAAGCCTAAAGCCTCTGATTTTTTCCAAAATTTTTCCCTTTGTGAAGACATTAGGCAAGCTTGGGTTAGGGTGGAGATCCCTAAGCTTATTAGTTTACGTATTAGGCCTTCTGAGAGTTTAAATCTCTCCCCTGCTCCTAACTAGGGATATTCTCCTACCCTTACTTATCTCCCATTTCCTACCATCCATGCCAACCAATTCCCAACTTGTGGGAAGGCTAATACCAGTGCCTTCCATCCTACAGACCCGTTTTTGAAGGATTTGTCCCGTTTCCTTATCCATTCGAGAATGGACCCATTTGGGCAATACTTGGAAGTTAGGACTCTCCCCCATAGAGTCTCGGGATTCTTGATAAGACACCACAGCATTTTGGCAGTTAGGGATTGACAAAATAGAAAATGGTTCTTAATGCCCCACCCCCCTAAATCTTTTGGGAAGGCTAACATTTTCCATTTTGCTAAGGGGACTCCTTCCGAATGTCTATTAGTAGACTATAAGAAGGAAAAGAATTTTTTTCTTAATTTCTGTAGGATACCTTTTGGAATATAAGCAATTATGGCCCAATAGACTAGGATTCTTTAGAGGACTGCCTTCAAAAGAACCAACCTACCTCCCCTAGATAAGAACTTATATGTCCAGCATCCAATTCTCCCTTCAATTTTTTTATACAACCACATCCAGTATTTAAAGGAGTAGGAATTAGGTTTGAGTACAAACCCTAGATATTTGAACCTTTTTCCATAGGCTTTACAATGTAAGGAAGTTCATCTCTAATCCTGCTTCTTACCTCCTCTTATAGACCATTTTCAGAGAGAATTGACTTTTCCACATTGATGTGCATTCCTGTAGCTTTCTTGTATAGGTCCAACATCTGCTCTACTTCCTTAAGGTTTTCCCACGAACCTTCTCCCATCATCACCACATCATCCACAAACAGGATATGAGATAATTATTCTGAGTTAGTCACCTTTATACCTTTAAAAGATCCCTCTCTTTTTTCCTGTTTGATAATTCTGCTCAAGGCATCAGCGATCAAAAGGAAAAGAAATGGAGAAAGGGGGCACCCTTGTATGATGCCTCTTGATGCCCTAAAAAGGTTTGAGGGTGAGCCATTAATGAGTACTGCAAAGGAGGTGGACTGAATGCACCCCATAATCTAGTTGACTATCTCCAAATCCAACCCTATCTTAATCATTACCAATCTTAAAAAGGTCTAGTTCACCCTATCATATGCTTTGGAGAGATGCAGTTTTAAGGCAAAGGATGAGCTTTTTGACCGTTTAATGGTATGCATTACTTCCTAAGCAAGGGATACTGCATCGTGAATTTGATGATTGAACTAGAATCCAAACTGCTCTCTTGTTATGACCTCACTCAGAATTGGCTTCAGCCTTTGGGCTATAACCTTTGCTATTATTTTGTAAACCACATTGCAGCAGGATATTGGCATTAATTCTTCAAGGGAGGAAGGATTTTGCTTCTTTGGGATGAGTGCCAAAAAAGTGGAGGTCAGGGCTCCCAGTACCTTCCCTTCCCTTTGATATTATTGCATCGACTTCAGAAGGTCCTCCTTTACTAGGTCATAGAAAGCTTGAAAAATTCTATGGTGATCCCATCCGGTCCTGGGATTTTTCCTTTCTGGAGAGAGTATACAATTTTCTCTAGTTCTTCTCCTGTAACCTCTTTCCTGAGGGAATTCTTCATTTCTTCATGAATCAATCTTGGAAATAGATTGATGACCTTCAATATTTCTTGAATATTGCATCCTTTCATTTCCTTGAATAAGTTTTTGAAGAAGCTCTTCCTGACCTCTATTTTTTCATTAAAAGATATCACCATTTCACCATTCGTGTCCTTTATTGACGCAATTGTGTTCTGATTCCTTCTCTGGTTGTCAAAAATGTGGAAGAAATTTGTATTATTATCGCCTTATTTTATCCAAATTGCTCTGCTCTTTAACCTTTGTAGTTCCTCCTTCCTAGCTAACAATTCTTCTCTTTTTAGTTCTTTTTCCCTTACCTCCTTTAGCTCTATTTCTGAAAATACACCAGTGTTATTCTGCTCATAAATCTCTTTTAAGAATATTTCCACTTCCTTTAGTTGTTTTTCTTGATTCGTTGAGTAAACCCTAGCCTAGGGTTTTGTCACTTTCTTAACTTCCTGTAGGTTTTCCAAAAGTTGTTTCATGTATGTGACATTAAGGTTTTCCTCCAAAGGTCTCCATGAATTTCCTATCAACTTACGGTATTCTTCCTCCATCAACCAAGCAGGGTTAAATTTGAACGGAGCTGCTGGTTTGTTTTCTGGGTTTTGGATTTGAAGAAGAACTGGGAGATGGTCCAACAGACCTCCTACTTCGACCCAATATTTGATTATTAAAGACTCAGAGAGAATTGTTTTGAAGGAAAAATCTATCTAACCTCTTAGAAATTTCATGTTCCCCACTTCTGTTGTTCCTCCAAGTAGGGGTAAGCTTCAGTGGTCGAATGTCCACCAACTCCTTGGATTCAAAGAGTCGAGCAAAAAATGTACTCAGACCATCTTGACATGCTAGGGTTCCATAGTAATCCTTCTCTGACAGGGTTAGATTTAGGTTTCCTCTGATTATTGTGTTCCTTGTCTCCAGCATTCCTAAGGAAAAGAAGGATTCCCAAAACCCTTTTCGATCTTCTGTATAGATTGTACAGTACAAAGGCTGTTCATGTAGCTTTCTCCTTCAGCACTGTGCTATGCTTTTCCACAAGAATTACCTCATACTCCTAGTTCCAGATAGTTATTAGACCTCCAAAATGTCCTTCAGAGCTAATGTGGTAAAAAATACAACCCTTCAACCATGGCTCCAAAAATTCCTTAGATTTTTCTCCCTCCATCATTGTTTCTTGGATGAAAATGATCACTGGTTTTTGAATGTCGATCATTCTTCTAAGAGATTTTAGTTTTGGGGAGCTCCCCAACCCCCTTGCATTGAATGATAAGACCAACATCAGGAGACCCTGTCTTGGGCCTGCCTTGCTCTAAGGGCCCTACAAATTGTTTCCTATTTTCCATTCTTCACCTCCACCTCAGCTTGTGACTTGGAAATTGCAATATGAGATCTCCTCCTTAATGTGACCTTGGGTACCTTATCTAATGATAACCCTCCAGTCGACACTTGGTCTTTATCAGCCGCCACCTTTGACCGTGTGTTGTAAATCTTATGTTTAACCCATGAAGGAGGCTCTTTATGGGATGCCACCTTTTTCCCCTCTCTTCCCTCATTACTACACATGTCTTTACAACCTTTAACTAGTGTCACCTCCTTGATTCCCACATGCATGACAATTGTTTCTATATACTCCAGGCTCGTCGTGGTTCTCACATGAGTTACCACCTTTCTATCAGCCTGCGAGACAAATGTTCTGGGGAGAAGGCTATTCTTGGCTTCCTAAATTCTTAGTATGGACAGAAGGAAGGTTTTCATAACTGAGTTCCATCTTACTCGGGGGCGCAGAGAATATTTCTTCTGTCGATTTTGTCTTCTGCTTCTTTCCCTTTGATAGGTTCTCGCTGCTTTCTATGATCTGTTCAGTCTTTCACTTCTTCTGGTTTCTGAACTGTTGTGACCTTTTCTCTGGATTGGGGCAATCCTTTGCTAAGTGAATAGCCTTTCTGCATGAGAAGCATCAGAAAGGAATTTTCTAGTTGTCTAGCCTCTGACTTCACATGCTTCCATGAAGCTCCATATGGATTTCTTCATACAGCCCCTCTCGTAGGTCTACTTCAATGAGAATTTTGGTGCACCTTCTATCCACCTTCTATTCCCATCCTTCTTCCAAGGTCACAAATTTCCCAATTTTGTCTCCTATTGCTTCCATTATATGATTTTTGCAAAACATCATCGGCAAACCTGGTAGTATCGCCCATATTTTATGTGTGTTCTACGGCTCCCTATTAGCATCAAGGTCCACGCTCCAGTTCTTTAGGATTAATCCTAAAGGCCCCCATTGCCAGTTATTTTTAAGTAACAGTCTCTTCTTTGCCTCTGTCTTGACCCAGAACAAAATCCATCCTCTTGACAGAATGTGAAACATTGGAAGCTGCCACAGAAGAGGACTCCATTTTTCTTCCATCCACCTTCGAAGGGTGACTTCGCCTACTGTTTTTCCACATAATCTTCCTACTAGAGCTAGCAACAGGTAATCAGGTACTTCTGTTAGTGATGAGTCTTTCCCTACTATCAGTGTTGCTGCGTGTTTATTATCTTTAGCTTTGACTCTTTTCTTGTTCTCATAAATTTTTGATGGAGTTACAACATCTTCTTCCCTGTTGAAAAGATCATGCCTGGGTTTTTTCAGCGTGTGAACAGTCTATAGGACGTCATTTCTATTTTCCACTTGTGAAAAAATGTGTCTATGTCCTTCCGGCGTTGTTGAGTCATAATCGATCTCGTCGATCACCATTATGAGCAGATAACTTTAACCTTTAAAACTTTAAAAAACTTTAAAACTTAGACCTTTGAGATCATAAACCTTTGATTTCATTGTNTCTCTTATATACCAAGAGATTTGGATTACGATACATCCCATAACACATGTGGTATAAATGAATTTCCACCTCTTTATATAGAGAATGGTTGTAAAGGATATCATTACAATGCTACATGTGGGATAACTCTATTTTATAATATTAGAGCTATTTTATGACTTTAAATGATATTTTACCAATATACCACATAATTCATCATTTCATATTCTAGCAAGTTTAACCACACAAAAAACTAACCCTTGGTCAAAAAAATATTTTGGGTGAAACAATTTTAAATTCTCGTCCCAGAGTTTGAGCAAAATCTTGGCCAAGAGTTTTCCCAAGAAAACTCCCTTCCAAAAACTTTTCAAACTCTCGTCCGAGAGTTTGGTAAGCACCCCAATCCGACACATTAAGCACCCCGACCATCTAGAGCTGACACATTAAGTTCCTTGGGAAGAATTCATAACTTTTGCCGAGAGTGCTATTTGTATACCTCCCTTAAATGATTTTTTACATCATCCACTTTGCACATTTGAACATTCATGACATCTTTGAAAGTGTGAAAAGAGAAATTTAATGGTATGGTTTTTTTGGCTTATGGAATTTTTACTTTGGCATATTGCAATTTTTTTTAAAGGGGCTTATTACTCTTTTTTTCCATAAAACAATTCTACAATTATACAATTCCTATAGTCTTTTCCTCTTATATGTTATGGATATTTTTTTCTCTACTTTTCCTCTTATAAGGACAATCTCATGAATAATGCCTCCTCTCCTTTGATTTAAACAACATTATATTATTCACTCTTTTCTAGTAATATTCATAAGGTGTGTCATATCTTGACCTATTAAGAGGATAAATACTAAATGAATGAAACATTCTTTCCTTATGTTTCATTTCTCCTTGACCTTCTTTTTCATCTTCTTGCATAGGTATTATTCATACGAAGCCTACATTTCACAATAATTTTCCTTGTTATCTTCCTTTCCTTATGTTTCATTTCTCCTTGACCTTCTCTTTCATCTTCTTGCATAGGTATTATTCATACGAAGCCTACATTTCACAATAATTTTCCTTGTTATCTTCCTTAACCAAGATCTTTAGGTATATAATATTTAGTTAGTTCATTTAGGAAATATTAATCCCGCTAATGCATTGATATAGCTTTGGATCCCAATCTTGTGTCAGTATGTGGTGGATTATCAATTGTAGGGAATTGTTTTTTTATTCATCAATCATGTTTAGTCCTGGCTATCACAAGTTATTAAACAGAAAATTTCTAAACCATGCTAGTGATTAGATATGTATTTTTTCTTGTTCAACACCTCTTGAACTTGCTTTAGAGGAAGATTTTTTCAGAGCATACTCACCCTTCTTTTAAATGTTGTGTTATGCAAATAAATATATTTTTAAAAACTATTTTTATACAACTATATATCTTTGTAATGATGTAATAATTTGATATTTTATGAAGCCTCTTTTGATAAATAAGTCATCGTATATAGATAACTAGTGATTTTATGAGTAATTATATAAATAAGACTCATCTTAGTTACCAAATAAAGGTAACATGGACCACATGTTAGGTTTTGATGCTTTCTTTTGTATAAATGGGGATCTTACTTCTTTTTTTGTAATCATTTAATTTCATACCATCAATCATAATATTATTCCAAGAAAATATGTGCATATCTCAATTTTCATTTGAGATGTTGTTACTTATATAGTCAGTCAAGTGTTAATAAAACTCTTGCTTGTGTTATTTTGGAGTTGGATCTTAGGTTTTTAATTCTTTGAACATGGGAAACTAAATAATTATGCAACAAAGCATGATTACATGATAGCTTATGGAGAGGAAAGGAAAGTGAGAAAACGTGAGAACATGATAAAGATAGAGCAAAAAGAGCAATGGAAATTTTTTTGAGGCACATGGCAGAGATGATGAAATGAAGAATGTCGAGGAAAACATTGATGAAAGAAATGAACAAGATGGGCATGACAAGGAAATGGAAAATGCTGAGGAACACAATGATGAAACAAATGAACAACATGGAAGTGACGAGGAAATGATCAATAATGTAGATATCGACAACATGATTGGTGAGTCAAGAATATATATATATATATATATAAGAGAGAGAGAGAGAGAGAGAGAGAGAGAGAAGATTTGAAAGTTTACAAAATTTTAAAATTATTTAGATATATACTTAAGTTCAATTTAAAAATTTATATATTTTTATGCAGGGTCAACATGTAACTCACAACAAGATCCTACCACACATAGAAAATCACATAGATTATTTGGAAGTTGAAGCAATATCATCGTTGACAACAATTTTTTGGAGAATATGGATTCAAGTAAAATTGAAGAATTAGGACCATCAATGCATGATCGAAAAGATCGGTATAAAGCAAAAGTGAAGTTAAAAACATATATTTAAGGTAAATTTTCCATCGCACAAGCTCACTTGTTACATACATTGTTATAGAAAAAATCTATAATAAATACAATTAAAAAACTAGGCATTAAAAGTATACAAGAGGTTAAAACAAATGAGATGGTATAGAAAAAGGTATTGCTACCCTTGCCACACTTGAAAAAAAATGTCATGTTGAAAAGGTTTCTCATAGAGCATTTCTAACAGGTGTTGTTGCAAAAAGCACTGCATCAAGCCATTTGATGGCAATGACTACAAGAACATTAAAAACATCAAGAAATTTTTTATTTAAGTATATACAAAAATTTGGGATTCAATTAGATTTGAATGACAAAGCTACATGTTGGGATATTATCTGTAGGAAACCCTATCAAGATAGAATTTTAAATAATTTGTGGGATAGGGTGAAATATTTTTGGTATTTAGACTCTCATGTGTTAGCAAATGAAAAGGATGTTGTGTGGCATCATTTATCTAAACGAGATTATGAAACTCATACCAAACATATAATAGAGGTCACTCAAGTGGAAATATTCAACAATTTTATGGAGAGTAATGTTGATGTGAAAATTTCCCTTAGCACACTTATTAAACTTAAACCATGGTATGCCATGGCCATCATTGTTCATGACAAATGTTGTTGTCGGGTACGATGTAGAATTCCAAATATAATATGAGACATTTCTAAATTTCGTCATACAATATTGGCCAAATTATCCCCCTTCTTCGAGTGTTCATGAATTTGTCTCTAAGATATTATGTGCATGAGAGAATGATCAAGTATTTTATAAGAAAGAATGTGTTGGTGGTGAAAATGCAATGAATCTGCTCATTTGGAACTTTTTTTATGCTAGATATCCCATTGATCCAAATGATCCTCTATTGTCAAATCTCACTGTGAAATGGAAGATATATGAATATGTTCAATACACTCTTGTTACAAATTCAACGAAAAAATTGGGATTCAATTAGATGAAAATGACGAAGTTGCATGTTGGGATATTATCTATAGGAAACCGTATCATGATAGACTTTTAGATAAAGTGAGGGATAGGGTGAAATATTTTTAGTATTTAAACTCTTGTGTGTTACAAATGAAAAGGATGTCGTGTGGCATCATATATCTATAGGCGTTTATGAAACTCATACCAAACATATATTAGATGTCACTCAAGTAGAAATGTTCAACAATTTTATGCAAAGTAATGTTGATGTGAAAATTTCGCTTGTCACATTTGTGAAACTTAAAACCATGGTATGTGAGGACCATCATTGTTCACAACAAATGTTGTTGTCAATAACATGTAGAATTCCAATTATATTATGAGACATTTCTAAATTGTGGCATACAATATTGGCCAATTTTGGCATACAACATTGGCCAATTCATTCAAGTGTTCATGAATTCGTCTCTAAGATATTATGTGCACAAGAGAATGATCAAGTATTTTATAAGAAAGAATGTGTTGGTGGTTGAAAATGCAATGAATATGTTAAGCCCTTAATGATAACACATTACACCATATAGTGTGGTGCATTAATCCCTATATTGTGGTGCATTACATATTATTTATGTAGGCTTGGGTCCATTAGTGGGTTTATTTGTTGTTATTGTACACCTTTATCTCCTATATATAGGAAGGAGATATTCTCATTTTAGGCATCGTAGTATATTATATTGCCTTGTGTACTCAGTACATTGTGCAAGGAGGTTCCTCCCTCGAAGAGGATTGATATTTATATCTATTATTCATCTTTTAGGCATATATTACTCTCTTATTGTCTACTTCTTCTCTTTTTATGCTATATCTGGGACTTGGTTGCATAACATTTGGTATCAGAGCTCTTTCCTTGGGACTGGATTCTGTAAAAAGAGTCATATTTCAACTTTCACTACAACGTTAGTTCTACAAGGATTCAGAGAGCAAGGTTAAAACCCCACTTCCAAAACAGGATGAAATATCTCCAGTCAAAAAATTAGATCCCGATCCATTACAATTTTAGAGATAATTGCGGAGGAATATAGGGTTTTTTACTAGTCCTACATCTAGTCTAAAACATGTGCTCTTGGGAAAAAGTTCATATCTAAGGAATATGAGATCCAAATGGAGTGAGACAAGTTGCATATGAAAGAAGACAGACCAGGGTATCTATGGTATAATTTTCAGGCACATAAACAAAATATGGGACATGAGGCATACAGTACAAGTGCGCTCTTCTGGTAGGACAAAAATAAGAAGATTTGGTATATTTGCAATAACATTTTGTTGGATCATCCAAATTAGGTAAGAACTGCAGCATTGGAAAGAGGACATATCATGGTACTACAGGCCAAAGTTTCAGACTTAGAGGATTCACAATTCAAATTTTACCTCAGTTACAAATCATCCCTAAAACAGTCTTCAAATCAGGGTTTGGAAAGGTACGCCATTTTGCATTTGAACAACTTTTAGTAGAAGGATATATTTGTGGTAAGCCCTAGGTTGTGATATTGTTAAAAATTCCACCAAAAAAAAGTGTAAAGAATCACACTCCAACCAAACTCCCAGAGGATTCATCCCTGACATACGAGGAAATGGAAGACATTTCTTTTAGAGTGTCCAAGTTGGAAGATATGATTAAAGGAAATGTGAAAATTGATGACATTGCTAAATTGTAAAAGAAAATGGATACTAAAGAGGATCTCAAAGGGATGTCTAGTAATTAATATCTTCAATACTTGAAGGATTTTATCAAGGATATCAAGCATAACTTTATTCCTCAAATATCTTAAGAAGAGGATAAGGAGGAAAAATATGACTTATTCCAGTCATGTCTAGAGAAATTTGAAAAACTATTGGAGAGTAGGAAGTTGGGGTCATCAAAATTTGATGATTCACTACAAAATCATGGGTTCAATTCAGGTCCAAGAAACTACTTGATCCCCAAGATTTAAATTAGAATGTTTGATGGCAAGGATCCAATCACGTGGAATTTTCAGATGGAGCAATTCTTTGATCTACACCAGGTTCCCACCATGCAAAAGGTAACTATTGCATCCTTGTATTTAGAACATGGTCAGTTTGTATGGTGCCAATGGATTTGTGACTGTAAAAAGGAGTATATTATCTCTTATTCTATATTCATAGAAGAATTGATTACAGATTATGGGGATATAAATAGCAACACCTTCTTTAGTCAGTTGGTAAATCTCAAGCAAAAAGGTTCAGTTATAGATCACATCAAGCAATTTCAATAGCTAAGTCTCAGAGTGAAGAATATTTCAGAAGATAATTTGTTAGATATCTTTATTGGAACCTTGAAAGATAACATTCAACATGAGGTACGTCTCTTTGAACCATAATCTCTAGAGAAGGCTTTCATGATGGAAACAAAGGTTAAAAATAAAAATATGGTAATGACTACTAGAAAGTACTTCTCCAACACATATAGAGAAAATAATGTCCCTTCTTCTAAACCACCACAAAATTTGACACCCCAACAACTAGATGAAAGAAGAGCAAAAGGATTATGCTTAATTGTGACAACAAGTATAGTAAGGGACATAAGTGCAACGAGAAGAAATTATTCTACATCGATTGTGAAGAGGAAGAACCAAAAAAAGAGGAAGCATCTTGAGAAGAGATGACTTCATAAGAAATAGAAGATGCTAGTTCATAAGAAATTACTCCCACCATAACTTGTCATGCATTGGTTGGAATTGGCATTCCTCAAAATCTCAAGATAGAAGGATACATCCAAAATAAGAAGGGAACAGTGTTGATTTATTCTGGTAATACTCATAATTTAATTCACTGTAAATTATCCAATGTTCTTAATTTATTTGTTTATCCAACACCAAAATTTCAAGTAATGAGTGCAGATGGAGGAACTATAAATTGCTTAGGGAAATGCCATAATATCAATCTAGATATGGAGGAATATGTATTGAATAGTCCAATGATTGCTATCCCAATGGGTGGTGTTGATGTTGTCTTGGGTGTCCAATGGTTACAATCATTGGGAACAATGGCTTTTAATTTTCAAAAACTTTTCATTAAATTTTCATGGGAAGGTAAAGAATATGAGTTAAATGGTATCACAATAAAAAAAAGCAAGGTGATAAGATCTAATGGTATGAAAAAGTTGTTAAAAAAGGGACATCAAGGTATAGTTGTACAATTATGCTCATTATATGTTCAAACCTCAAAGTTCCCTATCTCCCCATATCTCCAAAGGGTCATTAATTAGAATTCCAAGGTATTTGAAGATATTCCCAAAGGTATTCCTTATATTCATGACTTTGATCACGTTATCCACTTAATTCCAGGCATAGTTCCTCCTAACATCAGACCTTACCGATATCCCTATATCCAAAAGAGTGAAATTGAGCATATGGTGGCTAACATGTTAGAGGTTGGCATAAATAGGCCTAGCCAAAGTTCTTACTCTGCACCAGTGGTAATGGTACCCAAGACAGATGGATCATGGCATGTGTGTCCTGATTATAGAGAGCTAAACAAGATCACCATTAAAGATAAGTTTCCCATTCTTGTCATTGATGAATTGTTAGATGAATTACATGGAGCAGTTGTCTTCACAAAGTTGGATCTTCATTATGGGCATCATCATATTCAAATGAAGAATAAAGACATCCCCAAAACAACATTCAGAAATCATGTAGGTCAATATGAATTTTTGGTCATGCCATTTGGACTAACAAATGCACCTTCCACATTTCAAGGTTTGATGAATTCTATTTTCAAGCCTTTCCTTAGAAAATTTGTGTTGGTATTATTTAATGATATACTAATCTATAGTAAGTCTTGGGAATAACATGTTCAACGGGTTGATAGGGTACTAAAACTACTAAAGGAGAAACAACTGTATGCAAAACCCTCAAAATTTTTCTTTGGGATAAAGGAGGTAGAATATTTGGGTCATATTGTATCTCATGAAGGTGTTAAGGTAGACCCTAAAAAAATTAAATCCATGATGGACTGGCCGATTCCCAAAACCCTGAAGAATCTTAGAGAATTCTTAGGTCTGACAGGGTACTACCACAAGTTTATTCAGAACTTTGGAAGAATAGTAGCTCCTCTAACATCGTTACTGAAGAAATATGCATTTTCTTGGACTCCAGAGGCAACTCAAGCCTTTCAACAACAAAGAGGCCATGTGTAAAGCTCTTGTTTTGGTGACACCAGACTTCACAAAAACCTTTATTATGGAATGTGATGCTTTAGGAAATGGAATTGGAGTTGTACTAATGCAAGAAGGACACCCTATTTCCTTCACAAGTCATCCAATCAAGGGAAAGAACTTAAAAAATCCCATTTATGAGAAGTAAATGTTAGCAATACTACATGCCTTGAAGCAATGGCGCCCCTACCTTATAGGGAGACATTTCAAGGTTAAAACTGATTATGATAGCCTTAAATACTTCTTGGAACAAAGGTTATCTTCAAAAGAGAAACAAAAATGGGTGACAAAGATGTTGGGATATGACTTTGAAATCATCTACAAAAGGGGAAGCAAAATGTTGTCACGGATGCACTCTCCAAGAAAGATGAGGATGTTGAAGCATTACTTTATGTTATTTCAATCATCCAACTAGATTGGACAGCTGAAGCAATGGATGAATGGAAAAATAACGAAAAACATGGGCATTTATTCAAAATCTGCAACAAGATCCCAATGCCTCTAATACATTTAGGTGGAAAGATGACTTGCTATGGTACACGGATTGCTTATATATTGGTAAGAGTTCCCAGCTCAAGAAAATGGTACTTTCTGAATTCCACTCTTTACCGATATGAGGGAACTCAGTTTCTTAAAAACCTACCACAGGGTAAAGAAAGATTTTTTTGGGATGGTCTTAAAACTGACGTTCAAAAAATTGTGGAAGAATGTTTGGGTTTCCAACAAAATAAAGTGGAAACAATTAACAACCCTGGTCTCCTACAACCACTTTCCATTCCAATCCAAAGGTGGACAAAGGTATCAATGTATTTTACCACATGTTTACCAAAGTCTGAAGGAAAGAGTGTCATCATGGTGGTTGTTGATAGACTTACTAAATATGCACACTTATATTCACTATCTCACCCCTTCAAAGCAAGCACAGTCACCAATTATTTTATGGAGACAATACAAAAAATATATGGTACTCCAAATATTATAGTAGGTGACACGGATCCCATTGTCATTGGAAATTTTTGGACTGAATTATTTTCTTCTTTGGGTACTCAACTGGATCATATCTGATCTTATCACCCTCAATTTGATGGACAAATAGAGATAGTAAATTTTTTTTGGAAGGCTGTCTTCAATGATTTGCAGCTGACAAACAAACAGAATGGGTCAAGTGGTTACCCTTGGTAGAATGGTGGTATACTACTTCCTTCCATACATAATAAAAAATGACCCCATTTATGGAACTGTATGGCTACCATCCACCATCCATCACATCTTCACTAAGAGACTCTAAGTTTCAAGTAGTGGAAGACCACATGGAGAATCAACAACAAGTTTTTCAACTCTTAAAGGACAACCTAAATCTAGCACAAAATCGAATGAAACAAAAAGTAGATCAACACCGTAGTGAATAGAGCTTTAATGTTGGGGATTGGGTATTTTTAAGACTACAACCATACAAACAGATGTCCCTGAGGAACACCAAGAAGGATAATAAATTATCACCTAAATACTACGGTCCCTATAAGGTGTTACAAAATATTGGTAGTATGGCCTACAAATTGGAACTACCTGCATCTTCACGAGTCCATCTAGCTTTCCATGTTTCATGTTTAAAGAAGGTAATCGGTGACAAGCTACCAATTCAAACGATGTTACCAGAACTTGATGAGGAAGGAAAAATAATCTTAGAGCCTGAAGAGATTACTGAAATACAAACTACACAACTTTGAAATCGATCAATTCCAGAGTATCTCATTTAATGGAAGAAATTACCCATAGAAGATTCAACATGGGAAGATGAGTCCTTTATACACAAAATCCAGAATTACTTCAGCGTTTAAGACAACACTTTTTGAAGGGCAGGGGCATGTTAAGCCCTTAATGATGAGACATTACACCATATAGTGTGGCGGATTACTCCCTATATTGTGGTGCATTACATGTTATTTATGTAGGTCTGGGTCTATTAGTGGGTTTATTAGTTGTTAATGTACACCTTTATCTCCTATATATAGGAAGGAGATATTATCACTTTAGTCATAATAGTATCTTATCTTTTCTTTTGTACTCAATACATTGTGTAAGGAGGTTCATCCCTCGAAGAGGATTGATATTTATCTCTTTGATTCATCTTTTAGGTGTGGATTACTCTCTTATTTTCTATTTCTTCTCTTTTTATGCTATATCTAGGACTTGGTTGCATAACAAGATATGTTCATTTGACACTTTTTGATGCTAAATATCACATTGATCCAAATGATCCCCGATTATCAAATATCACTACGAACAGGAAGATATATGAATATGTTCAATACACTCTCTTTATAGATTCAACAAAAAAAAATTGGGAGTCAAATAGATGATAGTGACGAAGTTGCATGATCGGATATTATCTATAGGCAACCCTATCAAGATAGACTTTTAGATAATGTGAGGGATAAGGTGAAAGAGTTTTGGTATTTAAACTCTTGTGTGTTACCAAATGAAAAGAATGTTGTGTAGCATCATATATCTAAAGGATTTTATGAAAATCATGCCAAACATATAACAAAGGTCACTCAAGTGGAAATGTTCAACAATTTTATGGAGAGTGATGTTGATGTCAAAATTTCCCTTAGCACATTTGTGAAACTTAAAACATGGTATGCCAGGACCATCATTGTCCACGAAAAATGTTGTTGTTAGTACCATGTAGAATTCTAATTATATTATGATACATTTATAAAATTTGGCATACAATATTGGCCAAATGATCCCCCTCCTTCTATTGTTTGTGAATTTTTATCTAAGATATAATCTGCACAAGAGAAAGAATGTGTTGGTGGTAGAAAATGAAATGAATGTGCTCATTTGGCACATTTTGATGCTAATACCCCACTGATCCAAATGATCCTTGACAACCATATCTCACTGTGAAATGGAAGAGATATGAATATTTTCAATACACTCTAATTACAAAATTCATCGAAAAAATTTGGAATTCAATTAGATGAGAATGACAAAGTTGCATGTTGGGATATTATCTATAGGCAACCCTATCAAGATAGAATTTTATATAATGTGAGGGATAGGGTGAAATATTTTTGGTATTTAAACTCTTGCGCATTACCAAATTAAAAGTATGTTGTGTGGCATCATATATATAAAGGAGTTTATGAAATTCATGCCAAACTTATAACAAAGGTCTCTCAAGTGGAAATGCTCAACAATTATGTGGAGAGTAATATTGATGTGAAAATTGACCATAGCACATTTGTGAAACTTAAATTGTGGTATTTCAAGATCATATTTGTTCATGAAAAATATTGTTTTCAATACCACGTATAATTCCAATTATATTATGAGACATTTCTAAAATTTGGCATACAATATTGGCCAAATGGCCCCCCTCCTTCGAGTGTTCCTGAATTTGTATTTAAGATACTATGTGCATGAGAGAATGATCAAGTATTTTATAAGAAAGAATGTGTTGGTCGTATAAGATGTAATGAATGTGCTCATTTGGAACTTTTTGATGCTAATATCCAATTAATCCAAATGATACTCTATTGTCAAATCTTACTGTGAAATGGAAGAGATATGAATATGTTCAGTACACTCTTGATACATATTCAATGAAAACATAAAAAAAGAAATTTATTTACTTGAAGATGATATTTTGGTGACAAATTTTATGGAGAAGTTTAGGGAGAAAACATATAAATATATTAAGCGCTCCCACACAACATGAAGGAAAGACGTACAGTTCAAACAATCATGATATGTATTCCCAAAAGAAACTATATTATCGGTGGTTTATTTCGCTGAGAATTGCACTTTCACTCCACAAAAGGAAATACAAAGTGAGTATTATCATTTAGGCCAAGTCTCTATACTTGTGTACATTTTGTACAGACATGCAGAGCTAGATGTCTATGGTTCTAATAGTAATGAAAATAATCATGAAGTGAATAAAGAGTATCATTTCTATGTCAATGATATCATACGCATGATACATGTTTTGTTTAGTATTGGTTTAATATGATTTATAAAGAATTATCAAGACAAAGGGTCACTTTTAAAGAACATTGGGTGTGGTCAGATGGTTGTGTTGGTCAGTTTAAATCGGCATGATCATTTTATTGGTTGGATCACCTTCATTAGACAATGAATATTTACCACACATGAATTTTTTTGAAATATGGCATGGAGAAGGAGAGCATGATGGTGTTGTGGCCTACATAAAGTCTGCACTTAGAAGATATCAGTCGAGTCACTCTAGTGCTCATTTTGTAATTCACCCATTTTTGTTAACTGGTGCAAACACAATTTATGCCATGAATTCAATGAAAGGATAATTCATGTGAGAAGGCACAAATGTTTCCTTAACCATTACACACACACACATTTACTAAATGTTGTTTATATATATGTATGTGTGTTTTAGAGATATATCGAAAACAAATATGTATTTATTTATGTGAAATTTGATTTTTTAATGATTTTTTTGTTTTCCTTAAGCATGTATTTTTGGGATATACTAATGGGCAATGCCAATAAATCGATTCGATATAGATGTGTTGCAATCCTTAGAAAAACCTAGGTTTACATTCCATTAGGACTGAGAAAGTAACAAATATACACTCAATTTAGAAATGGAAGTACTCTTGCTTCTATCTTAGATGTATTGATAATGGGGATTCCATCGATAAGTGTCAATATGAAACTATTTTTTTTTTCAAACCATAGATAGACGAAGAATTGACACTGCTACCCCCATCTCCAAATTTCATTGATGGAGAGTTTGACAATGAAGTGGCTGTGATTGGCAAAGATTATGATCATGTTTATGATATGGTTAGAGAAGGAGATTTCTTCAATGTCATTGCATTGGTAGATAATCCACAAAATGGGCATTATTATTTATTGAGATGCATTAGGTCAAAAAACACATTGATGGCAGAATTCAAAGATCCATTAAATTATACACATGTAGTGGGTTTAGTGGTTTTAATGGTACATTTCTTTGAAGAAGTAAATAAATGTAATGACCATATTGTTTTTCAATATTACCATTCATTTGTTATATGTGACCAATATAGTCATTTGGTCATAGAAGCTATATTTTACTTGAATCCAATGAAGAGTAAGAAAAAGTGAAAGCGTCGACAATGCAAATTGTTGATAGAAGATCATGATGCCATTCTTGAAAATGTGTCGCTAACAAATTTCGTGTGAATCAAACAAATTGATTGATTAAATTTTATTTAATTATAGGGTTAGAACATAGAATTGTTACTGTCAAAATATGTAGTGAATATTTTTGTGGTGTTATTGGTGAAGAAGGAAAAATTTAGGGGAAAAAATTAGGAAATGGCCTATTTTTCTACCATTTTTCCAAAATCATATTCGCCAATTTCCCTTTTTTCAAAGATGATTCACCCAAATTCCATGGGATAATTTTTCTACTCTAAAAATGGCCAAAATTGTCCAAAAACTATATAATGTCCTTAGAAAATTGAATATTTTTACAAAAAAAAAATGCCAAACATTTTATGGTTGCAAATTTAAGAATTAGAAAGATTCGACAAGGTTTCTACACTTTGAGAAAATTATGGATCCTCAAAATTTTCCTTTAAGAAGGTAACCATATTCCAAGAATAAAGGTGGTTTCTAAAGACACAATTAGAACCATTCAGTTTGAACTTTTGAAGAAACTCTTATTGCTATTGCTTGAGAAGTTTGTAAGATATTTGATGTATCATCTTTCCATGTAGATGCTCCAGAAGAGGAAATTAAAACCTCCATTATTGAAGAATAACACTTCTTTCATCCTTCTTGGTCATTCTCTTGTGATTCTTCTCTTATGAATTCTGGGCAAAGTAAGTCGGTGATTGCTCTAGAAGCTGAAGAGAAATTTGATTCCTCTCTCTCCAATGTTGCTATTGGTGTAAAGAATAGTGATCTATTGGATTTTTTGGAGGTAATATCAGATTCAGGAAGTGATCCATTCACCCTCACTTGTCCAATGCTTCCATCAAATTCCTATATGATTGCGTGCACCAATTCTCAGATATTTATTAAAGAAGGAGAAAATTGTGCATTTGTCATGTTAGTTGTGCACCTGGGAATTTGTTTCCTCATTATTGGAGATAATATCACCTTATTTGGTTTGAAGTTAAAGTTTCAAGACCCTTCACAATCACTTGGGATTGATATTCCTTATCTTGGTTTGAAGTTCATGGCTCAAGCACCGCAAATATCCTTTAAAAACTTTGTTGTTGAGGTTATTTTATCGGTTACTACTCTATTCCATGAGTTTATAGATGTGTTGGATAGTGACTCATTGGATATTTTCAAATATAGATCATATTACAGAGCTCATACATTTTCTCTCCTTTGTCTCATTTCTTCTCTCCTTTCCTATATGTTCACATGCACATTTCCTCACAATGGTAATGGAATTGGATACATCCTGCATTTGCTTGGATTTGATCTCACCTAAAAGTTCAAGTCTCAATATTATAAAGTCCCATTTGGGTTTGATCTTAATAAATTCAAGTTAAATGAGCACCAATTTTTTCTCTTTCTTCAATATAGCTCAGTTTATCTACATGGTTCCAGTTTCCATCATGCAATTGTCTATGTTCCTAAATCAATTGAGCAGATTCATCTTCTTCCCAAGAAGAAAATTCCTCCAGACATAAGAATTTAGTTTGGAGAAAAAAATTTGGTTTCCTTTTTAATTTCCATTTTTAGAAAGGATTTTCCCCATGTGTTTTTTCCTTTTTCCTCAATTTATATGGATACATAATGTAAATGGGGGCCATAGGCCTAATTTCCCGGGCCCTGTTTTTTTTTTTACTTATCATAAGTTAGGATTAAGGGGGGGTGTTGGAGCATATTTTCCATTTGTACATTATTCATGCATGCCATGCAACAATATTTGTCTCCCTAGTGTTTAGAACTTGTTAAGTTGACATCCTAGTGCATAGTCTTGTCATTTTTTTCCTCATTATACACTATTGCTCCCTCATCCATGATTTTAGGACCTCATGCACCCTCATCCACTATTTAATCCATCCACCATCAGTTACATTCAATTAACTGGGCTACAATCAGTTAATTGGGACACCATTACTTGATTTCATCACTCCGAGCCTATAGTCACCTCCGATGACCAGTAATAGTCAACTAAACCTCCTAATTATCCCCTACATCATTAGTTATCACCAATTAACTTCCTAATTTTCCATTTTTCTCTAGTTACCATTAGTTACAGTTAGTTAACCAATATAATTTAGGAGTTACAACTATTTCTCAAGTCTAGTGATGGTTTATATGCTAATTAAGAAAACCCAATGAGAGGATTCCAAATGCCTTATTAATCTTACGAATTTATCCTTTGTAGATGTATTTATATGGTTCACTAATCAATGAATTAATACACAAGAGGGATTTATTCTACTTAGTTATTTTTCATGTTTATTCTATTCAATATTTTCTTCATTATTTTATCTGATAATCTCTATTGCATATCTCCGTAGGATTACATTGTGTTTTATATCCTTATATGTATGATTTATTGCTACCATGAAGGGCATAGAAATATCACAACTTGTAATGTTGATTTATTTTCTATCAATTCTATGATAGAGTCTTGGTAAATTGTCACGTGCCTAGATGCACCACTGTCTACCAACCAGGAATCACTATTGTCTATAATAGTTCCTGTAAGAATGGAGATATGGAAATAATCCCTTTGAATCTTGTCATCAAGATTTGTATTCTTATGTGGTGGATCAAGATTGGTTGTTGATGTAAGTTTTTTTCCTTTCTTTTATTCCAAGGGCATTAGAGGACATAGTGGCCAAATTTCTGACAACTAAAGCATTTGACTTTTGTATAATCCTTCTTTTGTACTTAAACTAATTCTTGATTTTCTCCATTCTACAATTTGTTATTGGACAATATTATGAAACTAGAACTAGACAACATATTGAAAAAATATGAAAATATGATCTAGAAACCCTAGCCCCAAAAATTAGGTCAAATTTGAAATTTGTCAAAAATTGAGATATGACTCCACATATAGATGTGCCTTCAATTAAGAGACCTCCAGAATACTAAGATTCTTCCAGAACTTATGTTGGAAGTGTTCAAACTTGGAATCCCTAGTTCTCACACTTAGGGAAGAACGATGAAAAATGGTTATCTTTCACAACTGCTTTAACACCATGTTGAATTTTAATCCAACATGATTTCAAACATTCATTTCATCCCCCATTTTCATTGAATAATTGCACACTTGAAAATATCAACTTAAATTGCAGCAAAAACAAAGGATCATAGAAAGATTTCCATGCACAAGAAACAAAAGAATTGTATCCTGGGAAGCCCAATAGGGAGAAAATGTAACAAATTTTCTTAGAATAAATAAATCCAATTCAAGTACAATACCATTCATGAAAATGAACCCCATACCATAAGAGTATACCCTTATTTCACAAGAAACCCTAGTGAATCTCTAGGGATAAATAGCAAACCACTAGAAGAGAAAAGAACCCAAGAATTATTTGCCCCTTTTTCTGTGCTAGGATTTGCTTAAAAAGTGTGTGCAAGTAGAGAAGAAGAGATGAAGATATGATGGTTAAAATGAAGTGTGTAAGCACTTTATTTATATTCCTATGTTCACTTGACTTTTTCCTCAATGGATCCAACTTGTCTTCTTTTCTGGGGAAGACTTGTTCTTTCTTTTAGTACGACTTGTCTTCTTGCCTTCATTTTATTCTAGGACTTTTTCAATGTTATTTGGGACTTATTTGATGGTTGAATTAACTTCTTGGTTATTTATTCATCATATAAAAATTTTCCTTATTGATGTTCATCTCCTCACATGCCCATCTATTCTCACATAGAGATTTAATGTTGAATTGACCATACTCTAGGAAGTCCTTGACAATTCTTAGAGCCCATGTCAAATTAAAATTTAGATCAGACATTGTATATTCCATAATGGGATGACATACCCTATCAAATAAATAAGTCAACTCACTCTAATCAAAGTAGATCACTCTATCACGGAACACTCCCTCATAGAGTATACATTGTGACCTCTATCCTCATACACTCTTAGTCAACACACATGACTAATTAGGGTACTCTAGGTCCATTGTCATCTTTACATTGGTCAACACACATGACCCCTCTGGGAGAATTTCTATATAATATTTTCTCGATGCTAAAACCATGGAAAAACATCAACACCTAGCCCCCATCCATTGGGATGGTTAAATAAGGATACCGAACTTAGGGTCACAAAACATTGCAAGATTATATTTTCCATAAGTACATATTATATTGATGAGGACTGGAAGTAGATGTAGTATTCCTTGATGTTTGTGGTGTGTTATTTGGAAGTCCCTACATGCATAAAAGGGATGGAATCTTCATGAGGATTGAAAACCAATACTACCTGATAAAGGATGGGAAATATTTTATCATCAACGCGAACAAGGATAAATGAAGGTCTCACTGGTAAGTTCCAACCAAGAAAAAAAGATGACCGGTTCGAGTAGAAAAATTGTGTTTCTTTTCTTAAGACATAATCTGCAAAAGGTGAATCTATAAAAGTGAAGGCATATTTGGAGGGATGTACCAAAGACCAGAAAGATCAATTGGAGAACCTTTTACAGGTATATAGAGAATTTTTCTAGGTCCCATAGAGATACCTCAAATAGGGACATGGAACACGAGATACAACTATTGTTATATTCTCCATTCTTGAACATCAGAATGTGTAGATAGTTTGTTCTCGAAGAAAAAGAAGTGAAGAAGTAGTTGTAACAGTTGCTAGAGTAGGGACTAATCTGACCAAGCAACTACCTTGTGGGACACCTATTATCATAGTACCCAAAAAGGATGGGACTTAGAGGATGTGTATACCCAAAGATCACTCACAAGAATCGACACCCTATACCCAATATTGTTGATTTTCTAGATCAATTGAAACATGCCAAGTACTTCACCAAGTTGGATCTCATATAAGGATACTACCAAGTACGAGTAAAAGAATAAGACATCTGGAATACCACCTTCAAGACTATGCAAGGTCTATATGAATGGATAGAAATTCCTTTTGGTTTTTGTAATGCACTAGCTACATTTATGTGTTTGATGAATGATGCATTGAACCCTTCCTTAGATTCATTTGTGATAGTTTACTTAGATGATATGTTGGTTTATAATGATACATAGGAAGAACACATGTCACATCTCAAGTAGGTTTAAGAGACCTTGAAAAAACATTAACTGTTGGAAAATCTTAAGAAATGTAAATTTTCTCAGCAACATTTGGTGTACGTAGGATATGTGATTGGTGGAGGTGAACTTAAGATTGATACTACATAGATGGAGGATATCACTAAGTGGCCTACTCCTACATATGTCACTAAATTTACGAGATCTTTGGGTGAAACACAATACCTTAGGAAGTTTCAAGCTTCTTTTTTGGATGTGATTGCAGATCTCCATTCCATAATAGCTAGTGTTAAGGGGTTTTGATGGGGAAGGAATCAACACAAATCCTTTGACGAGCTCAAGTGAAAGATCAATCGAGAACCGATTCTCGAAATGCCTAATTTTTAGGATACTTTCTAATTGGAGGCAGATGCAAGTGGGTATGCTATGGGAGTATTTTCAATGAAAGGAGGGATGCTAGTATGCTATAAATATGAAATGTTCCATGGAGGAGTCCTAAACTACCTCACATATTACATGCAACTATATTCCCTAATTCAAGTTGTTAAGAAGTGGAAGCACTATATGATGGGAAAGGAGACCATCATTCACACTGATCACCATCTATTGTAGTATTTGTAGGCCCATAGTAAGATACAACAAGAAATACACTACAAGTGGATGGGATTTTTACAACAATTACATCTAATCATGAAATATAATAAGTATAATACCCCTGGTTGAGACCCCCTGAACTAATCATATTTATGATGTAAATATTGATATGAAAATGCTTGTATGGAAAAACAAATCTATGTTTTAACATTATTAATATATAAAAATTATAACTGGCTTCGAATGTGGAAGAACGCTAAAGATATGGGGACAAGTGAATTCACTAGTGAGAGGTAAGGGGGCTGTAGATGGCCTAGGGGATTATGATATGACCATGTTGTCATCTTGAGTACCTAAAGGAAAACCATTTGTTCTTAAGTAATCTTAAACCTATGTACTTAACCTTAAAAACTTGTTTAAGTGTTAAGTGTGATTTAATGGGTGATTAGGTGGGTGTTAGTGGTTTTTGGACAAGTGTTGCATGGAAAAGAAAGGTTCATGAAAAAATTTGAATCAGGATTAGGACATGGAGGAGGCCCAGAGAAAAGAATGGGGTTGTATGGTAAGGAGTGCAAAGTTAGGGGAAGTATGGAATGAGGGAAAAACATAGGATGGACGTGAGAATAAGCCAACAAGGAGAACTTGTCAATAAAGAGGAGTGCAAAGTATGAGAGGCCAGGGGTGCCAAAGGATGAATTGAGGGGAACATGAACCTTTGAACCAATTCTATGTTATATTGGTCAATATGTTATCCCTGGACCATTTTACTGAGCATTCTCCATGACTGTTGGTTTGTGGTCAATTAAATGGTGAATTGTATATTAACTATTCTAGTGGAATTCCTAGGCACTCAACAACAATGATGGGTTTTCACGATGGTGCTATTGGAAAGAATCCTGTACGGGGAGTGTGTTGTTTGGCATGGAATTGGATGTAGCCTAACTTTCCTAGATTCCTGTAAACCTGTGTTAATTTATTTTGAATTGTGAGGAATGTCGAATGATAAATCCTATTGTGGAATGAAATTTGAGTAAAGGGAAGAGTCTCCTAGTGAATTCACAAGTCCCAGCTCAGGGGTGCTTCTTTGTTTAAATATGAATGAAGAAAGTGGCCTAGAGTTGGGTGCAGCATGGTTGCCATAAAGCAAATTTCCAGTTAGTATGATTTCAAATAAGTGCTAAAGGCTATCTTAATTATGCATTGAACATAAATATCATGTTATGCAATTGAACAAATGGTAAATGTTGTTCATGTTTGAATGTTGGTTAGTTGAATATTAAATTGCTAGAGAATGTGATTTTTACTACAATGTTAATTTGTGTGTGGAATCAAGTTAGTATTTCATATTTAATTTCCATGTATGAAAATGTCATAGGCACATGTTTTCCTACATCACTGGTAAATATTTGTTTAAGAACGGTTTGGGATAATTGCTAAGTTTATGCTATGTTTGTGAGTTTTTATGATACTATATTTGTGAACTGTGAAGATTTCATAGGAAAGAATAATTAGAATTGATGGCTATAGGATGAAATTGCTTGCCTAGTCCTGTTAAATTGTTTAAAAGGGGTTGAGTGCATGATGTCTTTATGGGGTTTGCATAACCATTGAAGACCATGGTTGTTCTTTACCTATTAAATTGATACTCTATTTAAGTCATGTGTTGAAGAAGTTACAAAGGAGGTCATTTGTTTTGGTATGCTGAATTCATGTAGTTTTGAATTGAGGAGGAACAAGTAGTTTGTCACTGTAATTAAAGTGAAGTATATGTTCCTTGGATCATTCATAATTTGCATGAAGAATGTTGATGTATGATTAGTAACTCTATTTGTAATCCAGTGAATGAGAAGGAAATTTAATACTCTGAGTCTTGTTTGAAACCCCTTTGTGAATGATCAGATCTAAGAAGCATTTTTTTAACATGTATGAGTCTGGAATGTTATATTAAAAGCTTGTAAATAACAAGTCTTTCCTTTGTCATTTTTCATAGATTGGCCAAGTGTTAAGTTGTGGAATAGGAGAATTCATTCACATGATTTTAGGGCCGATGAGATGGTGTTGATGTGCCAGTGTCAAAAGAGACATGTTATATGTTAAATGTTAATATTTTCTTATGTCAGTGTCAACTTTCAGCTTTTGACGCTACTCAGGTGTTTCCAACTTAGGACTTCTGATGTGTTGATGTTAGATCGAAAAGTGGGAAGGATTTGTGTTTATTTTTGTTCGATTTTTACCGACTTCTTACTTCCGATGTGCTGGCATCGGGATCGATAAGTCAAAAGTTTCTTGGTTGATGTTTGTTCGAGTGTTGTTGATTTTTGACTTTCGATGTGCCAATGTCGAGATTGAAAAGTCAGAAGGGTCTTGTTGGTTGTTTGTTCGGTCATTGTCAACTTTTGACTTTTGATGTGCCAATGTCGAGATCAAAAAGTCAAAAGGATCAATGTTGATGGTTTTTTTATTGTTTCTTACTTCTAAATTTCATTGTTCCAATGTTGGGATTGAAAAGTTGGAAGTGTCTTGGTTGATGTTTGTTTATTCATTGTCTACTTTCGACTTATGATGTGTCGATGTCAAGATTAGAAAGTTAGAAGTGTCTTAGTTATGTTGATTAATTTTTCATTGATGCCAATGGTGTATGGTCATTGATTCCAACTATTGAGTCCTTGTTCTCAAACAAACATGTCATATCTGCAAAAGGAAGGTAATGCCCCTATGGAGCCACCATACCCAAGAGAAGAGGACAGGCCTTCGTTGTAGGGTGTAGAGTACCTGCCTAATTAAATATGATTGTGGAGCCCCTAAGGGTTAGTGTTTAGTTTGTGGTTGTCTCTGTCAGAGGATCCCTTTTGAACTTGTCCAAGCCCAAGTTTGAAGCCCTTGGAGGCCTTGAAATAGTGGGAAAATACTCGGTTACCCATTGACTTGGTAAAGTACCCCTAAGTTGTATCTTGGTCCCATTTGATTCCATTGTTGAGTTCCTTAATCCTGGTTGATCTTTGGTTACTGGTATTTGTGTTGCTTGTTATGATGATACTTGTTCTGGTATATTAATTAGTTGTTGGATGGATGATGTGGCTCATGTGTGTAAGTCCCTTGATTTGTTGATGGTGGATCCCATTACTTGCATTGGATGGTCTTGAGGTTGTTGAGTTCTTGTGTGGTCCTTAATCCCACACGCTTAGATATTGATCCTCTTGCAAGTAGAGACTTGGGTCTTGGAACCCACACTTATGGTGGTATGTTGGAAGCCCTTCTTATGGAGTCCATGGTTTCCTTGGAATTTTGTGTCTTGAACCCACACATATGGTGTTTTGATGGCCCCTAGACATTATATGGCCATTGACATGTTGTAACCTTGTGATAATGGATATGAATCCTGTTACGGAGAGAAATTCCTATGGCTTGGGGTACCACAACAGAAAGATTAACTCCAAAAATCAATCATTCCCTATATGCAAGAGAAACCAAACATATAACACTAAAGGATCTCAATTCATACCTTATTTCGAACGGTTGATGGAGATCCCCGTTGAGCTTTTCCACTCCCGCTTGTATTGGCAATTTGCTTCCTCAACATTTAGCAAACAAGACAAGCATGCTATATATAATTGTGTTAGATCTACTCTATCATATATAATCAATAATATATAAGCATTTATAAGCATCCATGGATCAAATAATCATTTAAATGCACATTATTGGATAGGTATTTCTATTGATATAAAATAGAGATTACAATAGTGACAACCTCTGTCAGCACGCCTGCTAATCAGAGAAACTGAGTCCCCCACTTGGGCCTCCACCACTTCAATCCTCCATCTCTTGATAGCAAGCTCACAAGAAAAAGGCAAGCTTGGGAAGAACACAAAGTGCTCCAAGGGACAAAGGGATGCAAAATCAAGTATAAGCTCTGGCAACAATGGACTATAGTTTTCTTGCTCTTTAATTCCTCCTCCTTCAATGTATCCAAAAGGTTCCTTATATATCTCTTCAATGGGGTAATGAAAGGTCGAATCCGAGTGATCTCAAGGAATATGGAAGGCCAAGAGACAAGTGATTCGGATCCACATCAAGGAAAACTCCAAAATAATTTGGCCTTTTGCACACATTCCGATGTACGCAGGTTTAAGGGTCAAATCCGCGTATATACGCAAGAAAGGGATTAAAAGTCATGTATGGCAATTATTGCATGTTTTTAGGGATGATGTTGGAAACATCAAAGGTACAAAAATGGTCCATGGGGTCTAAAGAGTCTGCAGAGGGACAGCAAAGGCCATAAAGGTTTGATCCACCATGTGTGGTAAAATCAGCTATAGAAAATGCCCCCTAATGTGTGAGGTCAGAGGGGTCATACAATGGCTGAAATACATTATAAGTCCATCCCAAAAGTGGAGTGATGAAGAACCTAGTGGAAGAACTAGCCATCCAATCAATACAATATAATGATCAAACTCTGCAAATAACTGCAAGTAGATATAGCAGTCCTGAATACATAAGAGTATAATGGCCATGAATAGGCATGATACAAAATATGACATGTGTGTTCATCACCACGTACAATATAGATAGATCAGAATCTCCAAGATGAAGATAAACACATGATCATGATCTCCCTGTAGGCTCAAGATATATAATGGATCAAGATCTCCAAAATGGCTGGAAATATCTGACATATACTGGAATCAAGTCACGAGAGCTGAAATCTCATGAACACTGGCACGATCAAGGAGGTAGCATATAAGAGATGCCACCAATCTAGAAGGTCTTCTACACAAACTGCTATGAGTACATGTCCTACTATGTGAATAGAGGTGTCGAGGTTGAACATAGTATTCCATCATCTGATTACTAGTCATTGATGTATACCGTTAACAGACGCGAGATCACCCACCAATAATGAAAATGGGAATCAAGGTACTAGAGTGCAAACTAACAAGTGTGAATAAATGTGTTGAGGTTGAACACTTGAGAGGATCCATCGATCAGGGGACATTGATGTATTCCCAAAAACTATCGATGGTGAGAGAACCTGCCACTAATGACTGCAAGTCTCAAGCGACTAAAAAATGACTCTAGATTCCTATCCCAGAATAAATGATCTGAAGTCGATGGGATGAAATCCACTGGAAGGAAGGAATTAAGGAATCCCCCATCATCCAGCATGAGGTACTCAACAAAGCTGTATAATGTGGAAGGACTCGATCATAATGTGCAGGAACCAGTAACTGTACCGAGAATGGCTGACATGCAAAGTTAAGATAACTGAGGAATGGCCGACTCAAGTTTTGACTTCCTTCGAACAAAAGCATAAAGGCAAATGGTGACTGAATGTAGGCAGCATAGACTCTATATACAAAACTAGGACATCTCTACGACATAGGAGGCATCAACAGAGGCTCCATAGGGACTAGAAGCTTAACCAGTCGGTGGAGATAAACTCAGAGAAATGAGTACAACTCCTAAAGTCAAAATACTAACCCAACCAATGGATGTGATATACAGTGCTCTGTTCGAAGGTGACACGACTCAACTGTTTCCAAAGATAACATCTTTTCTTGTCTGGCTTTTTGGTTTTTTTATTTTTTTGGAATTTTTCAAATATTTTTAAAATCTTGAAAAAGAATAAAAGTGCTTTATAGTTACAGACTAGGAGGAGACGAGTGTCAATGGGAAAACAAACTAGTTCCAAGCAGGGGAACATACCTATGCTCAATGCAAGGACACATGTGTAGGATAGCGACACTGGGGGGAAAGTCCCTTCCTGGTAAAAATTGGGAATAAAGCTGCAAAGGATATATAAAATGGATCTGCATGGCTAGACATGAGACAAGCTCGGGCTATATGGCTGATACTCAAAGTCAGGGAAGCCAGCATAAGGCTCAATGAGGTAGGAAAAGCTCATGATAATGCAATTACAACTTGAACTAAGGGAGTCCTAGGGAAAAAGGGCAGCAAAAAGTTCAAGAGGAGTAAGAGGCTCTTGCGAAATGACATGGCGATACTATACAATGGACTCCCACACCCTAAAGGACAAACTATTGGCATGGGTTACAAATGAAAACAAGGAGCTAACTAGGGCACCCATGTAAGGTCAATCTCTACCATTCACATCATGTCACTTCTAAAACAACAAGAAGATTCCGTGACAGGATAGAATGGGTTCGTACCTAAGGTTATAATGAAACGGTCATAAGGTCATGCAAAATGAAAATGGAGGTGAAATCTAACCTATATGCTAGTTTAAACATCATACCTAAAATTGGCATGAACGGGTCAAAACAACGGTCGAAACGACGCTCAAAACAATCTCCTACATCATCATATTAGTCAAAAACGGTCCAAAGGGTCAGAAACGATTCAAAACTATAGAAAGGGGGTAAAAATTTTCAAAAATTTGAAAATTTTCTATAAATAATAAAAAATTCAAAACATTATATATCATTTGGAATTTTTACCCAATTGAGCTCAAAACTTCAAACGCAAATTCCACAAGTTTCGTCCGGCGGAATTCGACACCGTTTTTTCCAGGTAACCTCCCATGCCCTGCTCTTCCATTTGCATGTAAATTTTTTGAATTTCCATGGTTGAAATCAATTTCTAGGCCATTTTAAGATAGTCGCTTCGGCCCTCATGGAAATCAAGGATTTTTCTGCGTATAGAGCTGGCTATACGCAGAAAAATGGCCCAAAGTCGCGTACATACGCGGCTGTGTTACAAACAGACGCGTATGCGGTCGTTTTTAATGTTTTTTAAGACAACTAATGACCAAAAATCAATTTAAATGTGCATGATGGTTCTAGAATGGAGGGAAAGATAACACGGGGACGTAGAAGAGGCTGTACGGGGCGATCTGATGGCTCAACAAGCTCTTCGTGCATGTGGGCTATACAAGTTTTGGTGTCTTGGGGGATTAAGGGCCAAAAGAAGACTGTTGCAGATGCTAGTAGACTACTGGGATCCTAACTTAGAGTCATTCCATATTGACGGGATGTCCACAACTATAGAGGTGGAGGACATATACTTCATTACAGGATTGTCCCGACAAGGGGAAGTGGTGAACCTACATTCTTGCGGGCCCGGAGGTGGCCTCACCATTGATGAGTATATTGATGTGTATTGTTATCCATACATAGAGAAGGTTTGGAGTTAGATCCCAACAAACTCCATACAGGTACTAGGCCTGAAGGCCATACTACTGACACTCGGTAGGAGAGTAGGGCTAGCCTCACTCCACCAAGCCTCGTGGACCTTGATGTTCTATGCATTGGAGTGCATGAGACCCATAGTTTACGATTAGAGTACTGTTTTGTTGAGTAACATGAAGCAACAGCTCAGCGACTGCAAGATGGGTAGGGTACAAAACTTTAGTTTCAACAGTATACTAAGCACGTTCTTCTTTGAGAGTGTTTCGGGGCTCAGCCTTAGAGTTGACGTTCCTCCTCACGAGGTTTGAGATCTATCCCAATGATGTTGGGTAGATGCGATGTGCAGACTGGGTGGAGGTAGGGTGTCTAACCCCTACCTAGCTGATTTCTTTCCATGGCAGTAGCAACAGATAGTTTCCATCGATGATTACCCCTATGCGGGGATAGATTTTTAGGGAGATCCCAACATGCCCCTACCACCAAGAGCAGCATATGATGACATTGGTAACAAATCCCAACCCTCTTTTTAAAGTTTTTTGAATTATTTAATTTTTTGTGCTTTTTGATACATAGAACCAAAAGACATGTTTTTATGTGACGACACACAATGACAATCTGTCATATGTATGCAGATGTAGGACCACGGCGGCCTAACGGGTTCCCTCGTCATAGACAAATGGAATGAGGAGATGACATCATGGGTGTGGATGCGGAGTGGATGCTCCAAAGCATCCACACAAACTTTGTGCGACTAACCCATAGAGTACCCATGGCGCAAGTTGAGGACTTTCCTGAGGCCATGCAACGCCAGGTGGTGGGTGTACCACAAGCATGGGTGCGGTTGTTTCAACATCTAGCTAGAGCCATGGTGACTTTCCACGATAAAACCCCCCTCCTCCTCCCCAGGCTTTGATACCTGGGAGTGACACATTTTTGTACTATTGTGTATTATATTTTGGTGGCTCAAAAGCCCCATTTTTGTATTATGACACTTATGTATTATGACGTCACTTTTTGGATGTTTAATGGAAAAATTTTATGATGATCAATTTTATTTATTTACATGTGTAAAAATGTAGGTTTGTGATGAGCTTATGGTCTATGAAACAAATGCCAATCTAACACATAGTTAGCATATGAGTCATCAACTTGATTATAAATTATTGGAACATGGATTTTGCTGAATGTTGAGGAAGCAAATTGCCAATACAAGCGGGAGTGGAAAAGCTCAATGGGGATCTACATTAACCGTCCAGAATAAGGTATGAATCGATATCTCTAACACACATTTGACCATGTAAGGACCATGCCACATGGGATTAAACTTCCCTGCCCCCAATGGTTCTTTATCCTGATCCCAAAAGAGGACCAAATCTCCTTCACTAACCTTCCTTGGACAGACAAATTTATCATATTGGACCTTAACATGACGCTTATTTACTTCTAGAGCCACCAAAGAATCTCGTCGCTGCTCATCAAGCTGCTCTAAGTGGACCAAATGTTCCTCCAATGGGGAAGTATCTGGTAAGAGCTCTATGGCTAGCTTCAATGAAGGGATTTCACATTCAACCGGCAAGACAGACTCCACTCCATGTAAAAGCTGATATGGAGAAAAATTGGTGGCAGTCTTAACCACGGTTCTATAAGCCCACAAAGCAGGATATAACATGATATGCCAATTGGTCTTGCTTTGTGAGATGGTTCGTTAGAGAATGGACTTAAGTGATTTGTTCACTGCTTCAACCTGTCCATTCGGTTGAGGGTAATAAGAATAGGAATGCTCCTGCTTATACCCTAACTTCGAGGCCAACTCTTCCATCATCCGATTCTGAAAGTGCCTACCATGGTCAGTGACAAGCTCCTTCGAAATAACGAACTGAGTAATGATCTGGTTGAATACAAAATGTGCACCTGTCTCACCATTGGATTTAACCATGGGCATAGCCTCATCCCATTTCATGAAATAATCAACAACCACTATAATATGATGATGCCCCCCAGCTGAAGCTGGGTTGCAATCCATGAAATCAAGCCCCCACTTAGTGAAGGGACTGACAGTGATAATTGGATGTAATGGGGTAGGATGTGAGCACATATTGCATGCAAACACCTGGCAAGGGTGGCACTTCTTGACCATATTGACATAATCTTTAAAGATCGATGGCCATAAATAACCTGCTCTCAAGATTTTTTGGGCTGTAGAAAGCCCAGATAAATGACCGCCACACGCCCCTCCGTGGCAATAATTCAACACAAGCTTAGCCTCCTCATGAGTTAAACAATGATGTAAAATGGAATCTACCCCATGGCGGTACAATGTGTTATCCACTATAAGGTAGTTCTTGGATACATGACGTAACCGTCGTTGTTCATCCCATGAAAGGTGAGTAGGGACCTTGAATGTTTGTAAATATATGATGATATCCCCATACCATGGATCCAAAGTTGAGATCAGGAAAATGTGCTCATCGACAAATGTATCTTTACAAACTTCGTCCTCCTCCTCGCTTGGGAAATCAGATATAAGCTCCGCAAAAATCAATGATTTTTTCGATTTTTCTGAAACAAACTCGAGATCAAACTCTTTCAAGATGACAATCCACTTATTATACTTTCCCCCAATCATCCTTTTAGTGAGGAAAAACTAAAATGGATTGACATGGGCTACCACCAAAGTCTGGCGAAGGAGAATATAGTGTCTCAACCTTTGAACCACATGAACGGTAGCTAAGGCAAGTTTCTCCACATGGGAATAACGGATCTCCGCATCTATAAGGTTTTGGCTCAAATAATATATGACATGCTCATGGAGCTCCTCATCCTCCTAAACCAAAACCATACTAATCGTCTCCATGGATGCGGCCACATAAAGCAAAAAGTCACGGCTATAGTCGGGTGGACTAATCATGGGGGCCGATGCTAAGGATCATTTAAGTGCATCAAAGGACTCATGGGCTCGCTCATCCCAACAGAGGTAGTGTCCTTCTTCAAAAGACACATAAAGCCTTTAGTCAAATTGGCAAAGTTAACCACGAATCTTCACAAGAAATTTGCCATGCCTTGCAAACATTGAAGATGTCTAATGTTTCTCGGGGGAGACAATTGAAGTATTGCCTTGACCTTTAAGGGATCGACTCTTATACCATCCTTGGAAACAATGAATCCTAACAAGCGACCAGACTTCACGCAAAAGATGCACTTATGAGGATTTAACTTAACTTGGTAGTGGAGGCATCTTTCAAATACTAATCTCAAATGGTAGGAATGACACATTCTCAGAAAAGAATGAGCAGCAAGGTCATCCAAAAAGACTTCAATAATTGATTTGAGATCATGGAAGATCAAGGTCATAGCCTGCTAAAATGTGGCTCCGACATTTTTAAGACCGAAACGAATCTTTTGATATGCAAGGTACCCCAAGGACAAATAAATGCAGTTTTATGTTGGTCCTCGGGTTTGATCTGGATCTTATTGTATTTGGAAAAGCCATCCATAAAGGAAAATACCTCGCTTCCCACACACTCATCCAAAATTTGATCAATAAATGGTGTGGAAAAATTATCCTTAGGACAGGAACGATTCAAGTCACGGAAATCAGTGCATATACAGATTGCTCCCTGCTTCTTATCAACCGGACGGGATTTGAAACCCACTTCGTCAAGGGAATAGGATAGATAAAACTGACATTTAACATCTTTTCTATCTTATCCTTAATCGCGGGTGCTTTTCTAGGATTCACATCACGCAAGCATTGTCGAATAGGATTAGCATTGGGATAAGTTTTAATTCCATGTTCAACAATGTGAGGGTCGATACCTGGAATTTATTTGTATGACCAAGCAAAGATATCATGAAACTCTTTAAACAACATGGTATACTCTTGAATCTTTGCATGGGAACATTCTGCCCCAATATAGACATTCTCAATCTTTCCAGGATCGCGAGAGATATTGATAGAGATGGTAGGAGATATATTCGCCATGTTTCCATCAGCCATTAAAACGGAAGAGCTCAATGGAACCACGGGACTACCAATTCTCTCACTAAGAATCTCCCTAAATTATTTACACTCCAAACGGTCAAGCTCAGGAAGAAAATAAGATCTATGATGTAACTCTTCCCAAGGTGGCTCAACCCTAGATATGGCCTCAATAATAGCTTCATCTGATGGAAAAAAACTATCAAGGAAATCATGTACGTGAGAAGAATCAACTTCCCATGTAGGTAGCACATACGGGTGTTATAGCTCAAAATGACACATCTCTGCCTATCACCACTTTCCCATGATTTTGTCACATGTTGACACTTCCATGACGACATTTCATGAAATTCACTGAAAAAACACCTAACTTGGAGGACCCATATCTTGAGTTTTGTAACTCTGTTTGACCTCATCTCTACATTGTTGGAAATATATTTATGTTAGCTAAAAATTTCTAG
This sequence comes from Pseudotsuga menziesii, assembly GCA_001517045.1. Classification (NCBI taxonomy): domain Eukaryota; kingdom Viridiplantae; phylum Streptophyta; class Pinopsida; order Pinales; family Pinaceae; genus Pseudotsuga; species Pseudotsuga menziesii. Next base: position 36,600 of record LPNX010699109.1, on the reverse strand, counting down.
AAGACACCAAAGTCTGAAAAGGCCTAGAAATACCCTAAAAATGAGTCTTTTGTGTGTACACAACTTGCTCTATATAATACCCGCGTACGTAAGAGACTTGATATATATAATAGTCACGTACACCTTATGTACGTGACTTTCTGTATTGGCAACCCGCATGTACTGGCAACCCGCATTAATGTAACTCTTCCCAAGGTGGCTCAACCCCAAACATGGCCTCAATAATAGCTTCATCTGATGGAAAAAAACTATCAAGGCAATCATGTGTGTGAGAAAAATCAAATTCCCATCTAGGCAGCACATACAGGTCCTTCTCTTCCATCCACAAAGAAGAAGGACTAGGCTCTGCAACACATTCAATATTCAGTTGATATGCTATCATTACTGCAGGCAACGGCATGTCCGTTTCTATAGGCTTACTCGAAGGACTTGGTGTAGGAAGGATCCAAGGATCTTCCATATGGGAAGTGCGAAAAGACACCGATCTCAATGAAGATGAAGCCCCACCAGAACTAGACCCAATCGTAAGAATAGGTGCAAGACAACTAAATCTTCCCATAAGGGATGGATACATACCAACACCCACACTCCCAGTTGCCAGCTAAGAATGATTGATAATCAAGATATAAGCTCCCGATGATGCAGTAGCACTTGGATTTTTGAATGATGTCTGATCAATCGTAACAATATTTGCATTAAATGGAAAGCATACAACTCAAAATAGAGAAGAAGCTATGGCTTGCATACTATACATCCAATTCCTACCCAGTAACAGATTGTAGTCAAGGGGCGCATCAACCACCTCAACCTCGATCACGACAGTCTTCCCTCCCAAATGGACTTTAAGAGAAGGAAGAATTATGTGCATCCGAAACAATCTACCATCAAAAGCATCCAACATGGTAGTGGATTTAGATAGCTTGAGGGAACCCAAACCCTTCCAACATGAAAAATACATCACGAAAGTAGCAGCACCTTCGTCAATCACAGTGCACTTGACGGTCATGTTAAGATATTCTACATGAATCAAGAGAGACACATAGTAAGGCAAGTGAGGCTATAGTCCCACGGTTTCAAATTTGATGACAGAGGAAGAGTTATCATCGTTATCACCAAGAGCAGAAAGCAAATCCTTCCTTTGCGAAGGACAACTCTGAAGTACTTCAAGTGCATACATCGCACAAGGAGTGTGGCCCAAATCCTCGACAACAGAAAAGTTCTAGGCAGCTCAGGAATTAGGATTGTGTCCCGAACGCTTTAGGAATCCCTTAGGAATGTGAGGTGTGACTTCAAGTTTATCCACAGGGTTTTCAATACGCAAAGGACTCCTGGGTGGAGCAGGTTCCTTTCCAAGTTCTGGTTGTGACGAACCATAGTCCTTCGCATGAGTCACAACCTTAGTAGCACGCACCATATTGATGCAACCATGACCACTACTGGCTTCCAGCGGGTCTTGATCTCCACCAGACTGATCATGGGTCCTCGAGTTCATGTTTTTATTATGTGGTAAAGGGTTGGTCAGCACAGCTGGGCCCTATGCTATGAATCTCGAGGCGTCTTCCATACAAGGGCACAAGTGAGTGAGGTGATCATCCTTACACAACTTGCAAGGAAACTTAACCTTACGTTTAGACTGCTTGTCCCCCCTAGCATTGTGGGAATTCTTGTCATTATAATTGGAATTTTCATTCCTATTCCCACCCTTACAATTGTTTTTACCCTTTTTCTTATTCCTTCCGGGTTGCTGGTTACCCTTCTGGTCCGACGATTGCACCGAAAGCACATTCATTGTTTGGGTGGGTTGAGATGTGTGGCTTGTCCCAAGGCATATTTGTTGATAGAAAATTGACTCACCTGTTGCACAAATGAATCCACAGGTTTGGTACTCGTACAACCAACAATGCCATCGGCATGTGGTCCAGGTTTGACTTTAGGGTCGAAACTAGAATGTAGATCATTAGGAATGATCTCATATAACAATTCGGATTGAGCATAAATAAAATCCAATTCCTGTGACCTAAAAATGGCTTGTTTATCATTCTAAACTTTGTACGTAGAAACATCCTTCGCTATATAAGGTAGTAATGATTTAAGGAACCACTCGAGGAGAAACTTCAGCGGTATGAAGGCTTTAATCAATCTCTTCCATCTATGCCACTCTTGGATATGGTCTGAGATATGTGTGGCTTTGTCTTGTTGAAATGTCGACAAGAGTTCTGTACCAACTTCGTAACGCACCGGTTGTTGGAAATGATTGAGAAAATTCATATCTAGGTCATCGAACAAAACGAATGCCCCCCTAGGTAACTCTATGTACCATTTCGATGCAAGCCCGGTGAGGGTGCGTTGAAATAGCCTTAAACAAATCAAATCATCATGTAAGGAATTAGAAGAGCACCAAAGGTGAAATGTAGTAACATGTTCACTAGGATCTTCTCCTGGTTTTCCCTTGAATTTGGGAATGTCCAAGGGAAGCTTATTAGGGACAGTCGACCAAGCTGGGTCATGAGAGACCAGATCTTTCATTAGTCTCAACAAGTCAGGTAAATTTAACGTTGCGAGGAAAGGGAGCCTAGGTTGAGCAGGTTGATGCCACGCTCCCTAATAGTTTTGGTTCACATAAGACTGATTACCATAACCACCATGGCCATGGCCATAATATCCTCCTCCCGTTTGACCCATGTAGGGTGACATGGAAGTCCCATAGTGTGGAGTACCTTGACTATTTGGAGCTACAAATCCATAATTCAAGGAGTAAGCGGGTTGTTGATACCTGTACCCATAAGGTGAATAACTCTGTCCATATTGTGATCCATAATATTGTCCATGAGAGGTTCCATAAGATGTCCCATGATATGTCCCATGAGAAAATCCATAAGTAGGAATATGGGGAACTCCCTGCGATAGATTATAAGACATTCTAGAAGAAGGAATATGACCTCCCAAAACAACAAGAGGTACTTGACTTTGAGACATGACTACGCGAGTAGCAGCAGTATGAACATGACTAGTAGCAACATTCCAGCCCGAAGGACCACGTGAATGAGGGGGAGGAATAGCATTCGAAGAACTAGGAATAGAGGACGAAGGGACATGTGAAACTATGTAAGTGGTATTCCCTATAGTCACTCGTCTTGGTTCTGGTATCTGAATAGGATTACTAACACCAGGTCTAGGATGAACATGTGATGTAGCCTCCACCATCGGGATGGAGGGTGCAATGTGACTCGTGCTCCCAAATCTCTTCGCATGGAAAGGAATCGGAATTCCCCCAGCCGTAGTGCTAGGTTCAAATTCTAACTCAACATGCTATGCCAGATCATGTGCAGGGATACCAGACATGCCATAACTAACATAACTAGTACTCGCAGGTTCGTGATGAGTCTCGTCACCCGACATCCAATACCGGCGGCCTGTGAATGAGGGATCATACCTAGAGTGTGTAGGTATATTAGGCGAAGGATCATACCTAGAGTGTGTAGGTATATCATGTGAAGGATCATATACAGGAGTAGGATCTTCTTCCCCAACCTCATCAGGTGGAGAAGACAACTCAGTAATTTCATCTTCATGATCTCCCATCATGTGTGAATCAATGTGAGAAGTAGTCTACATGGACTGTTTGTTTCTCTCTCCCAAAGGAGGAGGAGATGTAGAAGACAGAAGTCCTACTAAACGACGAGAATGATGAAGTGCCAGAACTGAATCCACAATGACTCAAAAAATGAAAAAGAATCTTCTAATTACGCAAACCATAAGCAAGCTAGCATGCACAAAGCATACCCCTATATAATCTAAAGCCAATCACAAGCAAACAAGGGTAGGATATGTGAGCTCCCAAATGAAGCAGGTATGTCTCACCTAGGAGAGGCTTGAGACTCCCATACACAACAAGTGGAGGTTCATAACCAATTATGGTGGCCCTCAGATTCAACACATATAGCGACTGTGCTATCCAACCCCAACCTGGCCGGGACACCTGCAGAATAACCCCTACAAAGTACTCCCTCAATAACCTAGGTAAGGGCACTAAGGTCACCTTAATATAATCAATGCTTAGGCGGATAGTCATAGGCAGGATTGACCGTATGGGCAGGGTAGCAAAACCTGAAAATCTCGAAAGAGCCCCCAGATATGAATACAATCCTAGAAATATCTTCGATGCTACTTAGTTATGACTAGGGGTCATCCCAATCAATACCCGTTCACACTGCCTCGTGCATAACTCCCTTGTAAGAGGAGGATCCTAAGAAACACTAATTATACCAAGGAATTTCACACTCTCACCTGGACAGACACATACATGTTGTTGTTTAGTGGTCTTGGAGAATTTACTCACAATGAACTATTCCAAGACCCTAAAACCTAATCTTGTTGGTGTGCCCTATAAAAGAAAATAGTGTAATCCATTTTAATTAAGCATTGATTTTACTTGGCTTATTACTCAAAAAGGTAGATGATCGTGCAATCAATGGTGTTATGACGCAACATGAATTAAAATGCACACCTAACAATCAATGCAAATGCATTGTGTCGAATGAAAAACAGGGCATGCTACTACGTGAAATGCAAAATTTTCTTCAAATGACAAATGCAATCATTCCTATATGAAAGCTTGACTAATACTTCTCTAAGCAAACCTAGTGCAAGTACCATGCAAAATGCAAAGTGCAATGATGCATAATGATGCAAAGAAGAAAATATTTTTGATTTTTTGAATAAAAATGAGATAATAAAGAAAAAGAATGACTCTAATACCCCCAGACTCTACAAGCACTATCAAACAGCACCCAAGCAAAGAACTAAGGTAAAAGAGACCTAATGCACTAATCCCAAAACAAAAAATTGAAAATGTAATGACAAAAACATTCTTAAAAAACAAAAATTACCCTAAAAAGCATCTCTAGTCAGAAACAGAGGTGTATACAGACTCTAGAAGCATCTAAGGAGACTCAGCAATCATCAAAACTCACCCAACAACATTCAATATTCCTCTAAAAGGAAAAACTCAGGGCATACGTGACTATGTGCAAAAAACCCACGTATATACGCGGATATCTCAGTCAAAACGGCGTGTACAAATGACTGTGAGGCAAAAACTCACGTACAGGAAGAAAAAGAGATAAAAATGAAGGCAAATAGATAAGCTAAAATTGACTCCTATCAGACACTACCAGGAAAACATGCCTCCATACATGACTCAGAAACAGAGAAATCAGAGCAATTCAAAAACATTGAACGCCGATAAAAACCCCCAAAGGAAAAATAACTAGAAACTCCGCATTGGAGTAGCTAATTCTGTTACGAAGAGAAATTCCTATGGATTGGGGTACCATAAAAGACAGATTAAATCCAGAAATAAATCCTTCCCTATATGCAAGAGAAACCAAACATCTAACACTAAAGGATCTCAATTCATACCTTATTCTGGACGATTTATGTAGATCCCCATTGAGCTTTTCCACTCCCACTTGTATTGGCAATTTGCTTCCTCAACATTCAGCAAATAAGACAAGCATGCTATATATAATTGTGTTAGATCTACTCTAGCATATATAATCAATAACATATAAGCATTTATAAGCATCCATGGATCAAATACTCATTTAAATACACATTATTGGACAGGAAAAGATATTTCTATTGAGATTAAACAGAGATTACAATAGTGACAACCTCTGTCGGCATGTATGTGAATCGGAGAAACTAAGTCCCCCACTTGGGCCTCCACCACTTCAATCCTCCATCTCTCGATAGAAAGCTCACAAGAAAAAGGAAATATTGGGAAGAACACAAAGTGCTCCAAGGGACAAAGGGATGCAGACTCAAGTATAAGCTCTGGCAACAATGGACTATAGTTTTCTTTCTCTTTAATTCCTCCTCCTTCAATGTATCCAAAAGGTTCCTTATATAGCTCTTTAATGGGGTAATGGAAGGTCGAATCCGAGTGATCTCAAGGCATATGGAAGGATAAGAGACAAGTGATTTATATCCACATCAAGGAAAACTCCAAAATAATTTGGCCTTTTGCACACATCCTGATGTACGCGGGTTTAAGGGTCAAATCCGCGTATATACGCGAGAAAGGGATTAAAAGTCGCATATGGAAATTATTGCATGTTTTTAGGGATGATCTTGGAAACATCAAAGGTACAAAAATGGTCCATGGGGTATAAAGAGTCTGCAGAGGGACAGGGAAGGCCATAAAGGTGTGATCCACCATGTGTGGTAAAATCTGCTGTAACAAATCCCACAAGGTGTTGCAAACTAGTGGTGAGGTATTTGTACCCCTCTTTTGGGGTGTTGGTACTCTTATGGTGGTGACGATATATAGTGGAACCATTGCATATGTTTTTAATGATATGGAGACCTTGAATATGATGATGATATTCTTGAAAACGTATTTGTTTCCACTTGATTGGATGTGTTGGGGTCCTTCATACCCTTGATATGATGATTATATGGTGGATCCCTCCTCCTTCTTGATGTGAAATATGTGGATGTGAAAACCATTGAATCCCTCATGCCTTTGATGATTTCCATTATATCCTTTGACCTTGGACCTTATGCATAAGGTAACATGGTCTTTGGCACCTTTATGTGTGGAGTCTTGATGTCTTGTACAAATTGAATAATTTAAGAATATTGGACCAAGTAATTAAAAATAATCCCATCACAGGGAGATAGTCCTCATCAATCCCTTTATGTTGATATGTGGAGCGTATCCTAACTCCTTACAGTTGATGAGTTTTTCTTTTTTTAAAGTTAATGTATTAATTTGTCTCTTTACAAGTAGGTCAACCTACTAAAAGAATTCAATTAATTTTTAATATAACTACTACAAGTCGGCCAGACATGGTAATAAATACTCCACGACCTATATAAATAGAAGATCGAAAATTTCATTTTTTCAACAATCAAGTCTCTCTTTGGTATTTCACAACTCTTGGACAAAAGTGTGAAACTTTGTCGAGTAGAAATTTTTTGTCATCTTTGAGGATTGAAGAGATTCACTAAAATTGAGATAACTTTCTCATACATAATCATAATTACAAAATTCTTGGCTCATTAAAAATTTTGTTGCAAGGGATATGTGATGAAATGATATAGAGTTTATCTTGGTTTATATATTGTTTCTGCATCTTGTGGTATTCAAAAGGGTATGGTTCATACTTCTGGATTTCTCTTGTGATGAAACATGTCTCTCATGCATAGAGTTCATCTTTGATATTAGTATGTGAGCCTATATATTGGTATATCTCTCTGAATTCATTGAATATGTTATGGAGGCTATGGTGATGGTTATCTTTCATATATATTGATTTGATATTGATATAGATCTTGATTATTATCTTGGATATTGGTGTTTTTATTGACTATTGTATAGTACAGTATCGAATGAGAAGTTGGCATCTAAGTAATATATATTGTGCGTGATTTCTTTGATCAACCTAAGTGTTTTGTTTGAAAACTAGTTTGACAAATGTTGATCATTGTGTCTTTGACCTAAGTGGAGATGGACTGTTATTGACTATTAATGAAAACCTTTGATAGTATTGTAAGTCATTATTTGCTTGATATTTGTTTGATTTGTTAACTTCATTTGAGTGGAGTGAGAATTTTTTTTTGTCTAAGAGTTTATGGGATTGACTGAGTTTGACAATTTTGGTTAAGTCTTTTATCTTCTTGGTCAAGCTTAGTTGGTTGAGGTTTATCATGTTTAATTGTCATGTATTCCTTGACTGTGATTGAGTTTGGTTGTGGTGTCAATGAGTTGAGTGTGATTGGACAAAGTTTGGTTGAACTTATGTGAAGTCTCTTGGTTTCTCAAATGTGTCTCTTACTTTATGAACTAGTCCAAGTATGAAGGTTTGGTTGACTATCGGAGAACTTGATTAGATTACCACAAGTATATGATTGATTTTCCATAGGTGCACAACCATATTGGTATAGGTTGGTTCTGTTGAGATGGACTGGCACATGTTTCCTTATGTGCAGTTGGTCCGAGTCACACTGGATGAGTTGTATGAGTAGTTGGTTAGACTCAGGTGGGATAAGTTTGGTGAGCAGTTGGTTAGACTAAAATTGACTTAGTCGGATGATGTGAGCAACATATTGATTATACATTTTGTTTTTAACAGGTTGTTGTTACAGGTTATTGGTACAGGGGTGGTGCAGTGGTCAGTTGATGAGAAGTGGTCAAATTATGAGTAGTGATAGTTGATGAGCAGTGGTCAACAATGATAGTTGATGACCAGTGGTCAACAATGACAATTGTTGTGAAGTGTGGTGCAAGTTGAGCAGTGTGGTGTAGTGTCATACATGTGTTGATTAGAAGGTCCACAGGATTTGTGCAGTCGTGGTTCAATAATTTCTATCTTCATATCAAGGTGGAATGACAAGGAAAGGAAATCTATGGAGATAGGGATTCCTTCAGGTTGCATCTTGTAAATCAGGGGGTTGTAGCCTCCTTCCAGTTGTAGTTGGATGATTGAAGTCATTGTAACAAGGGGGTTGTGTTAGAAAAATAAGATCGTAGAGCATTAGCAATTATACAATTAAATAATTAAAAAATATACAAATCTTAAACACATTACAAGAGAGACACAAATATAACGTGGTTCACCTAAGACGGGCTACACCCACAAAAAAATTGTCAGTCCTTTATTATTATACCATCCAACAAAATTAAGGGATAGAACCTGCAACAACCCCATTGCACTTCCTATTCACACTCTCACAACCTCTCTCACACAATCACAAAGATTGTTTTTCAATGCTCCAATACAATACACAATTGTATTACAATGCTTTCCTTTTATAGGGGAATTACCATGGGAAAATACTATAGGTCACCCAATACCATGGTTTTGCAAACTGTTGGCCAACAAACATCCCAAAAATTTCTTTCGGGGGATTCTCCTCTAGACCCCCTAGTCGGGGGGATGGCCCCCCTGCACCCCCAGCTGCGATGAGTGTATAGTAAAACTGGGGTACAAACATAGCTGAACAATAACATCTTGGAATCTGGAATATTAGGCTCCATAACCTACAATCTCCCTCTTGGAGACTGATCATAACAAATCCACCGTTGCTGCACTTGTTGAACTATGCTCTGAACCTTGGACTTGGAAAGTTTCTCATTTTCACCTTCATTCTTGAAGGCCAATAGAAACCAAGTAGGAGCTTAGTTTCTCTTCGGCTACTAACTTTGTCATCATGTATGTAGGATTCTGGCTAGTATGTATCTTTTCCAACTTTAACAGTTCATCTTCTAGAACAGATCTTATGAAGTGGTACTTGAGCTATATATGTTTAGTATTCGAATGAAAGGTTGAATTATTTGAAAGATGAATGGAAATTTGGTTGTCACTATACAACATGTTATCCTGCTGCTTCTTACCCAATTCCTCCATTAACCTCTATAACCAAATAATCACCTTACTAGCCTCTGTATCAGCAACATACTCTGTTTTCATTGTTGAAAGTGCAAAAACCTTTTGTAGTTTCAAAATCCAACTTATTGTTGTTCCACCCATAGTAAAGACATACCATGTGGTTCTCCTCCTGTTGTCTTTATCACCTGCCATATCCGCATCAGCATATCCCTATAGAACAGTGTCTAAACCTCCAAAACATAATGCATGAGAAGTGGTACCTCTCAAATACCTAAGAATCCATTGTACTTATTTTCAATGCTCTTTACCTATATTGTTAATATACCTGCTCACAACTCCTACTCCATGTGCAATATCTAGTCTTGTGCACACCATGGAATACATCAAGCTGCCAATTGATGATGAATAGGAAATCTTGGACATGTATTTTATCTCTTCCTGTGTCCTAGGACACGTCTCCTTACTTAGTTTAAAATGGTTGGCTAGAGGTGTACTAACTGGTTTTGCATTCTTCATTCTAAACATCTCCAACACATTTTCTATGTAGTCTCCTTGATACAATGTCAATTTGTGATTTTTCCCGTCTCTTGTTATTCTCATACCAAGGATTTGCTTTGCATCACCCAAATACTTCATCGCAAATGATTTATCTAGTTTTATTTTCAGCCAATTTATATCATGCATGTTAGACCCTACAACATTAATGTCATCCACATACAGTAACAAGATAGTATATCTTCCATTTTCTAACCTCTTGAAATAAACATAGTGGTCAGAATGACATCTACTATAACCCTCTTCTATCATAAACTTATCAAATTTTAAATAAAACTGCCTTGAAGCTTGCTTCAGGCCATACAAGCTCTTCCTCAACCTGCAAGCCAAACTCTTCTTACCTTTGACTTCATACACCTATGGTTGTTGCATATAAATATCTTCCTCCAAATCCCCATGTATAAAGGTCGTTTTTACATCTAACTATTCAAGATGCAAATATTCTACCACCACTAAACTTAAAATAGTCCTAATTGAAGTCATTTTAACAACAAGAAAAAATATATCATCAAAGTATATACCTGTCTTTTGTACAAACCCCTTTACAACAAGTCTAGCCTTGTACCACTTATTTCCTCCATCTTCTTCCTTCAACCTGTAAACCCATTTATTCTGTAATGCTCTTTTTCCTGCAAGCAACTCAACCAAATCCCAAGTCTAGTTTCTTACCAATGATTCCATCTCCTCATCCATGCCTTTCTCCCACTTATTTTTAGTTTCTACCTTCATTGCCTCTTCATAACATTTTGGTTCACTAGAATCAGTCATAAATAAATAATACAGTGAAGGAGAGAAGCATTCAGGGGATCTACTTAACCTGGTAGATATTCTTACATGTGCAGGAGTTTGAGGTACCTACTGTTTCTCTTGATTTGTTGGTACCTTTGGAACTTCATTTTATTTGATTTCATCAAGCACTGTGTACTCTGTGTTTTGCTTTTCCTCTTTATTTCCCTACGACTGATATTTGTACATAACCTTTTCGTTGAATACTACATCTTTACTCCTAATGATTTTGTGATTTTCATAATCCCACAAGCGATAACCAAAATCATCAACCCTGTATCCAATAAAGGTACATTTATTGGATTTAACCTCAAGATTTGATCTATTTTCTTTATCAATATGGACAAATGATTCACAACCAAAAGTTCTCATAAACGAGTAGTTTACCTTCTTGTCTTTCCATGCCTCCTCTGGAATCCAATCATCCAAAGTGCTTGAAGGCCCTATGTTTCCTAAATAAATAGCAGTCATTAGAAGAAATTTCAACTCAAAATGGGCCTTTTAAATATAATTCAAATTCCATGTCATCATGTGTTAGCCAATGAAATTTCTTTAATTTTTAAATACCATATAGGTCTTAAACAATTTTATAATATAAATTTGGGGATAGGTATCATAAAAAAACTACTTTTTTCGTATTTTCGACATATCTCCCTGTGTTTTTACTCAAATTTCGCTCGGAAGAGCTCATTGCATGTAGAATTAAATTCTGCATCCAACGAGTACCCACTCGGCATACTTTTGGATGGACCCTGCTACCCCAAAAACAACAAATACCTGAAAAAACAGTTTTTCCAGGTATTTCTTGTTTTTGAGGTAGCGGGGTCCATCAAAAGTATGCCGAGTGGGTACTCGTTGGATGCAGAATTTAATTCCACATCCAATGAGCTATCTTGATTGAAATTTGAGTAAAAACACGGGGAGATATGTTGAAAATATAAATAAAAAAGTAGTTTTTTTCTTTTTTTCCTCCAAAATTAATAAATATTATTTTATTATTTTATTAATTTTCTTTAGGAGGCCCATTTTGAGTTGAAATTTTCTCTAATGATCTACAACATCATCCCAAAACTATAAGGGAAACCCTACATGAAATCTCATACACCTTGCATGATCATTCTTTTCATCCTCTCTGACACACCATTTTCTTGTGGTGTTCCAGGGACCGTCTTCTCTCTGTGAATCCCATTGTATGAATAGTTACTATCAAACTCTTTGCTGCAGTATTCACCTCCATTATTAGATATGAGACATTTCAACCTTTTTCCTGTCTCATTTTCAACCAAATATTTCCACTTCTTAAAAGTAGCAAACAAATCAGATTTCTGTCTAATTCAATAAACCCAAGTTTTTATAGTTGCATCATCAATAAAAATAACATAATAACAAGAGACACCAAGAGATTGTAGTTGAGGAGGTCCCCATACATATGTATGCAAAAGCTATAACTTTTCACTCTTTTTTTGTTTCCAACCCTGAGAAATCTAACTCTCTTTTGTTTGCCATAAACACGGTTTTCACAAAATTCCAAACTTACTTGCTTCATATCTGGAAGCAATTTCCTTGAGTGGAGAATCTGCATCCCCTTCTCACTCATGTGGCCAAGCCTATGATGCCACAAAAATGCACTTGTTTCTATGAAAGCTACAGAGATAAAATAATCAGTATTATGAGGACATAAATACAACGCACCTATCCTATCTCCTTTTTCTATTACCAATTCTCCTTTAGTGATATTCCACCACATTTTTCCAAACATAGACAAACAACCACTATCTCCCAAATTCCCTATTGAGATCAGATTTCTTTTAATAGTAGGAATATGCCTTACATATTTTAGCACCCATTCATTTCCATTATTTAAATTAATATGTACCTTACCCATTCCAACAATTTTACATGGTTCGTCATCCCCCAATAAAACATGTCCAAAATCACCCGGAACATATTAATCATGAAATAATTTCCTATGGGGTGTAGCATGACATGAAGCCCTTGAATATAATACCTAGTAATCAATAGTATTATCTAATGCAAGAATCAAAGCATATTGTAACACATCACCTGCCNATTTCCTATGGGGTGTAGCATGACATGAAGCCCTTGAATATAATACCTAGTAATCAATAGTATTATCTAATGCAAGAATCAAAGCATATTGTAACACATCCCCTGCCACATTTTCTTCCAGAGTAGTCTCTTGCTACCTGTCTCCTTTCTTCTTTGTAGCTCTGCAGTATTTTTTCAAATGTCCTTTCTTACCACACCTCCAACACTCTATATTTACAAATATGGACTTGTATCTGCCCTGTATATACTTTCTGCAATTACCTGGGATCCTTCCTCTCTCATTTTTTCTTCCCCTACTCTCCATGGTCAACGCATTACCTGATGTCTCACATGTGTTTTTTCTTCACATTTCCTCACTAAGAATAACACCAGTAAAATCATTAAATTTAAGAGTGTTTGAACTAAGGATAGAGTTACTGTTAGAATAATCAACCCATATTTAGCTACCTTAGACATTAATTAATCCATTTTTTTTTTATTTGCCTAGTTTCCAATATCCCACTCTATGCAAGTTGTCTGCCACATGTCCTAGAAGTCAAACTTTCTAAAACTGAGTCATGGAGCACTTGGGAAACCTCCTAGAAACCATATTTAGCATGTCTTCTTTATTCCAGATCCTCACTAGCGCATATCTTCTTTTTCTGCTAAGTTGCCTGCTTTATTGAGATGTATGGCAAAAAGGAAAGTAAGACTAGGTGAAGTTGACTTATTTTTTGCCCTCATCATCCTCCATTATTTTCTCCTAATAAAAGCATGTATGAGTTTTATTTCCATCACTTATTAGCTTGCCTACTTGAATTTTCCAATTCATGAGCCTCTAGTTAGATTTGGAAACTGCTTTATGCACCTATGGGGGATTTGACTAGATTTAGTAAGCCTACTTTTTGACTATTTCGAATGGCATCCTTATGCATTCAAATCTCTCATGTAATTATATATTACAGAAGCCTATGACGTCATAAGTTTTCCTATTGTACACTTATTCAATACCGATTAGTGTTATGCTCCAATTTCAGTCTCCTTTGTGTGTACATTTGCATGTTTGATTAGCAATTTTGTGAGTGCAATTGTTCTATCACTTGGGTTCAATTTCCACATGGTATCAGAGCCTTTTAAGATCAATTTCTCTCCTTTCATATTGCTATTTTAGGTTCGACGTCTTGACTGGGAGCAAATTCTTCTGGTTGAAGGGCACAATTCATAACTATGGATCAATCTGAAAAGATCATCTTGACTCCATTTAATTTATTTGAATGGAAAGTAGAGATGGAGATACTATTGAGAGCGAAGGGTCTCTACAAGGTGACTATGGCAACTGAGGTAGAGCCGAATGTAGATGCAGAGGAAATTAAATGGCACAACAGGAGGGATGAGGCCTATGGTCTTCTGTTTCTGAGCATATCTAGAGACCTCCTCTTCCATCTTGATGGATTGACATCACCTAATGAAGTGTGGCAGAATATTGTAGAGATTTTTGGTAAGATATATGAGATGAGAGGACATCAAATCGATAATGAATTGATCTCTTTGATTCCTAGCAGCTTCGAATCCCTCCAACTCTACTTTTCCAAGTTTAAAGCCCTTGTTTTGCAGCTAAAACAGTGTGGAATTGAAAAAAGGAAGAGCAGCTAGTTTTGGCCATATTCTTGAAGCTTGGCCCTAACTATTCAATGTTTTTTTCAACCTTCCATGCCACCAAGTTGACATCTCGAGCCTAGAAGATTCCTAAGCTTGCAGAGTTCATGGAATCCCTCACACAAGAACAAGATAAACTGGTGATGATGGTCACCATCAAACCTTCCAAAGACCAAGATTTGGTTGCTGGAGATTTGAGGGTGGATTCAAAAGGTAAGAAGAAAGCTAAGAAGCCACCTGAGCAAAAGAGAGACAAGAGCAAGTCTCAAGAGGAGCCCCAAGGATCCAAGAAGAACTTTGAGAAGAAGAATAACAAAGGAGAAATGAGCAAGTGCGCCTACTGTAGTAAGGGCTATCATCCTGAAAGATCCTACATGAAGAATCAGATTGACATGTTGACCCAACTCCTGGAGAACAATAACATCTCCCTTCCTGATTGCTCAAAGAAGAGGGAAGGAGGATCAAATTAAAAGGACAGAGAGAGAGTACATGCATTGGTTTCCGGTACATCAAGCTCACCTAGCTTTATCATAGACTTTGGAGCTTCAAGACATATGGTTTCGAACAAGGAGGCATTCTCCTCTCTTGACATGTCAAAAGGTCCACCAATAGTGCTGGGAGATGACTCTCTCACTGACATTTTGGGCAAAGGAAGGATTGATCTTGACCATGGTAAGCTCAGTAATGTATTGTATGTTCTAGGTCTTTCCTCTAACCTCTTGTCAGTGTATCAGATGCCCCACATAGGGTCTCTAAATAAGGTCATATTATCCCCTGATGATGTTGAGATCACAGAGATCTTGAATGGTAAAGTCATTGCAAAAGGAGTTGTAGATCACACTTCGAAGGTATACATGTTTTCACATTTTCTACTGTGACTCAAACCCCTTTGCTCTTCTGATTCATGCTAATGAGGCAAGCAAGATTTGGCATGAAATATTTGTCCATATTAACTATAAGTATCTTTCTGATCTAAGTGAAAAATAAATGGTCATAGGGTTACCAAAGATTAAATTTTCCAAGGGAGTCTGTCAAGGTTGTATCCTAGGAAAACACCGAGAGCATAAATTTGAGAGAGCTAGTCATGAGAGAACCTCTACACCTCTTGATTAGATCCACAGTGATGTTTCTGGTCCATTTCCTCATATGTCAATGATTCAAGACAAATATGCATTGACCTTCATAGATGAATTTTCCAGGTATTGTTGGGTTTACTTCCAGAAGCATAAGTCTGAAGTTTTTGGCCTCTTCAAAGTCTTTAAGGCTTTGGTTGAAAACCATTCTGGAAGGAGACTCAAGATCCTCATATCTGACAATGGTGGTGAGTATGTCAAGTCTGATTTCATTCAATATTGTGAAGATGCAGGTATTTAGATGCAGCATTCAATCCCTTACACACCACAACAAAATGGTGTTGCTGAGAGAAAGAACAGATCATTGAAGGAGATGGCAACTTGTATGATGGAGGCTAAGACTTTGCCACCAAAGTTTTAGGCCGAGGCTATAAAATGTGCATCCTATATCTAGAATAGGGTGCCTCATAAAAATCTTGATGGTATGACTCCTTTCTAATATTGGAGTGGGCACAAGCCAGATGTGACCCATTTCAGGATTTTTGGCTCAAAGGCTTGGGCTAGAATTCCAACAAAAAAGAGGAAGGCTTTGCGGACCCAAAGCCAAGAGTGTCTATTTGTTGGGTAATATAAATATTCAAAATGGTACAAGCTGATCAATTTGAGCACAAACAAAGACTTCATTGAAAGGAGTGTTCAGTTCCAAGAAGAGCCTTTAGCAGCAGTTGAAGTTGGAGAGTCTTCTTCACCACCAGAACCATTGAATGTAAGTGAAGAGACAAATGAGTTTTCTGATTCTGATATGTCTGATAATGATGATTTAATTGCATATCTTGATATTCATACAAGACCAAAATGGGCAGCAAAGACCATTCATGCAGCTGGGGAACTAGCTGGAAATCCTAGTGATCCTAGGAGGACTAGATCTCAGTTTGAGAGTGCCCTGTGTATGAAAGACCCTTTGTTTGCAGAGAAGTGCTATATTATGGTTGAATTATACCCATGGACATATGAATATGCAGCACATGATACAATATGGTAAACATCCATGGAAGAAGAATTCATCTCACTCCAGAAGAACAACACTTGGGAACCGGTTGATCTTCCCCATGGAGGAAGCTAGTTCAATGTAAGTGGGTTTTCAAAACTAAGTTTACTACTGATCGTTCACCTTTGAAATATAAGGCAATATTGGTAGCCAAGGGCTACTCACAGGTACATGGTATTTACTACAATGATACCTTTGCACCAGTGGCAAATATGGACTCCATCAGGCTAGCCTTAGCCATTGCAGCTTCAAAGCAATGGGAGGTACATCACATGGATGTGACGTGTGCTTTCCTGAATGGAGATATTACTGAAGAGATTTACATGCAGCAGCCTCAATGGTTTGTGTCTAATCCATATTTTGTGTGCAGGTTAAAGTAATCATTGTATGGGCTTAAGCAAGCCCCCAAGGCTTGGTATGCCAAGATTGATGGATTTCTGCTATCATTGAGTTTTGTTCGATGCAAGTCTGATCCTAATGTTTATTTGAAGCTGATTCATGGTTCTTTGATGATTATTGTCTTGTATGTGGATTACCTTCTGATTACAGGAAGTTCAAAGGAAGAAATTGCCTCCTTGAAGGATGCAATGAACCATGCATTTTCTATGACTGATTTGGGGTTGTTGAGCCAATTCTTGGGTCTCGAAATTGCTCAATCCCAACATGGAATAAAAGTACATCAGTCCAAGTATGCTTTATATTTGTTGAAAAATTTCAATATGAAATATTGCAAGCCAAGCAAGACTCCCTTCCATTCAGGTGTTAAGCTTGAAGAAGTAGGTTCTTCTCCTATGGTAAATAATACACTGTATAGGCAATTGATTGGGTGTTTGTTGTACCTTACACACACTCGACCTGATATTTCTTATGCAGTAAGTGTGGCCTCAAGATACATGTATCAGCCTCATGAGATCCATTGGAGAGCAGCCAAAAGGATCCTTAACTTTGTTCAGGGAACAAGAACTCATGGGATCTTCTACAAAGCTAAATCTGATCTTGATTTGATTGGGTTTACTAACAGTGATTAGGAAGGTCACAACACAGATCGAAATTCAACATCAAGATATGAGTTCATGCTTACTGGAGGACCAATCAGCTGGTCAAGCAAGATACAGAGCTCCATAGCACTCTCATCTACATAAGCAAAGTACAGAGGAGTTGTAAATGCAACAACTCAATGTTTATGGTTGTAGGGGATACTTCGTGAGTGTGGCTTCGAATCAGAGTTTTCAACTATTACCTATTGTGATAATTAGAGCACCATTCAAATATGCAATGATCCAGTTCAGAGACAGAGAACCAAACACATTGAGATCCATATGCACTGCATCAGACAGCTTGTGCATGATGGCACCATTCACCTACTCTTCTGTGCATCTTCAGAACAAGTAGAAGATATCTTCACCAAATTTTTTTGTGAGAAGATGTTCAAAAATATCAAATCACTGTCGGGGATTACTTATCATGCTATGAAGCATGATTGATGACAAGATTTTCAAATTTTTTTTTACTGTCCATGTTTAAAGGAGGATTTTCCCACTGGGTTTTTGCCTCTTTCCTTGGTTAAATGGACATGCAAAATGTAAAGGGTGACTAAGTCTTGTTGCTAGGCCCTATAGTTTTCTGATATTTACTCATAAATTCAGGATTAAGGGGAGGTGTTAGAATAATCAAACCATAGTTAGCTACCTTAGACATTAATTAATCCATTTTTGTCTTATTTGCCTAGTTTCCAATATTCCACTCTATGCAAGTTGTCTTCCACATGTCCTAGAAGTAAAACTTGCTAAAAATGAGTCATGGAGTGCTTGGAAACCTCCTAGAAACCATATTTATCATGCCTACTTTATTCTAGATCCTCCCTAGTGCATATCTACTTTTTCTGCTAAGTTACCTGCTTTATTGAGATGTATGGCAAAAATGAAAGTAAGACTAGGTGTAGTTGACTTGTTTTTTTCCCTCATCATCCTCCATTATTTTCTCCTAATAAAAGCATGTATGATTTTTATTTCCATCACTTATTATCTTGCCTACTTGACTTTGCCAATTCATGAGCCTCTAGGTAGATTTGGAAACTGCTTTATGCACCTATGGGGGATTTGACTAGATTTAGTAAGCCTAATTTTTGACTATTTCGAATGGCATCCTTATGCATTCAAATATCTCATGTAATTATATATTTCAGTATCCTATGACTTCATAAGGTTGGCTATTGCACACTTATTCAATACATATTAGTGTTATGCTCCAATTTCAGTCTCCTTTGTGTGTAAATTTGCATGTTTGATTAGCAATTTTGTGAGTGTAATTGTTGTATCACTTCGGTTCAATTTTCACAGTTACTTACAACCATGAACAAGTGTTATGGAGAGAAATTCCTATAGCTTGGCGTACCACAACAAATAGATTAACTCCATAAATCAATCCTTTCCTATATTCAAGAGAAACCAAACATCTAACACTAAAGGATCTCGATTCGTACCTTGTTCCAGACAGTTGATGTAGATCCCCTTTGAGATTTTCCACTCCCACTTGTATTGGAAATTTGCTTCCTCAACATTCAGCAAACAAGGAAAGCATGCTATATATAATTGTGTTAGACCTACTCTAGCATATATAATCATTAACATATAAGCATTTAAAAGCATCCATGGATCAAATACTCATTCAAATACAAATTATTGGACAGGAAAAGATATTTATATTGATATAAAATAGAGATTACAATAGTGACAACCTCTGTCGGCACATCTGCGAATCGGAGAAACTGAGTCCCCCACTTGGGCCTCCACCACTTCAATCCTCCATCTCTCGATAGCAAGCTCACAAGTAAAAGGAAAGCTTGGGAAGAACACAAAGTGCTCCAAGGGAAAAAGGGATGCAAACTCAAGTATAAGCTCTGACAACAATGGACTATAGTTTTCTTGCTCTTCAATTCCTCCCCTTTCAATGTATCCAAAGGGTTCCTTATATAGTTCTTCAATGGGGTAATGGAAGGTCGAATCCGAGCGATCTCAAGGCATATGGAAGGCCAAGAGACAAGTGATTCAGATCCACATCAAGGAAAAATCCAAAATAATTTGGCCTTTTGCACACATCCTGATGTATGGGGGTTTAAGGGTCAAATCCACGTATATACGCGAGAAAGGGATTAAAAGTCACATATGGCAATTATTCCATGTTTTTAGGGATGATCTTGGAAACATCAAAGGTACAAAAATGGTCCATGGGGTCTAAAGAGTCTGCAGAAGGATAGAGAAGTCCATAAAGGTGTGATCCACCATGTGTGGTAAAATCAGCTGTAACAGATGGCCCCTAATGTGTGAGGTTAGAGGGGTCATACGATGGCCGAAATACATTATAAGTCCATCCCAGAAGTGGAGTGATGAAGAACCTAGTGGAAGAACCAGCCATCCAATCAATACAATACAATAATCAAACTCTGCACATAACTGCAAGTAGATATAGCAGTCCCAGATACATAAGAGTACAATGGCCATGAATAGGCATGATACAAAATATGACATGTGTGGTCATCACCACGTACAATATAGATAGATCAACATCTCCAAGATGAAGATATACATAGGATCATGATCTCCATGTAGGCTGAAGATATATAATGGATCAAGATCTCCAAAATGGTTGGAAATATCTGACATATACTAGAATCAAGTCACGAGAGCTGAAATCTCATGAACACTGGCACGATCATGGAGGTAGCATATAATATGCCACCAGTATGGAAGGTATTCTACACAAACCGCTATGAGTACATGTCCTACTATGTGAATAGAGGTGTCAAGGTCGAACATAGTAGTCCATCGTCTGATTACCGGTCATTGATGTATACCGTTAACAGATGCGAGGTCACCCACCGATAATGAAAATGGGAATCAAGGTACTAGAGTGCAAACTAACAAGTGTGAATAAATTTTTTGAGGTCGAACACTTGAGAGAATCCATCGATCAGGGGACATTGATGTATTCCCAAAACTGTCGATGGCGAGAGAAGCTGCCACTAATGACTGCAAGTCTCAAGGCACTCAAAAATGACTCTAGATTCCTATCCCAGAATAAATGATTTGAAGTCGATGGGATGAAAGCCGCTGTAAGGAGGGAAATAAATCATCCCCCATCATCCAACATGAGGTACTCATCAAAGCTGTATAATGTGGAAGGACTCGATCATAATGTGTATGAACCAGTAACTATACCGGGAATGGACGACATGAAAATTCAAGATAACTAAGGAATGGCCGACTCAGGTTTCAATTTCCTTCGAACAAGAGCATAAAGGTGAATGGTGACTGAATGTAGGAAGCATAGACTCAATATACAAAACTGGGACATCTCTACAACATAGGAGGCATCGATAGAGGCTGATCCATAGGAGCTGGAAGCTTAACCAGTTGGCGGAGATAAACTCAAAGAAATGAGTACAACTCCTAAAGTCAAACTATTAACCCAACCAACAGATGTGATATACAGTGCTCTATTCGAAGGTGACACGACTCGACCACTGCCAAAGATAATATCTTTTCTTGTTCAGTTTTTTTTTTTTTTTTTTTTTGGACTTTTCCAAATATTTGAAAATCTTGGAAAAGAATAAAATTGCTTTATATTACATACTAGGAGGAGACAAGTGTCAAGGGACAAACAAACTAGTTCCAAGCAATGAAACATACCTATGCTCAATGCAAGGACATATGTGTAAGATAGTGACACTCGGGGGAAAGTCTCCTCCCGGTAAAAATCAAGAATCAAGCTGCAAAGGATATATAAAATGGCTATGCGTGGCTAGACATGAGACAAGCTCAAGCTATATGGATGATACTCAAAGTTAGGGAAGCTGGCATAAGGCTCAATAAGGCAGGCAAAGCTCATGATAATGCAATTACAACTTGACATAAGGGAGTCCTGAGGAAATGTCCAGCATAAAGTTTAAGAGGAGTATGAAGCTCTTGCTCAAAGTCATGGAGGTACTATAAAAAGGACTTCTGGACCTAAGAGAGGACTCACATCATGGGTTCCAAATGCAAAGGGGAGCTAACTAGGACACCCGTGTATAGGAAAGCTCTACCATTCACATAGTACCACTTCTAACAACAACATGAAGGTTCTGTGATACAATGGAATGGGTTCGTAACTAAGGTTAAAATGGAACCGTCATATGGAAATGCATAAGTGCAAGCACATGTGATATCCTAACCTATATGCCAGTTCAGAAATAATACCTATGATAGGAACAAACGGGTCGAAACCTTGGAGAGAGTGTACAAAAATTGGACCCTACATGACAACCATATTAGTCCAAAACAACCCAAATAGTCAATAAATAATCCAAACTATAGGGAATAGGGAGGAATGATCATGAAAAATACACCCAAAGGAAAAAATGTGGTGAACGATGGGACATAAAAAGGAAAGTAAGGTGTAGACCCAACGTTCACGTATCCACTACCACCCCCGTGAGGGTGACCACTGATGTAAATATTGAGCGAAGGGAATAAAAATCCTCCACAAATGGAGTAGAGGATGGAATATGACCATTCCCAAATTTATGAGCACGGTAAGGGGCTATGATGCCGCCAAGTCTGACACCAGGGTCCGTACTAGGACCAAGGATGGGTGATAGGATACCAGGCATGCTGAAAGTAAAAGGATCCAAACTCAAGAGAGCATAAATATACTCAAGTAATCGTGATCCCAAAGGCCAATTAGCACACAAAGAGAACACTCCTAAGAAAATATACAGCCAAAATACAAGCAAGCCAAGGGGAGGATATGTGAGCTCCCAAATGCAGCAGGTATGTCTCACCTAGGAGAGGCTCGAAACTCCCATCCACTACAAGTAGAGGTACATAACCAATTATAGTGTCCCTCATCTTCAACGCATATAGCGACTGTGTTGTCCGACCCCTACCTGGACCGAACACCTGCAGAATAACCCCTGCAAAGTAACCCCTTGATAGCCTAGGTAAGGAAACTAAGGTCACCTCAATATAGTCAATGATCAGGCAGACAGTCACAGGTGGGATTGACCATATGGGCAGGGTAGAAAATTCTGAAACTCTCGAAAGAGCCCCCAGATATGAATACAATCCTAGAAATATCTCCACTGCTACTCAGTTACAACCAGGGGTCATCCCAATCATAACCGCTCACACTGCCTCGTGCTTAAATCCCTTGTAAGAGGAGTGTCTTGAGAAACACTAACTATACCAAGGATTTCACTATCTCACCTGGATAGACACCTACTTGTTGTTTTTTAGTAGTATTGGAGACTCACAATGAACTATTCCAAGACCCTAAAACCTAGTCTTGTTGGTTCACCCTATAAAAGAAAAGAGTGTAATTCATTTTATTATGCGTTGATTTTAATTGGCCGTAATTACTCAAAGGGAAATGGCCATGCAACTAATGACATTATGACTCAGCAGTGAAATAAATATGCACACCATAACAAATAATGCTAACTGCAATATTTGTCAAATGAAAAACAGGGTATGCCACTACATGAGATGCATAAAAAATAATTCCTTCGATGTACATGCAATCCTTCCTATATGAAATCCTAAATACAACTTTCATCCAAGCAATCCAATGCAACTAACTCCTCAAATCCATATCTACGATGCAACTAAGAGTACAACTACTTTGTATTTTTAAATATAAAAGAATGAAAAGTGCAATAAAAGTCATCTAAAACTCTTAGTCTCTACAGCAAGTATAAAACACAAGCCCAGCAAGACACCGAGACAAAAAAGAGTAATGCACTAATGGCAAAACAAAAAGGATAAATGACTAAAACTACTTTCAAAGAAAAATCAATGAAAAAGCGGTCTCTAGTCACAAAAGAAGCATCCAACAGACAACATCAGACCCAAGGAAGACCCAACCACACTCACAACCCACCCAACAACTTTCGACAACATCAAACTCACCAAAATGAAGGATGTGCGTGATTGTTTAAAGAACAGTTGCATATATACACGTCTTTTGGCCAAAAATCTACATGTATACATGGATTTTGGCCAAACACCTACGTGTAGACACAAATTTTGGCCAAAAATCCGTGTATGTACGTAACTTTTGGCCAAAAACCTACATATACAGAGAAGACAGTAGTAAAAAGTAGGCCAAGGGTCAAACCAATAAAGGGGAGTGTCAATGGATGAACATACTATAAAATGCAACATAGAAACAAGGAGAAACAAATAGCAATTCAAGAATATCAAGCACATTGTGCCCCAAAACCCCAAAGAAAAACAAGGAACATCCCCAGTGGAGTCGCCAATTTTGTTACGGAGAGAAATTCCTGTGGCTTGGGGTACCACAACAGATAGATTAACTCCAGAAATCAATCCTTTCCTATATACAAGAGAAACCAAACATCTAACACTAAAGGATCTTGATTCATACCTTATTTCGGATGGTTGATGTAGATCCCCGTTGATCTTTTCCACTCCGCTTGTATTGGCAATTTGCTTCCTCAACATTCAGCAAACAAGACAAGCATGCTATATATAATTGTGTTAGACCTACTCTAGCATATATAATCAATAACATATAAGCATTTAAAATCATCCATGGATCAAATACTCATTCAAATACACATTATTGGACAAGAAACGATATTTCTATTGATATAAAACAGAGATTACAATAGTGACAACCTTTTTCAACACGTCTGCGAATTGGAGAAACTGAGTCCCCCACTTCAATCCTCCATCTCTCGATAGAAAGCTCACAAGAAAAATGCAAGCTTGGGAAGAACACGAAGTGCTCCAAGGGACAAAGGGATGTAGACTCAAGTATAAGCTTCGGCAACAATGGACTATAGTTTTCTTACTCTTCAATTCCTCCCCTTTCAATGTATCCAAAGGGTTCCTTATGTAGTGCTTCAATGGGGTAATGAAAGGTCGAATCCGAGTGATCTCAAGGCATATGGAAGGCCAAGAGAGAAGTGATTCGGATCCACATCAAGGAAAACTCCAAAATAATTTGGCCTTTTGCACACATCGCGATGTACACGGGTTTAAGGGTCAAATCCACGTATATACGCGAGAAATGGATTAAAAGTCACGTATGGCAATTATTGCATATTTTTAGGGATGATCTTGGGAACATCAAAGGTACAAAAATGGTCCATGGGGTCTTAAGATTCTGCAGAGGGACAGGGAAGGACATAAATTTGTGATCCACCATGTGTGGTAAAATCAGCTGTAACACCAAGCTATTCCATCTTTCTTGCAATGAGCACAATATTAGAAGAGCCCTAACCTCATCATCAAAGTTCACTTTTACAGAAATTAGATAACTGGTAAGCATATTAAATTCATTTATATGGTCAGCAACAGATCCACCTTTTGACATCTTCATATTAAATAAATGCTTCATTAAAAATACTTTGTTGGAAGTCGAGGGTTTTTCATAGAGATTAGTTAATGCGCTCATCACACCCTCTTATGCCTTTTATTTTGAGATATTGGAAGCCATCGATGAAGTCAAGCTCAGTGGTATTGTTCCTAGTGCCTTTCTGTTAAGAACCTCCCATTCTTCATCCTTCATAGTCGTTGGTTGTTTTGGTTTCCATCCAACGATAGGTACAAATCCTTCTGGTACAAATAGTCCTCCATTTGCATCTTCCATAACTGGTATTTTTGGCCATTAAATTTCTCGATCCTAAAATTTCCTTCTTCTTCCATTGCTCCCACTCAAACCAGGAACCCTTCTTTCATACGATTTTACCATCCAAATAGACCTTTTGGATCTGATACCAATTGCTAGAAAAAAAGGATTGTGGAGCAATAACAATTATACAATTAAATAATTAAGCAAGATGCAAACCTTAAACATATTACAAGAGAAACATAGATATAACATCGTTCACCCAAGATGGGATACATGCACACATAAATTTCCAGTCCTTTATTATTATACCATCAATGAAAATGAAGGGATACAACCCCTACAAACATTTACCCCAAAATCTGACACCTTGCATGTCTGAAATTCGACACTTATCTATAGCCTTTTCGACACATACACCTTTTTTTTTCCGTCGGTGGAATGACATCAAATCTTTGACATGCGACTAATGTGGGTCGAAGATCCGACAGACCATTGTGTCACATATTCGACCGTATTTCATTCCAAAGTGTCAATCAAAATTGCATAAAGCGTCAGAAATCTGACGGACAGAATGGTGCTGCCGTCGGTATTTTTATCTAGCAAGTGTCGGCTAACAGATGCCATCCGACACTGGAAGAGTCAGCCTTCCGATGCAGACTGACACTTGAACCGTCAGTCATCCAATGGGTGGAATCGTCGGAGTCATGCCACGGCTGTCGGATGTGTTTACCGAAGTGTTAGAAGCACGTTGGAAAAGCGACGCCGGTTGATGGATTTAAAAAAAAATCCAAATATTAACTAATGAACATTAGAAAGACATTTAACTAATTAAGACAATTGTTGAAATTCAGGGTTAGGTTAGGATTTGATTTAAGATAATTTAAATTTTATACTTTAATGCATAACACAAAACAAAAAAAGAGCTAGATACAGAACAATACTGTTGTAATAAATTCAAAACATAATTTTTGTCTCTTTCAACTTTGATACTCCAATGGTCATTATGTTAAAGTTGGTCCTTGAGATACAGTTTTAAAATTGCAATGTACATAAACTAAACAATAAGAATAGAATTAGTATCATGTAAAACAAACTAACAACTAAAGAACAACAATAATGAACTATAACAATGTTGGTTTAGATCTAGTTTGGATCTTCCTTATACTCATATACTTTTAGGGTAACATATTGTCATTGAAAGGACAAGTCACCAAAGGATCAAATGGCATACCTTGTGAGAGAGATAAAAGATAGGTTGTAGTAGGTTAAAGGTTAGGTTGCAATAAATGGCATGCCTTTAGGATAGTCCTAAATCAAGCAAGATAGATTCTCCTTCAAATGAACAAAAACATCTAACATCCTTAATCCATACACGTAGAGACACTCTTTAATGGACTCAACTTGTTGCAATAGGCAAGACAAAAGTATGGTAGACTTAGTAGTTTAAATAAGGTTGCAATCCCCTTCCATACAATCCACAAAAGATCACGAAAAATAGTCCAATAAGATCACAATTTATTTTAGCGGTCCATAAGGAGATCACACCCATCCTTAGAAACCCAAAAAGAATTCACTCCCATCCTTTATAATGGCATTAGGTTCATGACTAAATTCAGTGAAAAACAACAAGGTGACAGCCTACTCCAATGAGCATCAACAGAGTCACGGACTGCTCTAATGAGCAGTGGCAAGGTCAAGGGTCAAAATTGGGAAGCCAAAAAGGTCATGACTAGCAGTAAGAAGGTATTGTTCAACCCTTAGTTTTCACAAGGAGGTTATGACCTACTCAAAAGTAGCAATAAGAAGGTTGACCCAAATCAAGAGGTCATAGGACAATGAAAACCCAACTAAGTGTCACCAAGATAGTCACTGACCAACCCTAAGGGAATCAAAAAGTTAAAAACCTAGCAAGATAAGAGCTGCACACTCATAACTTAGAAGGATAAGGGTTACAAAGTCAGGGCCCGACCCTAAGGGCATCAAACAGCTCATGGCCTAGTAAGAGAATAGTTACATAGTCACATCGCAACAGGATAAACTACTTCAACAAGGGGGTCTCATAAGTTTATTTGGCATTTGGTAATCCAAAATGGATCTGAATTAATCCCTCTTCCAAACTTTGTAAAGAAAAAAATCCTTGGAAAAGTTTGAAGTCAACAATCAACTTAAAGGCTAAAGGCCAACAAGAAGGTGAAATGAATCACTATGGTTGGCATATGGTTGGCATTTCAAGGTAACATTATCATAAACAATGCTTGCTTGATGAAAATACAACCAAAGGGATATGGACAAAAATAATGCTGGGGAAGAAGATGGGCAGTAGCAGAGGAATGAGGACTAGGAGTGAAGCAATCTACTCAAAGATTGAAGGACGAAGAGGATTCCTAACATGTCCACACGGAACAAAGATCATCTCTGAACCAGAGCAATCTGTAAATTGCTGCTAGTGAGTAAGAATACATGAAATTTTGATGAAAGTGTATAGCTCATCCTTTTTTAAAATTCCTAAGCATAATTAGAACCTGCCATTGTTGGTTTTCCATTTGGGTTTCCAGAATAATCTGGTGTCGAATGTGTTTAAATGCTTTGTGACTGAGAACAATCTAGTTGATCGTTGATTTAATTAATGGATCAGCTACAACACTTTTTCTTTGCTGGTTGGCATCTACAACCCAATTTTTATTTGTTCTATTTGCTTGGTTAATGTATTAGCTGGTGCACTATTCAATAACATGCTATGTAGCCAAACATCTTCAATCCCTGGTGCGGTATGCTTTACATACAGTAAATCCCCACATATATATATATATATAATTCATAGACTAATACTAACTAATGATTGGTTTACTAGGTGCTCTATTTAAATTTTGTGTGCTTAACTAGTTAGCCACAACCATCATATGGCATAGGGGAATAGTTATTAATTAAGTGTTGAGTTTTCACATTCATTATATAGTTGCTAACGGAAGTGACTCCTTAAAGCAATTCGTCTCAAGATTTGCATGGAATTATCTACCTACAGCCAGTGTTATATACATAACTACTTGAGTGATCAAATCTTTGCAATTATCTCCATCCATATATATTGCTTGTGTAATGTTTAACTATCAGCCTATTTCTGAATTGCAGAATGCCATGCATCTTATTAGCCGCTGGTTTTCTGAATGGGCAGAGTTATAACTATTATAATGCAATAAACATAGTTGGAACTCAGTTGAGAAACAATCTTGGGCTACTAGTTTTGAATTGGTGTAAACAGTTTTGTTTATTTGAGAAGAATTACAAGGATATAAGACCATTCCTTGGTTGAGCATCCATCCAGTGGAAGGCATTGCGAATCCATCTAGCCAAGCTTGAAACTGATTAGAGCGGAGCCATTCATTCATCCCTTTTGGTGAATAGGAAGTAGAGAACAGGAAGCTTTGAACCCAACATTTACAGGATAATGGCAAAGAGTAAAAATTTATTTTGGCCTCAATGTTGATGACACTGACAAGCCATAGGTCTACTGTTTGTTTTGGTTCATCTTGCTAGGCTGTGACTTTAAATTACTCTCATCGTCATAATCTTATCTCTATTCCAATATTCTAAGACTAATCAATTATGCCAAATAAAGAGAAAAGTAAAAGTGAAAAATACAAAACCTTCAAATGAAACCTTAGTTTTACACAAAACAACTATAATCCAATTTGATGGAAATCAGCCATGAATTGAACATTAAAAAAAACCAAAGTAAGCTAACAAAGAGTGAATGCACATAGAACAAGGAAATAAATGATATCACTAGATGTCAAAACAAGTGTTAATAGCCTCCAACAAGTAAAAAGGTTATCCACATGAAAATTTTTATTAAGAATTATGAGTATCTATCCATCGACTATGAGAATAGATCTCCAAGTGGCTAGGTCAATATTTACATCATGCACCCAAAGGGAAATACGTAGACTTGTCCTTTTTTTTGTCTTACATTGTATGTATATATGGTAACACCATTGGATAAAAAAGTGCATAATTTTAGGTGCATCTAGTAGACCTACCACTACCTCTATTTATTGTGACACAAGCTTCAATATGCACAACTTCAAAATATGGATTAGAAGTGAGAAAAATAAACAACTCAAGTTATTGATAACTTTTGGGATCATGGTTATTTGTTGATAGTATTCTCTTACCCTACCATTACGTTACAAAAGAATCCATCTATGAATTTACTTTGAAGCATATGTATGATTTAGTGGGATAAAGTAGGCAATGCAACCTATATAACATTATTATTGGATGAAATTGTGCTCAAGTCTAGGTATGTACACAAGTGGCAAGACTATAAGGAAGGAAAATCAGCTAGTCAGTTTATTGATATTTTTTAGATTATGGTCATTTATTGGTAGTATTCTCTTACCCTACTATCATGTTGCAAAGGAAGCCATCGATTGAGCCTGTCTAGATTTAGTACTAAGACCATTCTTACATATTGGATGAAATCTTCCACCATTCACAATGTTTGATTATAACTGCGAAAGAACTAAGGTTTTCATAAGCTGATACATGAAAGTTACAAGGCAGGGAGAGTATACCTCTATTCGCTTCATTTCAACTTCTGCTTTTATTTTTTGATTACTTTCTCAGGCTTACAAGAGAATCACATGGCCATGTATTTAGCCTACTCTACCTCCTCCCATGCTACAACCTGAGCCTCTAGGACATTCAATTTAGCATGTTCCATATCATTAGTCTTGGGTGATTTAGAAGCATCTTGCTCTTAAAATTCTTACTAGCCCATCCCATGATATTTGAATTTCCCAAATTGTGCACCTAGAGCCATAATTTCCATTCTAGTTCTCTCATGCACTTGCTTCTCTGATAATTCGTGATGGTTTTTCAGGCCCAGTTGAGAATTTTTACCGCCTCCACTGGTGCTACACATCTTCCTAGAGTAGATGGTCATGAATTAACAGGGCTCTTAGTTGAAGGTGTTGTAGCTCTAAGAGAGGTTCCTATTCTTGAAGGCTCTTGGCTTGCAATAGGGGTCATTTCTGTCCCCATATCCCTCGTGGAATATGATCTCACATTTGAAGTTGGCGAGGTGTAGGATAGGTGTTTAGTGGTTGGGTCTACGATGGGCTTATCCCCCTTTTTTCTCTTTTTATTCTTTATATGATTCACATTTAACCCTATTTCAAATTCTTCATTTCCCCATTTCTCCCAAACATTACTACAATGATATCTCACTCTAAGACATTTTTTAGGACAATAGTGTTGGAGATAGAAATCCACACCTTTATATGCAACCAGCATGGATTCCCATCAAAAAAAGAGAAATAACCTCAGTGGTAAAGCAGTTTATCAACCGATGGTGGATCATAGCTTTGATTCCTAGAATGTCCAATTTTCAAAAAGGCAACACATGCAAGTGGTTGGTGATGGAAAGGAGACCTGAGCCAGGCTGTTATTTGAAGGTGAATTGTTAAGATAGAAATCCACACCTTGTAAACAAACCATTATGGATTCCTAGTATTTAAAGGGGTGAAGCTTAATGGTACAACAACCCATTGGCCAAAGGTAGCTCCTATGTTCAATTCCTATTCTATCTTGTTTTCAACAAGTGATATTTGGTGTAGTCAAAGACACATCCAATTAGGATATGTGGAATTTGAGAGCTAAAATGACACTATCGAGGGACACACTAAATGTATTTAGTTCAATTATTTTAGATGCATTTAATATCTCTCAATCACCAAGTGTGAAGACCCTTTTCATTTAGGGCTTAACACAACCACAACTCAGCTTAAGATGGGATGCAAACAAGTCACTTCTAGAGAGGTAAGGTCAAATCATCCCTGATCTACTTATAAGAGGTTACCACAATTCATATTAAGGTTGAGAGAGAACATCATAGTCCATATCCCAACTAGGAGAAATCAAGATAGTCACAACCCACTAGGATATCATAGTCCGCTAGGATACACAGTTACAAGCCACCAGGATAGTTCTTACACGGTCACATATTACTAGGATAGGTCTTACACAATCACATACCACTAGGATACACATTCACATCCCACTAGGATATTTCTTACACAGTCGCAAGCCATTAGGATAGGTCTTACATAGTCACAACCCACAAGGATACACAGTCACAACCCACTAGGATAGTTCTTACACAGTCACAACTAAGGTTTAGCAGCCTCAAAGGGATGAAGTCCAAGCTAATAGTCCAAGAGCATTCCATGACTACATTGCATACATTTCATATAAAGTGTGTGTATCAAAATATTTAAGGCTCAATTTTCTCAATTTTTTTGAAAAAAAAAGACTTAAATAAACTAGCGAGGTATATACCAAACAAATCTTATATAATGGTTTCTTTTTATGCTAATGAAAAATCATCATTTGTATTAAAAAACAAACATCTATCTGGCAAAAAAAACCTTCAATTACAAGGCAGTCTTTGAGTTGCACATGTCACATAGTTGTACTGTTTGGTCATATGAACATGTATGCCTATCCATTTGAAAAATTGTAAAGAAAGTAAACTAAATCAAATAATGACTCCAACTAGATGCATATGACCATAAATCCCAATCGGACCATAAATCAACACTCTATAGACTTGCTGCACCGCAACGAACATAGTCTTTATTCCCTTCTATGTTTAGTAACTCTTCATGTATAAACACAAAAAAGGAATCAATTGACCTGTGAATACTAGTGGGCAATATGCTCTACAGTGTTGAAAATTTAGAAATTATTTCAAAAGAAAATCAACAAAACATAATTACTCCAATACCTGGATTATGACATCCCACCACTTGACCATGCTATCATCGCCTGTTGAAAGTAATGAAGTTTGTCCTATGAAGAATACCTCACCAATCCAATAAATGGAGACATCC
This sequence comes from Pseudotsuga menziesii, assembly GCA_001517045.1. Taxonomy (NCBI): domain Eukaryota; kingdom Viridiplantae; phylum Streptophyta; class Pinopsida; order Pinales; family Pinaceae; genus Pseudotsuga; species Pseudotsuga menziesii. The sequence continues at coordinate 4,505 of LPNX010699109.1, read as the reverse complement.
ATTACAAAACTAGTGGTTAAAGGAAATGTTGATCCTTTGAATATTTCCTTCCATCTTAGCTACAATATGCTATTGAATCATATGCATTACAAGGACAGTGGCATAGAGACTGTTGAAATAATATTTCTACAAGTTCCAGTTTGATTGTGAGCTTCCCATTCTTCATAAATGTGTGAAGGATCTAGGGGAACAATAGATGATGGGTATGGTGTTATTGGAAAAGATTGATTTAAAAGTTAATGAGTGGATCTCACTTGTACATGAAGTGACTCATGGAAAAAATGTTAGGACTTTGCTTATCAAAATGGATCAAACATGAAAAAATTCAACATAGGAAAATAAGGAAATGTAGGACTCTGTGGATTAGATTAGAGTCCATAATCCAACAAACCATGGCAATTTAACAACACAAAATGAATAAGCATTTGATGAATGCATGGTTAGGTTCCTGAAGAGGAATCTAATCCTTGGGATTTATGAAAAGATTTTAGATCTGTGACTGTCATGGAGAAGATTATGGATACTAAATATAAGGTTTCTCTCATATACCTAAAGTTCTTTTGTGTAGAATCCGAAAACGCCTAAATCTAGTAACATACTTAGTATTGAGCTGACAAAAGGAGATTCCTTTGACATTTTTTACTCATGCCAATAGTTTTAATTTTTGAGCTCATATTTGAATAAATGGATGCATATGCAACTTAATTCTTGTGACAAGAATTGTTTATTGTTTTGATTTTCCGAGTCTTAATCCTAGAGTTCAAGTTTTCCATCCCAAGGCCAGTATTTAGTCCATCACTTCTCTAAGTCATGTCTAGTTCTCAATGTCAATTTGTAATGACAAAAAAATAGTATGAATGAATTTAGGTTCCCACGTTCAAATTTTAGGGGTCAACTCACTTGAGATCCATCGGTATGTATCATATGAAAATATAGAAAAATGAAGACAAGTCACTTGGTAGAAAAGATATTGAGGAAGAAAAATGTTACACTTTTCAGTTGCATGGATTTGTTGGAGGATTTTGAGGTTCTCATGCATCCCACAAGAGGTGTTATCCCAATGTGATACCTGTCAGGACCTGGAATTGTCCATTTTTCCACCACTTATTGACATATTTTTCATCCATTTTTCATCCATTTCTTACCATTATTCCTCATTTATCATTCCATTTATCATTCATTTGTTGCAGCTGCGCATTGTACAGCCGCTACTTCCATTTGATGTTTTAAGTGGTTAATAGTGACTATTTTCATTTATCTTTGATGAATTAAAAGACTATTATGCATAATTTTACTAATGATGGTTTATGGAGTGATTTGCCACGTACAGGATGCTCACAGCCAGCTGTTACAGCCTTAACCAAAAACGCATGCCACATAAGAACACCTTGATTCGCGTCTTGATTTACGGGCAGATGAAAATGAATCTCAAAAATCCGAGACATGGGTTTTGTGCGTAACATCCTCATTTACCTGAATCTTGAGGAAATCGCCAAACAAAGCTACAGTTTGCGATATGCAGGTGGTTCTTCAAGAGGGTATTTTCCAGATTTGGTGTTGCGGCCGGTTCCAAAGTTGCCAGTAGTTACGGCCATGTTTCAGCTGTTACAGATCACAAGCTGGGGGTTCAGTTATTCATTTCCAGGAGATAATTTTATGTATAAATATGTAATCAATCTCATTAAGAAATTATTATTGAAGATTGATGGATGATCAATTGATTGATTAAGCATGATAGATTAGGCAGGATAGGAGATGTACGATAGGAGATAACACAATGTTGTGATGTAGGATTTGATCCAGATCTGTTGTAATTCTTCCATTATGATAATACATGCTGGCTGTTTCTTAATTCTTGAGTTGTAT